>JAQFVV010006611.1:0-443095 GCA_028023455.1 Epiperipatus broadwayi
CACCATCACTAACAAATACCCAGGGGGCACCAATTCTATCAAAGATAAAATAAATTATCAAACTAACTTTATTTTAAAATTACTTATGAGGCTTTTAATTAAAATTTCACCTTAAACTAACTCAGTTGAAAGATACAGAGGTGTATGAGGTGTACAATGTACATTAGTTGAGAGAAAATATTGTAATTAATAGGAATGAACCTCTATTAAATTCTATACTGCACAAAATTTAATTGGTAAAATTCTACCAGCTAAAATTAACTAATTTATAATCAATAGTCCACCTTCTCTCATCATCCACATGCATTGAACAACCTCTACCATATAAAACATATTAAACTAATAACAAATATATATAATATTTACAAACTATTATGTATAACAAACTGTATCTGAACTAAAACTAAACCTATCATTACTAAATTTTAATTAAACACTAATCTAATCTTATTAACTGAATTTATTATTTGATCTGAATTAAATACTAAAGATCTCAAAGAATTAACTGATGGTATGGCTTAATCTAAAATTTCTATATGTCAATAACTATTATTTAATACTACGAAAACAATAATATAAACCAAGCAATAATCTAACTAAATAATGACAGTTAAATAATGAAAGAAATCGGGCACATTTTGATTTCAATTCATCATCTAAACAATTACTAAATAATAAAACCTTTTAAAGACAATCAGTAGATAATTGGCATCTCATACAGTGTTTGGATCAAGGAAATCAATATCATCATATCTGGATGTTTATCATAATTAAATGAAAATACAATTATATTACATTAAATAAAATAAATGTGTGAGCATGTGTGGAAATATGAAACAACAAATGAATGTCAGAGAAGACTTCTAAATTCAATTTTAAATAATAAAATATTTATTAACAAAATAAAAACAATAGTTAATCAAACATTTAATCTTTTTCTCATTGGTATGAGTACAAATTTTGAATGCACTTAGCATCACTAGTTACAATTTTCATAAAATCAACAACACAAGATGATTTCTTAAATTTCACATCTAATACATTATATCTATCAAAACATACTGATAGATTTGTGAAACACCTTATATTTTTATTAAATAATGAACCCAAAATAAAATCTACATATTTACTTTAAAACAAATGGTTTTAGTTATCAGCTACTTCTGAAAAACCTGTACAAATGAAGAAATATAATCTTATACTTTTAGTAATCAATTATAAAATTTATCTTGTGTTCAACACTTTGCCTTATAGCACTTAATTATTAATTAACTTAATAAAACTATGACAAACAACATGAATTAAATATCTACATTACACAATACAGTAAAATTAAAATTTTGCATTTTACTTCAAATGCACATTAACTATAACTAAAGTAAAGGGGTTTGAAACATAAAAATAATATCAAAAAATAGGTTTGCAAAATAAAATTAATATCTCCATTAATTAAACACATTCTTACCAAATCATATATTGCAAAAATGAACTAAATAATTCCAGTAATTAAATATATTTGCCTTTGCAACATTGAAATAAAATATTCTATTCAATAATTATGGTTTTATTTTTCCAAAATAGAAATAATTAATTCTAATCATTCACTGTCTTTTATCTTTACTTGCTTACTTAATCAAATGATGACTCAATGATAAAATTAATGATATGAAACTTAAATAATCACTATAAAATATTTTAAAGTAATAATTAAAGTTGTACATTACTGATGAATTTTCGTCTATCTTTCAAATTAACACTTTATGCATGAGTCTGTATTATGCTGTGTGTCAAAGAATAAATAAATAATTAATTGTAATCAATCTAATCGGTTTGCTTATGAAGTTACAATATGATCATAATACCGATGAAGGCAATTTCCAATGAAGCTTTAGTCACTAAATTTATTACAGCTGTTTTGTAAGAAAATCTGTTCTGCCTTTATTCTTCTTTTTATCAATGAATTATATGGCACTTGGCTATAGTATAAACTGGAAAAACATTCAATACACATGGGGATAACATATTTTACAATTCAAATCAATAAATATCAACACAATAACTTCCAAGTCTACTTCTGAGACTAAATAAACTGGTGAGTATACATCTCTTCACCAAATAATCAGGGGGATAATATAATTGGCTTCATATACTTTAATTTATAATACCAAATATCAAAGCTGGTGGATTTAATATACTCCTATCAAAATACTTCAATATACAGAAAAGAAAGAATTATTTGATCCCATATATTATACTGGGCAATATACCCTTGTTTAAATATTCAAATAACAAAAGAGGAGAGCTTACTCCATCCCACAAATACTATAAAACATTGCTAACTGTACTACATATATCCACAAAAATACTTTTCATTCAGCATATTAAAGAACAATAATTCTCACTTAAATACATCTCTAATCCTTCCAAACAATTAACCATCCACTTTCTCTGAAACTGATTGATTACATATCATTTGTAATTGCAATTAATATATGATTATAGCTAAGTTTAATAATAGACACACATATACAAGCACAATAATACACACACTATTCAAATCCCAGTAGTAAAGAACTACTGTCAAAATGTCAATTATTAATTGTAAAAGCAATAAAGAATATTTCATATCTGATAATACACTATTTAGGACTTAGTAACATACTAATAATGGTTGGAAACTAAAGCAATAATTTATTGCCAAGTAAGACAAAATAATATTTTTATATAGTGCATTTACATTAGCCAAAATCTAAAATAAATATTTTAGACCTAGATAAATAATAAAGCTTTATGTTATAGATGAAATAACTATTAAAAATACTGATTTTCTAATCTAAAAAAAATTTATATGGTAAGAATTTAAACAATTAAACTCTTTTAAAATAATTATTTACCCCTTTCAAACTATAAATAGACTTTTCCATTTTTTTATCATGCACGTGGATTACTAACACATGACCAAAACTTATATTAAAATAATAGCGATAATAATAAAAAAATTACCAGCATAATATATTGCTTCATTATGCCATTAAGGAGATGTACTAGAAGAATAAAAATATACATATGATAATATTAGATAAAATAATAAAACATGTCTTAAGTAAGACTATCTGTCTAAACACTGTTAAATAATAATAAAGTTATTTTCTTCTTAATGAAAATGAAAAGTTTATTGATAGTTTGTACATGACTTTCCTTTGACATGTCTCTGAATGAATAAGAGTAATACTAAACAGTAAACACACAAGGATAAATACTGACACAGAATGACACTTTTCCTGCAGGAGAAACAAAACAATATTTTGTTAAATCCATAAGAGCAAATTCAATGTTTTTTTAGTTATCAACTAATGAATTGCTGTTGATATTATATGGAATTTTATTAATTAAGCAATGAATATTTCACAACACAAATAAAATAGAAGTTTGAACTTCATTCCTAGGATATATTTAAAATTTGATTTCACAATTATAAAGCCATTCAGAAATACATGAAGTTAATAAATTAATAATATTTATTTAAATGAATTAGTTGGCATTATTAATACAGCAATGTCATATAACTTTATCCATATATAAATCCATTCCTTCTATTAGTCTGGAAGAACAAGTAATTATTAAAGTACATTCAATGACATATTTAATCTTGTATTTTTTTTCTTTTCAATAGGTAAAAGTAGAAATAATTATGCCACTGTTCTAATAAATATGATGATAAAATTACATAATTGTTATGTATATTTTTAAATTTTCTTTTACAATTAGCATGAAAGTTATTAAATAGAGTTCTGGAAATGTTCAAAAAAAGTTCACACCTTTTCCGCATATAAATGATGCATGTTGCAATTATTCCATTAATAATATATTTAAAACTTGAGAAACTGAATTTTAGAAAATAAACAAACATTCATTTCTTTTTTCACTTTAAGTTTAAATTTAAATAAAATAAATTTATAATCCTATCACTCACTCCCATTTTATTAAATAGTAACAATTTAGCTTGAATAATATAACATAACACTTACATGCATTTCAAACAATGGTTGGAAAATTTAAACAGTCAGCTAAGAATAAAAATTGATGTATCTATTGGTGGTCTAAGTACTCATATTTGTAAACAAATATTAAATTTTAAACTTTCAGTTTGAAATTTGGAAAAAAAAATAGTATACTGTTAACCTTTGTTAAAATGAAACAGTATTGGAAGATCTTTTAGCATTTAGTAATTACCTGTTGAAGTCAGACCTGGAATAAAGGAGTAGTAGTGTGTGTTACTAGAGTAATTGTCCTTTTATAGATTCTTAAAATATTACATCACACTTTTTTTTTCCAACAGTACAAAATATCTGAAACTTCAAAGATCAACAGACAGAAAACAAGACTTAATTTATTCAATAAACTTTTGTCTTAAAAAATGTTAGGGGAAAAATCATTCTGTCTTTTAAATAAATAAAAAAAATATTAATATTAAATTGAATTAAGAAAAAAATATTCTGTACTTTTAAAACAACAGAATAAAAACTAATAACAGTTGATTTAATAAATATAATATTTTATATTATAATTATTGTTTAATAATTCATTAGTCCACTGCTCAATTAATTCACTTAAAATGTAGTTAAGCTGGATTGCAAATACTATTATTTATGAAATTAAATAATTGAATATGAAATGTGATATTTAATGATTTAATGAAACATATTAATGAAAAATGAAGTTGAATAATGATATTGACATACATGAATATTTAGTAACAATGCACTCTAGACACTAAACTGATATGACTAAATGGCTATTTTAGTGATGATGTGTGAAACATATTTCACTGTTTATTCTATAAATTAAAATGTGTAAAGCAAATGAACTAGAGAACCACCAAATCAAGTCTTACTATTTATTTGTGAACAAACAAAACAAATTAGCACCAACTCAAACTGACTTGATTATGTGTATAACAAGCCACCCCCTATCCTATCATTAATTATACCCTAAAGTAAGCCAATAAACATCTTATAAATTTTAAATTGCATCTATAAATACTTCTAATCATAGTTTTAAATCATAAATAAAAAAAAATTAAAATTTTACGTTATTTCATTTTTTTTAAGTAATCTAATATCAGATGTTACTGATATAATACCAGACGATGTAAGCTAGATGTGTTTACATATGGATATCAGTGCCACCAAGTGGGCAGTAGTGCTGGCAGCTACTTGACATTAGGTTCCTGTGTGTATGCATGATAAACAGTGCCATCTAGCGGCTGGAACTTGCATCACTGCTTTTCACCCCTACTCTGAATATTTCTGTGGTTGACATGGGCAACAGCATCTCTTGCAGCCACATGGGGATAAAGTTCCAAGTACCATAAATAGTTTTATTGGGATCACCAAAAAAAAAACTAAATTCTAGTATATAAGCTGTCATGATATAAGGTCACACACACTGCACTTCATGAAACAGGAATTGGATAGAATAAAGAAACTAAAACTAATATATATTGTAACCTTCTCATTTGGCACCAGAAATATTATTTATACTTATGTAATACTGTATCAGTAACATCTGATATCATCTTATTGAAAAAAAACGTAAAATTTTAAATTTTTTTTGATTTAAAACTATGCTTAGAAGTATTGATAGATGCAATTTGAGGATTATCAGGTGTTTAGTATCTTACTTTAGTGTATAATCAATGATAAGATAGGGGGTGGCTTGTCACAAAAGTGGTCACTTTAGTTTGAGTTAATTCTAATTTGTTTTATTTGTTTATAAAACCGTATTAAGATATGTTTATATGATTCTTCAGTTCATTTGCTTTTAATATTTTAATCTGTAGTATAAACAGTGAAATATGTTTAACTCATTAAAATTGTCATTTTAGTCATATCAGTTTAATATCTATTGTACCTTATTTGTAAATATTCATGTATGTCTGTATCATTGTTCAACTTCATTTTTCATTCATATGCTCCATTAAACCATCAAATATCATGTCTCATATCCAAATATTTAATTTTACAACTAATAGTTTTTAAAAAAAACAGCTTAATTACAGTTTAAGTAAATTCATGCATCATTGGACTAGTGAATTATTAAACAATTATAATATAAAATATTTTATTTGTTAAAACAATTGTCATTAATTTTATTCTGTTACTTTAAAAATACAGAATATTCTAGTCTTAGTTCAATTTAATTTTTTTATTTAACCGACAAAAGTCCCCCCCCCTCTATCTTTCTTTTTCAAGACAAGAAAGTTTCTTCCATAAAAATCTCCTAATTAAAAATCTTAGTGCAAGAGTAGTTCTCTGTCTGGTGACCTTTGAACTTTTAATTAACCTTGGATTATTGGAAGAATAAGATGCTTAGGAAATGTTTTAAAATCTGTAGAAAGGGTTGATTACAATTCTATAGGGGACTGCTGACAAATTTTTTACTACTGATTCATCTCCAATCCACTTTTTAAACAAAGTTTAATTGTACAATTTTGTTTGTTATAAGCTAATTCTTCCAAGACTAAGTTTTAAAGTATAAAAAAGTATTATTGGTTTCCAAATATGACAGCTTAAACAACCGTACAAGATATTCTTAATTAACCATTTAAATTCTCAAATCATTATTTAAAATGCGTGTCTACAGTATATATTATTTAAATTTAATTACTAATATGGGAAAAAAAATGGAAATGTGTAATTGTATTTTAAATTTGCTTTATTTAAACTTTAATCTTAATTGTAAAGAATATTTGTTTATTTTTCAAGATTATTTCTCCTAAAACTTAATTATAATATTAATGGAGCAACTGTATACTTTTATTATGTTTGAAAATGTGCGAACTCTTTATTAAACATATTAAGAACTCTTAATAATAAATCTGTACTAGTTATAAAAGAAGATTGAGACAGATCCATATTAATTTATTTTTCTTGCCATTATTATTGGAACATTTGCCTGACTATTGCTATTTGTGCCTATTTAGAAAATAGGATTAATGTGCAATTTAATAGGTTATTTAATATTTATCTATTTTTCTCAATTATTGTGAGGAATGAACGTATCAAATGGAAAAGACTGAATGTGAATTTCTTTTATGCAATATTCTCATTTGCGGTGGAATTTCCCTATATAGAATATTACTAACAAACTCATGAAAATTTAAGTAAATATTATCAATTAAATAATTATATGCGTTTATGAATGGCTCTGATAATATAAAATAAATGCTTGAATATATATCTCACAAATGAAATAACAAATTACTGCTTTGCCTACATTATAAAAAAATGTTTATTGCTTAATAAAAAAATTATCCTATATGATATTGCTAGCGGTTCATTAGCCTTGCTAAGAACATTGAATACACTATTCTGGATCCCAAAATATTGTTTGTCGTCCTGCAGAAATGTATTGTGTTCATCAATATTTATCTTTGTGCCAGTTATTATCATTATTTAATATAGAAAAGAGAAATCATTTATAAACTGTAAATAAACTTTTCATTTCTCAACCAAGAAAAGAACTTTAGTAATTATTATCAATTGTTATTATTTTAGTAGACAGATAGTTTAAGAAATGTTTTATGATTATTTTTTTATTATTATATTTATTGTTTTCTACCAGAATGTCTCATTAAATGTATAAAATATAAAAAAATATTATACAAGGTATTTATTATTATTTTAGTATAAGTTTTATCATGTGCCCATATTATATACATGCGTGTTTTGACATAGAAACATCCATTTCATGTTGAAGGGGTGGACAGCTTTTTAAAAAAGAAACTCATTATATAAATTTTTAGTATATCTTTGCATTTTCAATAGATTATAAAATAATTATTTAATTCAGAATTTAAATATTTAGTGTTACTTTAAACCAAACTTTCAATTTAATTTTGTGCTAATGCAAATGCACTATAAAAAAATTATTTTGTCTTACCTTGCCAATAGAAATTATTTTGCCTTGCTTTTCAACCTTAATTAGTATGTTTCCAAGTTATAAATATTATATTTATCAGATATGAAATATTTATTCATTATTGCTGTTACAGATATTAATTATTTTTACAGAAGTTCTTTACCTACTGAGATTTGAAATTGTCTGTGCTTTATTATGCTTGTATATGCGTGTCTATTATTAAATCCAACTATAATAATGTGCGAACTGAAAATAAAAATGATATAAAGTCCATCGGTTTCGGAGGATGAGAATGGGCCAATTGAAATTGGAAAGATTAGAAATTTATTTAAGTATGAATTTATTGTTCTTTATTATGCTTGAATGGAAAAGTATTTAGTGGCTATGTAGAATAAAGTTAGTGGTGTTTTATAGTATCTTATAGGATTGAGTAATCTCTCCCCTTTTGTTATTTGAATATTTGACATGGGTAGATTGTATAGTATATTGTATGGGATACAGTAAACTCTCCCTTTTTGTTTATTGAAGTATTTGATAGGTGAATCCTCCAGTTTTGATAGTTGTATTTATGAATTAGAGTATATGAAGCCAAGTATTTTATCTCCCTGATTATTTTGGTGATGAGAATTTGTTCCCACCAGTTTATTTAGTTTCAGAAGTTAAACTTGGGAGTTATTGTATTGTTATTTATATAAGAATTGTGAAAATCTTTTATCTCCATGTGCCTATGGAATGTTTTCATCTTATACTTATAGCCAAGTGCCAGATAATTTATTGATAAAAAAGAGGAAAAGCAGAATTGATTTTCTCACAAAACATCTGTAGTAAAGTTAGTGATTAAAGCTTGATTGTCCATTGTCATCATCCGTATTATGATTTATTACAAGTTCATAAGTAAACCGATTGGATTGATTAGTATTATTAATAGAATTATTTATTTCTATTTTGCAAAGATAAAACATAATTAATAGAATTATTTATTTCATTTTGCAAAGACAGTATGTTGTTAATTAATGGAGTTATTTATTTCCATTTTGCAAAGTATAGCTTGATATTATTCTTATTTTATACTTATTCTCAGATTCAAACCCCTTTATTTTTAGTTAATGTGCATTTGAAGTAAAATGCCAAAAATTTTAGTTTTATCCTATAATTTAATAAGTCAATTATTTTATATAGCGCGATGTTTTTTACAAACTGTAATATTTTAAACAGCATTAAACTGTTGCACATGCGCTTTGGATTTTAACTATAAAATGAATGAATACAAACACTTCAAACACATGATAGTCTTTGGAAAAGATAGAATAGCCAATTCTATCTTTTCCAAAGACTTTATCATGTGTTTGTATTCATTCATTTTATAGTTAAAATCCAAAGCGCATGTGCAACAGTTTAATGCTGTTTAAAATATTACCTATAATTTAATGTAAATATGGAACTGTATGTTATTTATCATAGACTTATCAACTTAATTGATAACTTAAGAGAATTAAAAACATGATGTCGAATATAAAGTAAATTTTTGTAGTTTATTGTCTGAAGTGTAGGGCTGCATTACTTCAATTCTATATGTGAATCAGAAGTGACTGATAACTTAAAACCACTTTGCAATAAAATGTAGAGTTGATTTTGGTTTATTATTTTAGTGTCAAAAATATGTTTTCCATAAGTCTATCAGAATGCCATGATAGATGAAATGTGTCAGATTAGAAATTAGAAAATTATCTTGCGTTATCTGTTCTTATGTAAATTTTTCAACTATTGATGTTAAATACATCTAGAACTTGTACCTGCACCAATTATAAGAAAATTAAATGTTTGCTTAACTATTTTTTTTAATAAATGTTTTATTATTCAAAATTGTATTCAGAATTCTTCTTTGACATATTCATATTTCCACACATGCACACACATTTACTTTATCTAATATGATATGATTGTACTTTTCATTTAATTTAATGATGAACATATCCAGATATGATGATGTTGATTTCCTTGATCCAAACACTGTATGAAATGTTAATTGTTTACTGATTCTCTAAAAGTTTTATCATTCAATAATTGTTTAGATGATGAGTGGAAATCAAAACGTACCTTATTTCTTTCATTATCTAACTGCCATTATTTAGTTAGGGTATTGCTTAATTTATATCATTACTTTTATAATAGTAAATAGTAGTTGTTGAGAGAGAGAGAGGTTTTAGATTAAGCTATGCAATAAATTAATTCCCTGAGATATTCAATTTTTTTAATTCAGATTAAATATTAAATTCAGTTAACTAGTTTAAATTATTGTATAATTAAATGTTCAGTAAGGTTAGGTTTATTTTATATTCAGTTCCAGCTTATTACACAGTATAGTTACTAAACATTACATTTTATTTATTAATTTAATTTTCTAATATAGTAGAGATTGTGCAATGCATGTGGATGATGGGAGGAGGTGAAGTATATACTATAATTAGTTAATTTTAGATGATAGAATTTTACCAATTTAATCCTTATTTATTATAGAATTTAATAGATGTTTTATTTCATATTAATTATAATAATTCCTCCCACATCTAATGTACATTTTACACCTCATAGACCTCTGTATCCCTCAACTGAGCTAAGCTAAGGTAGAACTTTATTTAAGAGCCTCATAAATAATTTTAGGGTAAAGTTAGATCAATAGTTTATTCTATGGTTCATAGAATTGGCACCCCGGGTATGTGGTTGTTGGTGATCGGTGATGAGGGGTTACAATATATATATATTAAAACAATTCTTTAATATGTTAAAAAACAAAAATGGCATGATAGTATGACATTCCAAACACCCATTTCATCAAATATATATATATACATTTTTACAAAAATTATATTAACCAACCAATTAATTTTTATTCATGGATTAATTTTAAATTCAGTAGGTTCTATCTTTAAAAATAACTAAGAGTTTGTTAAACATTTTCAAAAATCAAAGATAAAAATCTTTGACTCAATTTCTTTAAAATATTTAAGAATTAATTAAACAACATTTACAGAATCAAAGATACTAATTTTTTGATTCCGCTTAGCAAAAAAAAAAAAATTAACTTTACCACACATTTTTTTTTCTTTAAAAACTATTTCACTATTTGTATGGGAAATTTGACTGGATTTTATATAAAACACAAAACAAGAAATGTCTAACAATTTGAAATAATTTAATTTAGTAAAGTATTTACTACTATCAATTATTATATAACACAAAAACCAAATTGTTATTACTTTTATGAAACAAAAAAAAAATTCTATTATCACAAAAAATTGCAATTTGTTTTTTCCAATGAAGTTTCTCCTTGAAGATTTCTATACATGGGCCTGGTTAAATTTGTCCTTTCCTGGGTCTGTAGCAATTCCAGGCAGATGAAAATAGCAATTTTTTATTCATTTGGTTCTCCTCTTGAAATTCCAGGTGAGACAGACATCAACAGAGACTTATGCTCTTGGTTGAAGGCTAGATTGCTGACTACTTTAAAGAACTCTTCTCTATATTTTTATTCCAATGAAGATAGATTACATAGAGGGAAATGATATCTAGCTTTTAGCTGAATCCAGCACATGCTTTTCATTGTACAAATCATTTTAGGGCTAAACTCATAGTATGCTAAAAGCTTGATTAAAACTGCTTTTCTATTCAATGGCTTGGTATCAGTTGAATTAAACTTGGGCTGCTTGTTCTTCAACAGCTAAGTTAGGAATACTTCTACTGTTTTTTTTTCAGCAGCAGGATTAAGAGTTGACTGTTCTCTCTTCAACAACTATATTAGGAATACTTCCCTTCAGATACTTGAGTATTATCACTAATTCACACCCCCACATATATATTTTTTTTAGAAAAATCTTATCCACAAATCAATTACAATGTCTCTTACATGATAATCTTCATGACAACCAATTAATAAAATTTTATAAATACAATTGTTTAGACAACTTCCTTCTTAATCATAGATATTGAAAACAAGTCAAGAACTTAAATTAATATTATAAAATTCTTGACATTCCTTTAAAATTAAAAACCAAACCTTGCAAAAAAAAAAAAAAAACAACACCAACAAGAAGATAACCAATTAATTGCACTGATTTGATTTTTCTTTTTCATTAAAGAGATAAAAAAAAAACCAACTCTGTTTAATTAAAAATAAAATTTACAAAGTTATTAAAATCTTATTTTGTTCTTCCCTCTCTTTTATTTTTTTTTTTAAAAAAATACTCTTAAATATATTTAATGTTTGAGAATTTTCATACTATCACATGGGGATTTTACAAATATTGAGTTAAATAATGGCCCTTTAAAAAAAAATAGGTCTAAGAAAATTTAAATATTACTTTCCCCATTAATTTAAAGTTGTAATTATAAATTTAATTAAATGCACATTATTATATTAAGTAATATTTACTAAGGCTGTAACCTTTAGGAATAAGCGTCTGATAAAATATTTTTTTATTTTCAAACCTGAGGAACTTGCTGCCAACTATCTAATAATTTATTTTTCTTAGTATAGCTATGTAGCCAACTGGTTACACTATCTATTAAATCATTAAATAAAATTAAACACCTATAATATACTATGCACTAAAAGACAATTCAAAATTAAGAAAAAAATAGCTCATTAGCAACTATATAAAATTATTTAAAATATTAAATAGCAAAACTCAAAATGGATAAATTACTGTCTAAGCACTATATCGATATTAAATAAAATAGAAAACCATATAACATTACATATTAGCAAAATAACAAATTTATATTAAAATTCTCTCATGACCTTGGTTTATTCTAGTATGCAAATACTTTTTCATATAAAAATCAACGAAAACACACACACACAAACATATATATAACAGGAATCAATTCCATAATTTATTTCAAAAACCACTTTCATAAAATCGATGACCTCAGATTCCAGAAATTTCATCATAAGCTTCATTCTTCTTTAACATTATATATGCATGATACATACATACCGATACATATATAATCTATATGTAAGTTATTTGTGAGAAAATCTTTTTATGAAATATAAGTAAATTGAAAAACTTAAAATGGTTAATAAATTACAAAAGTTATAACTTATTATAAAAATAAAACTTACATCAAAAAACATGATAGGATTGAAAATCCTCTAATCAATATTTCTATTTTAGGAAAATGCTATTTATTTTTAAATTTCACTATTCATTAAAATATACAAATAAGTATTGTAATAACTTAAAATTTTAAGTTTGATATGTAAGTTACAGAATAAAATTTGATTTGGTAAATTTTTTGCTTAAAAATTAAATAAAAATGTCAATATCTTAACTCATTCATACACGTTACAATCACGTCACTAGTTCAATTCTAATTAATAAGTAAAATATTAGTATACTACTCTTTAACTGTGAAAACTTGAATTTTTAATATACGATCATTTTTTTGTATGAATACAGTTCATCAAAAATTAAAGCAATCACCTTTTTGTCCAGGCAATTTTATAATGGTATATATTTTATTTTTATAATACCCTCAAGTGAAAAATGCGAGTCTACTTAATTAGAAATAGATTTCAGACAATTGGATCCGCGTAATGACAATCTGTTTCTATTCCTAAATTATAATCATTGCCAGTATTATTTTTATATAAACTTGTAACAATTTTGAACCAACCACTTTCACCCCAGGGCTCACCCCATGAATTACGTCCTATCCAATATTCTATCCCTGTTTTATCGTCTCTTCCCCAACCAGCTACTGATACTATATGATTAATAAAACTGGCAGCATTATATTCACTATAAATTCCTCCTAAATATTCGTCGAATTTACCAGTGGCCATGATTCCACAACTAATTGGTCCATTTTTATAGATTTCGGCCATCATATTTTGTCTTCTAAATACAGATCCATAATCGCTAACTTTCCACAACGTATAGTTTTTAAGGGCAAAACACTTGTCAGTAAAACAGGTTCCACACTGATTAAAAGGATTACATTTTTGATTTTTAGCTTGATAATTATTGCAAGTTTCATCAGGTATACCTTTTTCGTGAGCATATTGATACACTGCAAAATCATCACCTCCTTGACAAGAACCCGCATTACCACAATCAATAACATTTTGAACAGATAAATAAACAGACGGCCATTTCCCTCCGCGTTTAATATTAATACGGTCTGCTAATGCACTGGTTGAACCCATAGCCCAGCATGAACCACAGTAAACTGGAATATGTTGGTTTCTAGTAGGGCTAACTAAATTCATGCCTTCAATGTTCCGCCAATCCCATTGATCAGGTAATTTTATATCATTCAAATATTCCCAGATTCTTGCTTTTGCTTTAACAGGTTTTACATTATTTCTGAATTTCCGATTCAAACACGGTTCTTTGTTGTACGCATTACTCAATTCATAAGGCAAAGATAAATGAAATAAATAAGTACATATATATAAAATGAATAATTTATAATCCATTTTAGAAAGTAGTAACTACTTATACGTCTATTCAGTACAGGATTCAAGGACAAAATTTTAGTCATATGTCAAATTAAAGAAAGCTGACTGGAAATTCAAGTTTTAAAACACGTTTACGTCACTGTGGAAGATGTAAATTAAAAAGAGTAATATCTGTAATTATAGTACGTATTCAAATTAAATCCTTAACCCTTTTAGCTTTGAAAATTAAAAACTAATACAAATCTTGATTAATATACTTAAGTATTTTAAAATACAGTATATGAATTAATATTAGCCAATAGCATTAACGAATCTTTAAAAGCACGTATTTCATATAAACACATGTATTTTCAATTCGTCTTTCCAGGTTGTGTATCCGGAAAACATTGACCCATTGTTATTAAATAGAAACATTTTTACTAATGCAGAATATTTTAAATAAATTAAATTTTTGTTTTTGTAAGTATTATAGTTTATCCATTACTTATTCTGATTAGATGTAATTATATAAAGTATACCCGTGTTTAAATATTCTGATTAGTTAAAAATAAAAATAAATGAGTATCGTAATTGAATGTAAATTTAACTTTTGATAGTTTATATGATTTAGCATTGATAATAATATTTGCCAAATTTCTCATTTTTTCTTCATTTGGCAGGTGTGGATGTATATACATCGCAATTTTATTACAAAGTCTTTTTAAATTTTTGTTTCATTTTATTATTATGAACACAGCTCATCAACATCCATATATTTTTTATTCTTCGCAAATGATCCATTCCACAAAAATATATACTGACTTTTCAAAAATAGACTTAAGTGATAATCCATGGTTATCATCGATAATAGTTTTTTATTACTGTACTTGTCACCATCTTAGTACGTTTCATTATAGCATTTTAATATTTAGTTATAAAAATATTCAAGTTCTAATTAATTAAATAAAATACTTCTGAAGTATTGAATAGAATTGTCAAACTTGATGACCATGCATTCATAATTAAAGTGAAAGAATAAAATGAAAGATTATTTAAAAAGTTGTACTAAATTAATTTGTGTGAATGCATGTACTACTATACTTTAGCAATATAATTTATCTGTTATTTCATTTATAATAGTAATAAAATGTTACTTTATTAGTTTTAAATTTGAAAATCATATTCTCCAAATTTATTAATGACAAATTAATTAAGCAATATGTTTATTATAATTGAAAAGCAGGTCAAAATAATTAAAACGTTATTTATTCAAAAGCATCTTATATATGAGATTATAAAAGATAAAATGAGTTTAGTTCAAAGCAGTTACTATTAAGAGTTTTCATCTATTAGTAGAAAACTACATTAAACTGAAACTTAAAATCAATGAAACGTGTAATATTAGATCATAAGTCACAATAAAAGGGCAGCAATTTTTGAAGAAAAATAAACAAAATGCAACACAGTAGCTTACAAGGACTTGCCAATTAACATTAAAGATAATTGATTTTTTCATGTGACTACACTTCAGAATACTAAAAAAACTATGCCTTAAATTGACCACATGGTTGCTTTTTTGTGAATTATTCCTGTTTACAAATAATACTTTTATCTATATCAACTATGGGCAAATATTCATTTAAAATTAACTAAATAATTTTTATGTTTAATATTATTTTCTAAAATGAAGTCCAAAAATTTGTAATTTTTATACTAAAGAAGTATAATAAAAGAGAATTTTGTCCTAAAATGATATATAAAAGAACTAATTGCAAAACTTACTCATTTATTAATTTTATTTATGCTATAGTTAATTATTAGTTTTAATTAATTCAAAATTATGTTTATTATAATTGAAAATTTATTAGTTATTATCACTATAGCTTTAGATCATAAATTAAACTTTTTCGGCTATATTGAGAATATTAGAAATTAATTATGGTTTCTTATGTTATCGTATATTAATTATTACTTTAACATTGCCATAATTTTTTAAAAAAGGGATAAATATATATTTTTTTATTCTATTATTTTATTAATAGTCAACTTTTAATTACTAAATTTTATCATGATTTTGTTTTTTAATATTTTGTGAACTAAAGTCATTCTTTAAGTATCTTTTTTTTTTTTATTAATACTGTTATTATTCAATTCATATTTTGTTATATAAAATCTTGGTATTTCTTTATTATCTGTGTCATCATTTTTAAAGTCTCAGTGATAACTTTTGTCTTATCCTTTCCATGCTTCAGAATTTCAGAATAGGGATATAGTAATGAGTAACTATTTGGACTTATGTTTAGTCATAAGTATGCTAATTTGCTTAAAGTTACAGTGTGATGCTAGAAATAAAAAAAATTAAATGAGTAGTAACTGAGAGAAATCACATTGTTTCTAAATTATTGCTCTATCTTATGTCAAAGCACAATTTAGACCAATCTAAGAAATATAATTATCAATTCACCTACAATAAAATATTTTTATACAAATTAGAACTCATTTGTGAAGTACTAATTTTTTCTACAGTACCATATTTAATCTAAATTGGCTTTCTCAGCAGGAATAGTCAATCATATACTTCAGAACACGCAAATTTTCCAGCCCATATAAGAATTTGGTATGTACACTAACAGTTTATTAAATATTTTGGTGACAAATATGTGAGACCTGATGAATATTTAGATTATATTTAGTGGTACAGCTCAAAAAATAAGACTCAAATAATGTAATATGCAGATCACCTTGCTATGCACCACAAGATGATCAAATTAAATTATAATTTGGATAAGAGTTTATTGAGGGAAATATGAATGAATTCCTTCAAATTAAATGATGATAAAAGATAATTGGTGTACAATGATTAAAATTGAAGATGGATGGTAGTTTTTGAGTGTTAGTGAACAGTGACACAATATTATTTTAGATAGAGGTTATTCCAAAGAATGAAGAGATCAGGAAAACCAGGGAAGAATAATGGAACAGGAAGTTGACAGAGTTGATAAACAGAATATTTAAAAAAAAAATAAAGAAAAGACTCGAGGTAAAAAAAGTTATATTCAAATACTGTGTAATGATGAATTACTCCAGTGAAATGCTTTCTATGTTTGTGATAGAACAGTTTATCAAAGTTTAAATAATTAAAAGTTTTTAATCATATAATATTCAATTGTCCATACACTTTACTACTTTTACAATGCTTTATTATCCACCCTTTCCTGCACTTTACAGTTTCAATTGCCCCAGCAATCTTCTTCAGAATGTTATACTCCTAATCACAATAATTATTAAGTGTTTAAAATATACAAAATCATTCAATGATTGAAAACTATGGAATGGTCTTCTGTGAATCACATAAAAAGAAATTCTGGAATTGCATTATGTAGACTGTTGATATTTCTGAAGCACTTTTCAATCTTTATGAAGTAAGGCAAAGTATTGAACAAATAAAACTGATATTAATAAATAAAAAAATAGCTATAATCATTTATTATCTATAACCAAATCAGTCTCTAAAATTATGAAATTAATCTCATTTGTTCTGGTTAGTATAAAATATAAGATGATTCATATAAAAAGATAATAAAAAAATATTTTAGTAAGATTTATAATGTTCATGATAATGAAGATGTTAACTTAGCAAATAATTATTCAAGTGACAAACATTTTGCTATATGGTTGCTACATATTGGAAAAATTAGGTTCAAATGGAAAGAAAATAATGCTGTATATAAGATGAAGAATTCAAAATATTTAGGATTAGGTAATAGAAACCAACTGAAATATAACTTATCTCTGGTTTGAATCATCATTCTGCAGATTAGAAAAAAAGGATAAAAATATCTTTATCACACTAAATTAAAGAGCCAAAGAGGGACATAAAGTCTCAAATCATATAAAATAGATTTTAAGATAATTCAGATGGGAAAAAAATGTTTGTTTTTTATCTTAAGAAGACAAATATAAAATAGAATCATAAATGATGATGATTGTGCGTTCATAGTTAAATAGGCTTAAAGTGAAAGATAGAATTATAAAATAATAGAAATATATAAAAAGTTGTTCTAATTGATTTTTTGTATGTGTGTGCTTAGGATTATAGTTTATTTGTTTGTTAATTTATTATAATTAAAAAAACACAATATTTTAAATTTTGAAAGCATTCTTTTCAAATTTATTTACCAAACAATGGTAGGTTAATTAATATATTTGTAAAAAAGTTTGTTATAATTAAAAAGTAAGGTAAAATAATGAAAACAATTTGTGTCTTATTCAAAATCATCATATCAGTTTATAAAAAAGACAGTGAGTTGAGTGCAGAACAATTTTAAAGAATTTTCATCTATTAGCAGAGGATTGACATATTGAGCTGAATCCACATAATTTATAATATTGGTTCATAAGTCATGATAAGAGAACAGATTGTTGGAAAAGGGCCAGCAAGATGTGCATTGATAAACTTTTATAAACTTACCAATCAACTGTACCATAGAAATAACTGAGTCTTTAATAAATCTACATTCTAATATTTCCTATTAAAGAATTACTCACTAAATTGATTACACAACTGCTTTCTTTTGAATTATCCTGATTACAAGCTGTATCGATATCTCCATTTATTTAAAATATTGCTCAAAATTCAATAATGTTCCAGCAATTAAATTTCATAAATTCATATTAAAATTAATACATTACAATATTGAGAAAATAATATTAATTTTCCAAAAACATTGCATCATTATTTTTATTTTTTTGGGTAGTATTTTAAATTATTATAAATCTTTACTTAAATTCTTCATTTCAAATAGAAGCAAAAATTTAAAATGAAATAAATGCAATATTTAATAACTAACTAGTCAGTGCTGTGTAATAATTATTAATTCTGAATTTTTTAAATGTAATTAATGTGATATTATAGTTATGTATATGTACACACAGATTTTTTGCAAATTGATGTGGAATGTTTTGAATTATGACATCTGAGTTGTACATTTACATGTACTTCATTAAATAACATAGAATTGCTCTTATGTCTAATTTTTATTACGTTTCTGTTTTATTGTTTGTTTGTTTTTTCCCCGTCCTCTAAAAACAATGGATCAAAAGTTCACTTTAATAATTCAGATAGGATTAAATTAAGATAATAATTCTTATTTATCTTTTATTCAATTATGTTTTTATTATGCTTAAAAGTTCAAGTGTAAATATCCTTTTTATTTTCATAAAGTAATAATAATGATAAGAATATGCAGTCAGAAGTATAAAAAGCCTTGGGCAGCTCCAGAGTTATTTATATCAAAAGTAAATCATTGCTTTACTTAATTTTAATTGAATATAGAGTTATTAGATTTCACTCTTCTTTTAATAACTTTTAAATTATCATCTTATATTACTGAATATTCTTTCATCTTTACATTTCATATTAATCTAACATAAATTATTATTTTACCTATAACATTTTATAGTTAATTTCACATTAAATATTTTTTTCTGCATTTCATTTTAATTTTATTTCATTTATAAATATTTTATTATCGAATCTTAACTCATTAACCTTTGTTATGATATTCTTTTTAGGAAAAGAAAATAACAAAATTGTAAATTAGTGTAAATAGATGGATTTTAAGGTATGACACTTTAAAAAAAATTTACTAACATGCATAATATTAAATAATTAAATACATAGTCATGCTACTATAATGAATTTTGTAAAGTTTTTCAACTTGGAGATTAAATTTTGAAGTGTAATAATCTCATTTAAAAGGCTTACCAATATATTAGAATACAACAGTTATATGAATGCTTGCAAATAATTATTTAAACATGCAGAATCATGAATTGTGACAATGTTTTTAGTCTTAATATAATATATCAGCCCTCTCTTTTATTCAAGGCATGATATACATGAAATTTATGAACTTTTTTTTACGTTATTAATTTTTAGAGGAAATAAATTACACTAAATTATTAAATTCTATTCTTGGTTTTATTCTTTTTGTTTAAAAGGAGTCAAAGAATACTTTACTTTGAAAGCTACCATGATCAAACTCTAAAACTAAGTCAAGCATTCTAAATCTAAGTATTAAATATAAAAATAAGTACCTAAAATTATATAAATGAAATTATAAATTGTTTGATATACTGACTTGTGATAGGTAAAATTTTCATTTATAAAATCAATAAATTGATTAAGTCCAAGATTAGGCTGAGAGGAGAGTGTTTCTCTATGCACAAAGAATTATGTTTACTGAGAATTTTCAAAGGAAAAATATATAAATACCATTATAATTTATATTATCATTTATTTAAAGCATTAATGTCAATATTATTTATATATTCATTACTTTATAATTCAATACATATGTTGTGTGCTTCAACAAACAAAAAAGTGTCTTAATCTAACTGAAGATCTTAACTAGGATTTATATTTGGGGCAGGACTTATATTAGAGCATTTTGAAAAATCATGCTAAGGCTTATTTTCTGGTTAAGTCTTATTTTCGGGGAAACATTAGATTATATTAAAACTAAAAATGTAAAATTCATTTTAATTAAAGTTTTATTTAGACTATCATATTTTATTCATTCATGTATATACTTATTGCAAATATATGTTATTTTATGTATCTCTGTGTCTACTTAGTATTTGTGTTTTTAACATTATAACTTTAAAACTCATTTAATTAAAATAATTTTATGCTATCAAAATTGCTCTATCTAATAATGTTTGGGTGCCCATTTTGAAGTCCATGAAATAATTATTTCAATATATATGCATTCAAAAAAGAAAAAAAGATTGGAGTCAGAATTGCTATGCATGTAATTAAAACATAGAAATATAAATGCATAAACACAATTCTATTGCATGTTTATGCTTAGAAAGGTTCATTATAATTGAAATCTAAAACATTTTAAATGACAAGATTTCTAAAATAAAAAAAAATATTAAAAAATGAATAGAGAAGGAGAAGGATATAGAGAGGAGACAGATGAACTGTTTTAGTAATTTCACCAAATTTTTGAAGACCTACCGAGAACTTTTCTTGGACAGGCACTATTTATTGATTATTCATAATTAAATATATCCGAATAGTAAGGATTAGTCACAGTCCAATCCTTTTAAATTGTATATTTAAAAAAAAAAGAGAAGAAGGGAAGGAAAGTTATTATTTGCCTTTTAAATACTAAGTAAATGTTTTATCACCCTTGCAAAAATAATTTTTTTTTTAAAGAAATCTAATGTAATGATATGCATTAAAAAAAATTTTTTTTAAGTAAAAAGATTTTAATTTTCGTTTGTTATTATTTCAGTTCAAAGTTATTATTTGTTTACATTTTACAATATGAATGCAGTATAATACAATAATAAAAGAATGATGAAATTATGGGTTAAATTGCTAAAGAATCACTCAATTACGATAATAATTATAGGAGGTAGGCAAATAAATTTTATAAAAGGCAGAGAAATGCTTTATTTTGTTTAAGATTATTTATTTGAGAATATTTATTTATTTTATTGTAAAATACAAATATTTGATGCTTTAGTTTGGATGCATTTTAAAGGATTATTGTTTGGTGTGTGTATAAGTCTAGATACACAAGGACTTGGGTATATACATGAACATATTGGCACAATAAGAGAGGAAATAGAAATAAAAATAATATATGAAGGGAATTACTATTGTTTTTGAATTTTTTCTTATCTTTCTGCTGTGGTCAAGAAGAATATGTTTTATTGTTTGTTTTGCCACTGCTAAATTTATAAAGGAAGAAAATTCATTATAATGTGTAAGCAAACTGCAAACATGTCTCAGTAAAGCGTCAAGTTGTCTGAAGTTCCTCAAACCTTTTGTTTTCTTACCAATCCAATTGGCTTGAAAGGTCATCACAAAATGCATGTTTGAGTGAAAGAATGTATAAAACAACAATCCGAATTCCTAGGATCAAAATGTCAGCTTCATTAGTAATTAAAGCATTTCCAAGAATTACTATTTGGTATCAAATATTTATCATGATTGTCAAAAAGAGAAGAAAAAAATAATAAAGCACTTGAATAACAAACTGTCCTAGTTTTAAACTGTTTTTCATCTAAGACAATGATTCTCTCAGTGATCTTCAAGCTGTCCATTTTCTTATTGAAGTCATCATGGGTTCAAGATTCGAAGATAGCATTATGAACTTTTTTCTCTTTTTGTTAAATTACATAGAATTTTAATAATGATTTTTTTTTTTTTTTTACTTGGTCTATGTTCTAATTTCTTTTTCTTTAGCATTTTCCATCGAATTTTCAAAATGAAAAACAGGTATTTAATTTAAATATATTTGTGCACTATAGTTTCTATATTATAGAAATATTTATTTCTTAATATGAGTCAATTTTAAATTTGCATTATTTTTCTTATTTGACAAAGGCTATCTCGATTATAAAACTATTATCATTTCTATAACTAACTTATTATAATTTAAATTGTCATTGAAAATATGTCTTCAAAAGTGAGTGAATTTTGCAATAGTCTTTTATTATATTAAAATAGGAAAATGTAATTTCTCTAGATTTAGGTAAAGTCAACCACATATGTATATTTTAAAAGTAGTGTTTATGTATTAGTTGCATTAAATATTATGCATTTATTTGATCTATTTAGGATGTATAGATAATTGATGAAGTTGACATGAGTACTATGATGTTACTTTTTTTTTATATACTTTTAATTATTTAACCATCCAATCAAAGAATTTGTTGTCATTATTTTAAAATAGCGTTAGTGAGAAATAGATATTTGAAGCTTAAGGAGAAGTTATTACTTGAAGGGTTACTAGAACTGTTCACTTTGGAGAACATATTTATATTATCTCAACTTATTTAACATTTTAAAATATATATATTGTAACGGGCACATACGTACGTTACATTGTTTTTTATTATTAATCATGAAAGAAAAATAAAAAGTTCGCATTTAAAAATTTTCTTTAAGAATTAAAAATTGAAATTAAATATCATCTTAAACTCGTATATATTAAATCGCACAGATAAAAAAAATATTAAAATAAAACTATTAAAAATAGAAAGGTATTTTAAAAACAAAAACCTAAAAAGATTTAGAGATAAAAATATATCTTTAATCTTGGAAAACACATTAATTAATCAGAAATGGAAATGATTGTTTTAATTAGTTAAATGTAAACCAGCCTTGGGCATTTAAATGTAAAAACATTGGTCAGATAGGAAAACAATAGAAACTGTTAGCAAATAAAAAGAAATCCCTATGGAAATCGGACCGCAGCGAAAGGACCATCGCATCGGTGACGTAATGTAAATTCAATCCTTCACATTAATATAAAAAGGACAAGTTTGGAAATTATTAGGTAGTTAGTGATTATGATTATTACGATGTGACAGATAGGTGTTAGTGCGGAGGTGCGGGAGAAGGAATTGAAGAGACGCACGATTCAATCCCTTCAGTTTTGCCAAAGAAAGAAAGAGAAATGAACTATCGTTTTCTACATTGAGGACCAACTAAATTAAAAAACCTCCGAATGAATAAATAAAACATCGGCTAAATGTATACCAATATCTTCAGGATGGCGTGGGAATTCCCGTTCAAACTTACTAACGACAGATAAAGATGAACTGTTTAAAACCGTAAGAACTTTACAGTTAATGAACATTAAATTAAAAACTTTTCGTATTTAAAATAATTGCATTAGTTTCCTATCTGACTAAAGTAGTTAAAATGTTATTTGATGTATTTTTTATTTATTTGTTTAAAATCATTTCCATTTATTTAATTTTGTTCTTTAAGTTTATTTATGATTTCTGTTTTCTGATAACTTAAAATATATCAATGTTAAACTTAAGTCGGGCGTGAATGGCTGTATAGATTTGTAAAGTTATATTAGGGGAGGGTAATCTTAGGTTATTTATGTCATTGTTAAATTGGGTCAATGGATTGGATATATTGATGTAGTTAGTAGATGTAGTCGGAGATTCGCTACTGGCAGAATCGTTTATATATACGCCGCACTCACCCGTTTGCCTATGGAAGGAATTATAAGATGGAGAACGCAGTTCCTTTCTATGGAGTTTTTTTTTTATTGTTCTTCTCGTTAGATAGATGTAATATTCCTATCTGATGAGAGTCAATGTCTTTTCTTAATCTTTTTGGTGCTGCCGTATTCCGTATTACATTGAATACATCGATGTATCAGATGGATTGATGCCAGTTTGACTGCGAATTTTAGCCTAAGGTTAAATAGGGATATAATATTTTATTTTCAAATGCAAATCTATGTAGTCTATTCATACTCGACCCTAAATAAAAATGCATTAAATTTAAGTTGTTTATAGACGCTTGCATGGATTGGTTAACGGTGAATTGTGTTTCGGGTTTTCATATTTGATCAAAATATATAGACATTCGATAAATAATGATACCTTACGGGGAGTATCTAAAATGTATTTATTCGGATGTCTTTTAAGTTATTGGTGACAATGCAAGTATCTTATGCTGAATACTAGAGGGTTTCTTATATTTCCCTATGCAATTGTCAGTAATCAATAATTTTGTATTTTGATCGTTTATGTTTATTTTGAAATGTTTTTGACCGTTGAAATCTATGTAACCGATCTATAGCAACATATTATAACAAGCTTTTATAATCCCATCTGTGCGAACTTAATTAAAATGTAAACTTATAATATAATAGAAATTAAAATGTAAATTAAAATCTAAGGTAAAGTTAAAAATAATGTTAAATGTTAAAATGTAAAACTAATACTAAAATAATTTTAAATCTTATATATATATGTGCATAAATAAATGTTTCTATGTTAATTACTGGCAGTGGCTTATTTTATTCTTTTTTTATATACTCTTAGATTATATTATTAAATCTCTGCTATTCCACTGAGCTAGTGACTTGGGCTAACGACCAGAATCAAAAATTAAAAAAAAAAAAAAAAATTTTTTTTTTTTTACTTACATATCTGCCTACTCTATAAATTTTTCTAGGTTCAAATGCCTAGATGGCGCCCTGTAGTGCAGATTACGTTAAGTAATATTAACCGGATCGTTACAATATATAATAAATTGTTAGTTCATTTTATGCAATAATACGGATTGCCTTTGTTAATGATATAAGATTACAATAATATTACTCATTTATGTGTGTTATTCAGAATTTTTCATATATACATTTTCCTTTGTAATAAAGGGAAATAATAGAAATAATAATTAAAATATGAACTGCTATATTATTATTATTGTCATTCTCTTGTTAATGTAAAGAAAATATAAATTTATTTATTTATCAAAAAACCTGGGTCATCATTTATAATAGCTATTTCATGTATTTAACTTACCCTGAGATAACACTTATATAATTCAAACTTAATTTTAATATATTTTATCCTAACATTAAGAAGACATTAATTCGTTAAAACATTAGATTATTTATTTATTAAATGTAATTTGGATTCAATAAAATGTTCTTTTGATTCTTAATGCATTCATCTGATAGTTAATTCTCATTAATTTACATAATAGTATTTATATTTAAAGTTCAGATACATTTACCTTCTTTAAGCTACTACTACTAATTCATAGGGCTTAATTAAAATAATTCAAGTCTTACCTTTCATGCTGTTACCAATTTAGTTTGCCTAAATTAGTGGGATATAAATAAGCTGAAGCCCATGAAGCAATAAAAAGAAAACCCCCTCCTCCCTTCATACAGTTACAATATCTGATGGTCATTTTATTATCCACCAGTTGCGAATCTATTTCAATCTAATAAACAATTATGTATTTACATATTATTTTTAGTAAGCCATTGCAGATCAGCAGGTAGATAGACTATGGTTATAGAGTGCAAGTTCATGTTTAAATGAAAAAATGAACCAAAGGAAAAGAAGTTAGTTTATTGGAAAATTTTTTTTGTCAAATGCTTTTTTTTTTTTGGTTTGCATTTATTACAAATGAATTAACAGTTGCGTCTTAAGAAATATTGTATTGGAACATGTTTATTGAAACATTTGAATCTAATAATTGATCTAAAAATGAATAGTTCCACCTCCATCAAAATAACAGTAAGAATAGTATCTACATGTTCAGATAAATAAGTATAATTAGTATATTAAAGAGGTTCAGTATATTAAACAAGGAATTTTCATAGATAATACAAACATATACTATATTGATTTTCCTATGCGTATAAGATTTCTTATTGTTAATATCTCTCACTTTAAAACAAATGTATCAAGAAGAGGAGATGATGTTGAATGAATAAAACCATTCACGTATTAATATGATTGGCACTTATATTATGATTTAATATCTAAATCAGAGCTGAAAACAATGAAGTAATTTTTAGTAAATGATTACTAATAATTGTAATCTCATTGAAGTCATGTAGGAAGTGTAAAGCTTATAAATTGAATTATGATTATATAGTAAATAAATACTAATACTGAATTATTTGAAATCATTGAAGAGTGTTAGCTCAGTCAAAATGCATTTCAGATATCATTTGCTTTTTTCCAATATTTTTATCATGTGTCTGAATTAAGAGATATTAACAAGCAATCTCATACACGGATGATCTTAATATATGAAAATAAGAAAAGAAAACCAGGGAAATATTAAAATAGATTTGATGTTAGTAGTACATTGTTGATTCTCACCACCTTCTAAAAGCTCATTCTCATTTTCTATTGTTATAAATTTGTAGAACAATATTCAGAATTATACAATCACTGATATGAAAGCTTTTTTAATGTGTCACTAATAGTAGTCACTTAGTCTTTGGAGTTATTTGAGTTGTAACCTCAATCAAAGAAAATACTATAAACAATAATTATCTGCAGCAATAACTCTAAAGCACTCCCCTTTCCCTCTTATATCTCCCATAAACTGAAATCTTCATCCATTGACTATTTCAGAGCAGCAACAACTGAAGTAGTTAATATTTAATTAGATGATGGATAGGTCATCTATTATGTTTTTTTCTCAAAAAGAAAAGAAAAAAACTTAGCAAGATCACGTTCAATTGGAAATTCTGCAAAAATGTTAAAGTCAAGACAACTTCTTGTTTGTAAAACAGTGCTTAGTTGTAAGTTTCTTTTATAATGGGCATGAACTACTGGACAAGGCAGATCTTCCTATTTATTTAAAAAGATTAGCCTTACAGTTGATGGGAAATAATCTTTGAAAAATGTGTCAGTACATCTCTATTAAAATTCTAATAAGATTCATTTTAAGACACAATCTAAAAAAAATAGGTTTTTTTGTACAAAAATTAAGAATTAGATTTCTAAAGATTGCCTTTTTTTAAAACTTAAAGTAGATTTAAGTATAATCAGATTGCTTTATTAAAAATATCTGTAAATATTTAACAATGGTTATTATGAACAAATATTTAAAATTAAATATTAAAAGCATATTGATGTATGAAGAAAATCTTAACTTTTAAATGAATTTTTTTTTTTTGCTACAAATTTTTCTAAATATTCATTATTTTCTGAATGATATATCAACATCTTGAAATGTTTATTTTTGCATTTATCTTCAATTAAACAAAAAACTTTTATAGGTGCTCAAGAGATCATTCTCACATCAGTTTTTTGTTCCTGAACAATTGGTTGAGTATAAAAATATCTGTCTGATAAGTAAAAGTTTCAGGTTTAATTAATGACTAAAGAAAATTGAAAAAAAAAATTCAATATGGAGAAATGAATGAAAATATTATGTTCTACTTCTTTGATACTTCAGATTACTTGATATCATAAAGCAACTGTTCACATGATAAACAAATCATTTTATTACTTTGTGATTTTGTACTGATTGTAGAGTAACATATTTAAAGTTTAATGATTTTTGGATCAGTTCCAACTGAGAAAAGTAAAAAAAAATATATCTGCGACTAAATGATTATAACTAATATGCTCAACCCTTTCTTTTAGTGTTAAAATGTGACATGATTTCCCACAACTAACTTATATAATATATTTTCATTGTATGGTTTAACTTGATAGTTAAAAAAATAGAATTTCTGGATTGATTCTTATCTGAAAATGTTAAAGAAAATTTTAGATAACTGAATGGAATTATATTTATTTTGATGCTAAAATATCATTTGATTTCCTAAGCAACTAACTGATCATGCAATTATTTGTCAAAAATAAATAGGAGATTGATGTTACTTATGAGTTTATTTACCATGCTAAATCCAAATTAATTTTGTTGAGAAAAAAATATGAAACTTTTTATGAAAGGTTTTTAATATTCTTTTCCGTTTTTATTTTGTATTTATTTTTAAACACTATCATCGAGTATATGTTGATTTTTTGAGCTTATAATAGATAGTTCTGGAGTAGTTGCAGAGAATTACTCCTAAAAGCATATTTTAAATTATTTATTAACTCATTTTTAGAAGCGAATCATCAAGATGTTTTTTCATTGTAAGTCTGAGACATAATACTATTTACTCCTACCATATGAGACTGAGAAAAAAAATGGAATTGTAAAATAGTAAGGTGTTAATGGAATAGATTATCCTTCTATACAAAAAAATTCCCTAGCTAGAAATCTGAATACATTATAAATTTGAAATGTTCTTTGAAGCATTTGTATATAAATAAAATATTGAACAGAATGCACAAATTAGCTAGAGATGAGTATAAATGAAGGATTAGATTAGTATGTTTCTAATGATAGAATAGTATTCTTTTTTTTTTTTTTTGTAACAATTTGTGCCTTAATGTATAAGTGTTCATTCAATTCTGTACTGTAGCTCTAAAATTAAGATTCTATAGTATTATAAACTATATGTACAATCCACGCACAAACTTCTTTATAAAGATTTATAAAGAAGTTTATTACTAGCACAACATACATCATAAAGAAATTTGTTATAAAAGGCATTATGTGCCACCATCTCTGCTTGAAATCTCTCCAGGTACTAAAGAATTTAATCACAACTGCAGAAGAAGGAGAAATCAAGTGATCACTTAAAGAGCAAACATGGAAAGTATTGGACTACAGTATTAGGTATGAGTCGTGTATCATTAAGTACATGTATTAAGGGATTATAAAGTAAAAAAATAAATAGCCTTGTTGATAATGGTAGTGCATTCATATCTGAGCAGGAAAAAATTTTCAAGTTTCAATTACAATTAATATTTTCTTTTTAGTTGGCCAACCCAACTAACTATCCACTACTGTTCTTTGAGTATCTGGCTGTATGGAAAACACTATCTAGAAATTGATAAGCCTGATTAGGCTTTTTTTATTATTCCTTTGACCAGAATTATTAGAGAAATCTTTGTTCTACATATGGATTATTTAAAGATTGTTTTACTATTTAAATATGTTCTAAATGTAGATGTCTCAGAACTAAATCTATGTTTTAAAATAATTAAATCTTTTTAACTTCGAAGAAAAAATTATTTTGAATTTCTCTTTTATTTCATCTTTTTTAAATGTATAAACTGAAAGAGTATTGAATCAAAAATTGAAGACAAATTTTTAAAACTTTTAAATACTATTTATAAAATAATATATAATTCTTAATATTTTAGGTTATTTGTTTTAATTGATAAGCAGTATGAATCAAGTTGTTGATATTGACAAGGTAAATATTATTTATTGATTTTTAAAATAGTGATAAAATAAAATTGCTCTATTATGTATTTCTTTTATTTACACTTTTATTGATGATTTACATAATTAATTGTTTGTTTTTTGTGTATATAGTTTATTACTGAATGAACAATTTTTTTAAAATGTTTTGTTTACGTCATTCTGGTCATTATTGTATTTCTGTGAGTGCAAATCTTTTAAAATTATATATACTATATATATAATTTCTGTGAAAAGCAAATTTGGGATTTTTAACAAGTTTACACTTGATAGATATTACTAATATTTTTTTTTTTTTGGTGGTAATTTTGTTCTATAGTAAATTAAGCCACTGAGAACAAAATGGTATAGGGGCATGCAAAACAGTGAAATCATTAAATAAGATATGCAAATGATCAAGATGGAAGCCAATCACTGAGCAGCCAAGACTAAAGTCAAATAGATTTTTAAAACAACCATATTCATTATGTTAAATGAAACAAATTAGCAATCGCAGACAGAGATGATTAGATATTCATATAATTAGAATTCATATATTAAATCAAACCCAAGAACAGAAATAAATAAATGAGTTTGATAACAATTAATGGAAAACATTAACAGTTATTATAAAGAAGCAGATGTAGACAGTAAGGTAAATAATTCTTAATACATATAATATATTCCAAGTCTTCTTATTTGATTAGATTTTTGTCCTCTTTTTTCAGATAATATGCTTCCATTAATTAAGAATGCAATATATCATAAGAAATGTTCACACAACAGGAGAACAAATAAAAATTGAAGACTGTACATCTTTTCTTTTTTTAAAATTTTTTTGTGCATTATATATGCTGAAAATTATTTAAGTAAATTCAAGTTCACTTATCAAGTTTACATAAGTAGAAAGCTGTCTATATATCATTTAATAAGAGCTGAACTACAAACTACAAGGGAGTGTGTGAGAAGTAGTAGAAGAGACAAGAACATTCCTGACATGAATTGATCAATATATTAAAGATTATCAAGTAAAAGATTGAGCTTTAAATAGATTTTAAACTTGTATTAATTGCAAGGCACTGTAATGTTCTAAGAGAAATAAAGTTGCCCGGTGACATAAATAAGATTTCATTAATATATCATTATTTTACTTATCATCAACAACTGTCTAAATCTGTATAGGATAAAACATAACAATCTGGGCAGCTTTTTGTAATATAACTATTTATTTTCTGATTGATCTCCATTTCCAACATTTTTTTATTTTAATTGTTGATTGTATGATCATATAAAAATGTTATTTTCCTGCTTATCTGGTAATGTTTATCTTACCTCAGAGCAAGAAGTTATCATGATTGTGATTAGTTTTTTAAAACTTTCAAATCTTTAATTAAACATTGGCCTGTAGAATCTATCATGTTTCCCTGAAAATAAGACACGTGTCTTATATTTGCTCTAAAGGATACTGTAAGGCTTATTTTCAGATGATGTCTTATTTTTTTATGTACAAAAATCTACATTTTAAGTATAAAAATGTACATTTATTCAAATACTTCTTCTCTTTACAGGGAACTGTCAAATTCTTACCCCAGCTCCCCACCCCACTTTCTTTCTTGTACTCACCAGAATAGCTCTTTCTTTTTGTAATCTTATATGGCAATCAGAATATTATTCCATTTAAATTTATCTTTAAATCAAATGTTAATTGAAGACTTGCTAGACAGGAGTAGTAATAAAAAAAATAGTTTACTCACACAAAAACAATAAATAAATGCAAGCACAAAAATTCAGAAAATATTTCTTTATTTCACACATGCACATTAAGTAACATCCATTACAAAATATGGTATATTGAATTATGATAATTTTTATATGACAGCACCACATCCATCAAATACGCAAATTGTAAATAGTTTCCAAATTACTTGTAATAGCCCTGCTTGAATAATTTTTTTAGGAGAAAAAGAATCTGATTTAACTTAACTAAATTTAAATAAATAAAATCATTTCCGTTATTTTAAAAAAGTTTTTTCAGGAGGAAAAAAAATATTTAAGAAATCAAACTAATTTCTCTTTTATCTTGAATATTTAAAAGCTTCCATACTGAAACTCAAAAACTAAATTAAGCATTCTAAATCTAAGCATTAAATAAAATAAGTACCTTAAAATATACTAATGAAATTACATTTATCGAAAATAGTCGACGGGAAATTATAAAAGATCCATATAATTTATATTACTATTAATGTCAATAATATTGTTTATTTATACATTCATTACTTTATAATTCAATATGTCCATCATATGTTTTAACAGGCAAACAAAAGGTGTCTATCAGGCTGCCGATCTTAACTAGGGCTTATATTTAGGCATCCTCAAAAATTATACTAAGGTTTTTAATTTGGTCTTATTTTGGAGGAAACAGGGTACTATTAATTACAATAATTAGCTATTAATAAAATAAATTTTTGCAAAAAAAAAAGTGTTTTTGTTTAATTAAGTAAAAAAAAAAAAAACTTAACACATTCCATTTTATATTGACTTTAATTACCAGTTCCAATAAATATTTATATCTGAAATTAAAAATACCATTTTTCATTAATAGAATTTGTCATTTTGAGACATCAAGATTTTCTGATCAGTGGTTTATGGGAACCAGATTATATATGCTAATTGGGTATTTGTAAACTATTAACTGTGCAGCCTTTGGTGGTGCTGTTTCTAGTTAAAAACAGAGCGATATAACATTACCGGGCCACTAGATTTTTTTTTTTTATCTAATAGATCGTACTTTGACATACGGCTGTAATTTTTTTTTTTTTAATATATTATTGTTGTTTGTTTTGGACATAATTATTTTTTTTTTGGTTTTCATTTGATAAATTTAAAACTATAATGGACACTTTGACCTTTTTTTTGGATCTCAAAAGTACATAATTTTTGACATACGCCTTTATTTGGGGGGGGGGGGCAGGGGGATTTCCATTCTAAATCTAAAGTTTCTTTTTTACAGACGTCTTTTTTTTTTTTGGTTTTGGATTCGATACATTTCAAAATATAAGGGACAGTTTTAACTTTTTTTTGGAATATCTCAAATATACACAATTTGCTTTACATACGACTTTTTTTTTTTGTTGTTATTTAAAATTAGAATTGACACTTTTTGAATTTGTTAAAAATGCTGGGGGTTGCTGTTGATTGACTTAGCAAAAAAAATTCAAAGCTGTCTGACAAACTCCGCCTCAGATGTCCGTATTTGCTTATAAACGAAAATAATTGTTTGGTATTTTATCTTACATTTATAAATACGGGTTTTTTTTTGGGTGGCGGGTTTTGATTTTTTTGTTTTTTTAATAATAACAAATAAAACAGGGTTTTGATATTTTTGTTTTTTTTTAATTATAACAAATAAAATGGGGTTTTGATTTTTTTGTTTTTTTAATAATAATAAATAAAACGGGACTTCTTTTTTCTCTTAGATTTATAAATACAGGTTTTTTTTTGAGCGGCAGGGTTTTTCTTTTTTTTAATAATAACAAATAAAACGTCAAAAACAAAAAAGTCAATCGCGGTATTGTTTTTTTAACCAAAAAAGTATGTATATTAACCAGTTTTGTTACATTCTGTGGATTTATTTATTTATCTTTTTTAAGAGTTGTACAAGTTTGTTAAAGATTTTTTGTTTTCATAACAAATAAAACGTCGGTATTTTTTTTTCTTTTTTAACAACAAAAATTAGGTCGGATTCATTTTTAAAATATACTTAACATGCTGTTTATTGATTTAGAACAACAACAATCATTCAAGAGATGTCCAACAAACTCCGCTGCCCCTTTTTAACACTGTCATTCTGGGTGTTAAATACATGATTTACAGATCCAAATAATCGCAAACAAAACACAAATTCTTTCCAGAAAATAAATTTATTAACCATATATGACTAAACTAAATCAACTGTAACGAATGTTCCAACATTTTAAAAAGTCATACAACTTGTTACTGAGGGTGTCCGGTCATTTCCTTCAAAATGGCTTGGAAAATGCCCTCGTCTTTGTGAAGACGCCTCCAAATGAACTCAGCTAAATAATTTTGGAGGTATTGGCGTGCTGTGCCACGGTGTTTTCTATTCTGCCACTTAAGTAGATCTCAAAACCTCTCGATGGTCTGAGTGTGAGCTCCTGTTGTGGGGTCCACGAAATTGTAACGATGGTTAACAGTGACATATGTAAAGCCTGCCGTCTTAGGATCAGTAGTCCTATAACCCTTCCAACAGTCTGAGTAGATGGTAGATCCAGACTTGATAACAAATAAAAGGGGTTTTGATTTTTTTAGTAATAACAAATAAAACGTGTCAACCGGCTTTGTTACATTCTGTGGATTTATATTTTTTTAAGAATCGTACAACTTTGTTAAAGATTTTTTTTTTTTCATAACAAAAATAAAACGTCGGTATTTTTATTCTTTTTTAACAACAAAAATTAGCTCGGGTTCATTTTTAAAATCTACTTAATGTGCTGTTTATTGATTTAAAACAACAACAAAAAACCTCTTTTTGCTTCTAAACGGAACGAATAGGTATGTCAAAAGAAGAAGAATTTTTTTTTTTTAAAAAAAAAAAAACGATCAATCAAGAGATATCCAACAAACTACGCCACCACTTTTTAACACTGTCATTCTGGGTGTTAATTACATGATTTACAGATAAAAATAATCGCAAACAAAACACAAATTCTTTCCAGAAAATAAATTTATTAACCACATATGACTGAACGAAATCAACTGTAATGAATGGCAGGATGTTTTGGGCTTGCAAAAACGCAACTGCCTCACTTTCTCTGTTTGGGATGTCCCACAAATGTAATAACGTGGTAGACATTTTGTTATTCTTTTTCAACTCTCGTCCGAGTCACGACAGAAACGATATTTTTCCGCAAACTGTGGTGTTTTAGTGCCTAGAATAACAAACCAGCCAAAAACTTGTTAGGATTCTAAGAAGCGACTTAGTGCTATTTATTAGTATTTGTTTACTAGTTGCAGTCAAAACATTAATACCGCAGACAAAGATAATCTAGTTCCGCAGTCATTCCTTGAATGACGTCATCGCGGATCGTAAGACATCACACTCCTTCCCCCTTAGTATGTAACATCATAATCCTTGAAATGCACTGGTGGATGCATTGATGTCAGGGGTGTTCTCTGTAAGCCTTTGGAGTTTAAATTGGAGATGTAGGATGCAAAGGTGTTGAACTCGGGTTATTTGTGTTTTCCAGTGTCACACTGGGTGGAGAATTTTGGGCAAGTGGTGTTTCCTCAGCAGAAGATGAGACAGTTGGAAAAGTGTCCACTGTTCTCAAGCGCCACTGATGAATGTGCTTATGTTGTAATCCCAGATCAGTTCGGACTTCATATGACAAAGGGCCTGTACGCTGTTCTACCATGGCAGGAATCTGTGGATAACCCCTTCCTGCTGCTCATGTAAATACTGTGTCATCTGGTTGGAATTCACATAACCAATGATGTTTGGATGGTGCTGACTTTGGGGCTCTTATCCGGATGAAGGAAGTCTAGGCATGTACGAAGGCGTCGATGAAAGAGCATCTCGGCTGGACTTAGACCTCTAGTTGTAGGTGGAGTAATGTGCTGAGCCAAAAGGTATCGGGCAATACGTTGCTTCCAATTTCCATGAGAAATACGCTTAAGGCTCTCCTTCACAGACGGTACAGCCCTCTCTGCAAGACCATTACTTGATGGATGGTAGGGTGCGATCCGTGCATGGGGAATTCTGTTATTGGCAAGAAAAGTAGAAAACTCTGAAGATACAAACTATGGTCCATTGTCTGAAACTATACACTCAAGTATTCCATGGGTGGAAAATAATTCCCGTAGTACTGTGACTGTTGCAACTGAGGTTGTTTTAGGCATTCTGTGCACTTCCATCCACTTTGAATAGGCGTCAACAACTAAAAGCATTTGCCCATCGATTGGGCCTGCAAAATCAATGTGCAGTTGTGACCATGGTGTGGATGGTGGTTCCCAAGGGTGAATTGGAGTACAGGGGCAAGCATGTCTTATGACTTGACAATTTTTGCATTTTCTCACAAGATTCTCAATATCCCTATCAATTGATGGCCACCATACGTATGATCTTGCTAATGCTTTGGTTCTCACGATGCCAGAATGACCCAAATCAAGTTCATTAAGAAGAATTCTCTGTAGAGAAAAAGGAATAATTACACGTGACCCCCAAAGCAAACAATTTTTGTGTGTTGATAGCTCATTGCATCTTATAAAAAAAGGTTGAAGTTTGATGTCTGTGGATCTGCTTGGCCAGGCAGTGAAAATATAGTTTTTTACTCTTGATAGCAAAAAGTCTTTTCGTGTTGCATGTGCAACTTGTTCAGCAGTTACAGGAGGATTTTTCAATTCCTCCAAGAAAAGGACACCATTCCTGTTTGGATTGTCGCATTTGGTTGATGGAAGTGGAAATCTGCTTAACATGTCTGCATTTGCAACTTTCTTTCCTGGTTTATATTCCAGTTTGAAAGAATATGCATTGAGGATGTGCGTCCATCTTTGCATTCGGGATGATAAAATCATTGGTGCTGGTTTATCGGAGGTAAAAATACCCAAGCAGCGGACGATGATCTGTACAAATGTTAATTTTAATTCCGAATAGGAAATGGTGAAAATGTTTGATGCCAAATACTATTGCCAAAGCTTCTTTATCAATTTGTGCATAGTTTCGTTCGGCCTTAGACAAAGTCCGTGAAGCAAAAATAGAGCTAGGAGGAAGAGAAGTCAGAAGATGATGTAGATTATATCCATGAGATACGCCGTGATGCCTCAACACCTAAATCCTTCGCACATGTGTACATTAATGGCAAGGAATGTAAAATGGAAATTGACTGAGGATCAGAATATTCTCTTTTATCATTTGATACACTATCTGAAATGTGAAACGGAAAAATACCCGAACTTCATCCAGTAACAATTACATTACGGGATTTCCAGCACCATTCAATATCATTCAAGGGATATTGTGTTGTACATGTTCAATATGGTGAACATTCATGCCATCAACGTTTATTGATAACAGAGAATCATTGTACAAAAACCTATTAGGATGTGAATGGTTCACACCTCTAGGTATTTCACTGACTGTAGTCCATCTAATTACCGAACCATCTATTCAAGATATCATTAACCAATCTCCACAAGTTTTCAGCACATCTATAGGAACTTACAAGGGTCCAGCTGTATCATTGCCAGATGATTCTAAATTTCCTCCAATCAGACTATGAGCCCGGCCATTACCACTTGCGATGAAACAAGGTGGATGTTGCTTTAGATATTCTGCTCCACTCCGCTCCGCGATGGGATCATTGAACCAGTGGAAAACCCTGTATGGACAACACCAGTGGTACCGATACTTAAACCAACAGGAGAGGTGAGATTATGCAGTGACTACAAAGTAACACTTAACAGAGCTCTTCAGAATCACTCATACCCTATACCCGCGGTACATCACACTCCTTCCCCCTAATAATAATAATAATAGGTTTGTACAATGACTCTCTGTTACCAATAAACGTTGATGGCATGAATGTATACCATATTGAACATGTACAACACAATGTCCCTTGAATGATATTGAGTGGTGCTGGAAATCCCATAATGTAATTGTTACTGGATGAAGTTCGGATATTTTTCCGTTGCACAATTCAGATAGTGTATCAAATGATAAAATGGAATATTCTGATCTGAATCAATTTCCATTTTACATTCCTTGCCATTAATGTACACATGTGTGAAGGATTTAGGTGTTGAGGCATCAGCGTATCTCGTGGATATAATCTACGTCATCATCCGTCTCCATTACTGCCATGCATTATTTTGCAGATCAAGGAATAGTGTGTTGTTTTGTTCAGCATACATGCTGCAGATGACCTATTTTCTGGCAGAAATGGCACTTAGTTTTTTTGAAAGGGCAATCCACTCGATTGTGTTGACTGTCACAACCATAGCAAGGTGGAAATTCTGATTGAGATGCACCAGTGTTCCTTTTATGTACAGGGGATGTTTGTAAAGGTAGTGGGAACTCAGAAACATTTTAGTGAAGTAAGGTTGATCTGTTTCACTGAATAAGATCAACAGTCGACATGGGAATGTTTGTGGCACGGATTTCACGCACCTGCACCAATGCAGATTCAGCAGCTAGGCTATGCTGTATAGCTATCTCTAATGTTAAAGTTTCTTCTGTCAATAGTTTGCGCTGTATCATTTCATCATGAAGCCCGCAGACAAACTGATCTCAAAGATGCTCTGTTAGTGAAAGACCAAAATCGCTGCTCTCTGCCAAATGTCGGAGGTTGGCTAAAAATGCACTCACATTTTCTCCTCGTTGCCAACGGCAGTGAAATTGAAAACGTTGGTAAATAACAGAAGGTTGTGGATTAAAATACTGTTTTAAAATATTTACTATTTCTTGATATGAGTTGTCATGAGGCAACGCAGGTGATATAAGAGAACGAAGAATGCTTAATGTTCGTAGTTCGCAGACAGTGAGGAGTGTTGCACGTTTCTTTTCGTCAGGAATATTATTTGCTTCACAAAAGAAATTCACCTGTGACACGTATGTATCCCACATTTGCGGTGAGTCAACATCGAAAGGTGCTAAAGAACCAATAGTTGCCATTATAAATCCAATAGAAAACAAGTTTGAGTTAAAAAAAAAGTTTGGTGTTCTACGTACGATTAATAATAATAATATAAGAACCCTGTTGAATTAATTGTATATATTCAGTATCTCGCGTATCCCATCCTCGTTGCCAAAACTGGTGTAGTGTTTTAGTGTCTAGAATAACAAACCAGCCAAAAATTTGTTGGATTCTAAGAAGCGACTTAGCGCTATTTGTTAGTATTTGTTTACTAGTTACAGTCAAAACATTAATACCGCAGACAAAGATAATCTAGTTCCGCAATCATTCCTTGAATGATATCATCGCAGATCATAAGACATCACACAAACAACTCCAATCATCTGCCAGAGAACTTGAGAAATTTTATTTTGTCTTTTTTGACCCCAAAAAGACCCAAAATTAGCAAAAAAAAAAATTTTTTGACAAATATCAATAATACGCTGAAAATTGCTAGTACGCAAAAATCTTTCAGTTGGGAAATACAGAAAATCATAAATATCAACAAATAAACACTTGAAAAAGATGACAATGCTCACACTCTCATCTTAAATTCTAGCGACAATACAGATTTTGTCAATATGCATAGGATTTCAAACCACAATGAAATCAACGGCAAACTATACGATCATAGTATTGTTAGTTGACGTAATTTTATTGATACGTGGAATCAATTGGCCGCGTATTATAACCACTACATACGATCTACTCTTATATTAATGATCACTCGTATATTAGCCGTAGGTTCGGCCGCGAAAGCGGTATAATTCTGTGTTTTTACACAGAAACAGCGCCAACACAGGCTGTACAGTGAATAATTTACAAATACTGTTGAGTTTATTTAATTATTACACATTCTTTAGACATGTATTTACTATATTATACTTTTATCCAATAATTTTGAAGAATGATTTTGCAAATTATAATGTGAAAATATTGTATTTTTCAAAATTATAGTATAAAACTTTAATATAGTGAATAAAAGAGATGAATTATCATTTATTAAAATATTCATTAACATAGTAGAATATTTCTTCTATTTGTATTATTAGTTGCAATAAAGTTAACATTGACACCAGTTGATGATGCAGTGTTTTTTATTTGATTTTTTTTTATATATTCTTTAGACATTTATTTACTATGTTACACTTTTATGCAATAATTTTGAAAAATGTTTTCACAAATTATGATGTGAAAATATTATAATATTTTTCAAAATTATAGTATAGAGCTTTAATATAGTGAACAAAAGAGATGAATATTCATTATCGTAATAGAATATTTTTTGTATTTATACTTTTTGTATGATATACTATATTGCTTACTATATTTTAAGAATAAAAATAATTAAATAATTAATAATTCAGGAAATAATGTGATGTTTGAGCATCTGAAATGATAATTGACTTCCACTTCAGGAATCCTTAATGCTTGAGTTCATTACCATGTGCTAAATTACTCAGGACATATATGGATTATTAAACTATTTTTAAAAAATCCTCTATGGAATTTTTATAATTGATGAAGGATATATATATCTTATAGAATTTTTTTTTTTTATGTTCCAAAATCTATTATTAATTATTCCATAAATTCTTTAGATTTCATTTAATATAAATCTAAATAGTTGGGTCACTTGTTCTAGAATCAAATTATATAAACGTTGATTACATCATTAATATTATATGGCAGGACAACCAGGGTTTATAGCTAATTTTTAATTAGTCATTATTAGTAGATCACTTAGCCAGAAAATGTTTCTAATGTGGTGAGAGATGTTATCCTTGACTAAAGTCTCGTATTCAAAAATAGCTGTAGAAAAAATTATCTATATAATCTATATGCCTAATAATAAAATAAGTCAAAATGACATTTTTTCTCCTTCATATTTGGCTTTTAGATTAATGTAATCATCAAAAATAAATATTTAACTATTAAACCTGCAAGAATATGAAGTATTTGTTCTCCAAACTTTATAAACATTGATCTGATTGTCTATAGTTAATTAAGACATTCTATACACTTTAACTCACATCATTTATTGTAGAAATTTTTGGAACTGATTTTATGACAAAATGATTTAGTATATCATATGTTATATCTTAGTAAATATGTAAATACTTTAAATCATCAAATTTCAATTTTAAAATATGTCCATAATGTTGCCTTTTATATATAAAATTTAAATATCAATGTATTATGGTTTAAATTTGCAACTCACTATCTTTCTTTATAGTGATTTACAATGTTTATTTTCTTATTATCTTTTAGATAATTTTGTTTATGAATATCTGTCTTTTTAGGTGATTTTATTTCATTGGATTTAATATAATTAGATTAACATTAATGTTAACTTTCTCAAAGATTGAATATAGAAAAGTTTTGTTTGACTAGTAGCTTTCAGATTTTACCTGATGGTTATTTAAGATTAACATTAGGTATCAAATTTATGTACTTGGAGTTTGAATCAATATTCTTTTTATTAGCTATAGTTGCTCATTTATTGGAATTAAGCTATTTTAACTTTCTAACTATTATCCATTAATTCTGTTAATAAATTATAAGGTTTTTATTTTCCTTAAGGATTTTATTATGTGAAAAACAACTATTTAATTTTTTTACTCTTTTTTATATATAAATATGATGAAGTATTATTTTATTTTATTTAAATGATTTATAAAGCCTTACTTTTGTTTATTATAATGCTGACATTTTCTTTTTTTGCAAATGTTTAACTTTTAAATCATCTCTCTATATGTATATATTCACTGTTTTATAGCCTCCTGAGGATAACATGAAAGAAGTCATTCCAGATTTAGATCCTCTGTCTCCTGGCATGGTAAATAAAACTTTTTTAAATATATGTCTATGAGTGTGTCTTTATGTTTTTTTATTGAATGAAATTTAATATTTTGATATACATTCAGACATATAAACACATAAAATATTTAATGTACATTTTGATTTGCTATTTTAACAATTGAAAAAAGTTGTTTTTGAAAGTCTTCTGAAAACTTACATTTTATGCTTTCTGATGAAGTTAACATTCATTTCAATAAGATTATGCATATATATTTATGAAGGATCTCATAATTTAATGATTACCATATTCATGCTCACAACTTGGAATTCAAATGAGCTTAAAAAAAAATTTCGAAGATCAAAAAATATAACACAATATTATTATATGACAATTAATTAATCTGTTTAGTAGCAACTTCTTTTCTATATCAGTGGTCTTCAACCTTTTCACACCTGCGGCCCGGCAAAAATAAGAATAAGATTTTGCGGACCTGCAGAAGTTTACAGATAAATTTTCATAAAGATGTGACCTGTTTAGTCTTAGATAAACATAATTGTTATAACTGACCAAAACAGCACACTAGTTATTATGTATTGTAATGGTGTTGCTTACCTTAACATGCTAAACACAGAAAACAGTACAATATCAATCGTTCTCATCAATGTGCTTGCATTTCTATGTTTATTATTTCATTGTTAAAACATTCAAGAATAAAATGTTATTCACTTGAATGTTTGGAAATATCATAGCTAGTGTAATTACATGCAATGATTATGATAAATGTAATATCTGTATTTAATGTTAAATATACAAGATGGTTATATATATATGGAGGTTGTCTTTTGATAGTAGTAAGGGCAAAATAGAAATTGCATAATTAATCACTGTACAGTCAAAAAAAAATTTGCCGTATTTTAAATCTGAAAAAATAAAACGAAACGTGTAAAAGTCTGAAGTTTTGATGTTATTGTAAATTTTTTTTTGTGTGTGTGCTGGTGTGTTGAAATGATCAAAAAATGTAATTAATAGGAAAAAATTTTTTTTAAAAATGGTAAAATAGATATCGCGTAGTAGAAATAAAGCCAAAAAAAAATTGCAAAGTTATTTTTTGTTTATTTTTATTTTTAAAAAAAGGTTAACAGAAATTGGTTTTAAAAATAAAAGTTTTTGTATATTAGCAGTATACAAATAAAACCAAAAAATATCGCCTTATAGGCCAAAAAAAAGGTGGGCGTATTTTTAAACAAAAAAAAAAACAAAGAAAACGAAACTTGAAAAAGTCAAAAGTTTTGATCTTGTTTTAACACATAAACAATGCCGACAAGCGACCGTGATTGGCTATCAAAAGACAACTGGAGTTTGTTTAATAAAAAACCTTTTTTTTTTTAATTTTGAATTTTTTTAGAAAAATAATAAATTTAATTCTCTCTCCATAAACATCTATGATAAATAGAAAAACAAATTAATTTATGTATGATTGATTAGATTTCGTTTTTGTTCTGTTTCTTATTTTTTAACAGGGTAAAAATGCGATGAAAAAATAAATAAAAACTGTTTATATTAATTAAAAGTTTAAAATCTTATTATTTTGTTATTACTAACTTTCTTGCCAGTCTAGCGCGACCCGGCAGAAAACTTCTATGACCCGGTGGTTGAAGACCACTGTTCTATATTATTTAAAATTGTCATATTTTATCTCATTTAGAACACAATCTCTTGCTCTGAAGAAAGTGACTTTAATGTTATTAAAATATTATTAATCAATCACATTGGTTTGGATCCCATTGTCTTTGTTTGCTTATGGATCATTGGTAGACATTTTTATAAAGAATCTAAAAATAATCTTGTAGAGCTACATAATGTAAAAAAACATTTTTAGCTATTTTCATTTAAATTGATAAGGAATAGAAAATAAATTTTAACGTTGCTTTTGCACAAAGTCTGAAATATATTTGTATAATTTATTTATGAAATTGTTATTAAAGTGTGTTAATAATTCAGTTAATAGCAAATAGTGCTCATTAAAATCAAGGATTGAAAAGTAATGAGCCATGCATGTTTTTGATATTTTTCATATGAACTAGTTTGAAGACAGACTATTCTAGCAAATCTTATTTAAAGCTTTTTATATTATTATTTTTAATAATAATCCAACTATCCTTTTGCATTCAGTGCAATATTTTTTTGTTATTTACATTTTATGTGTTGATGCATTGTGTACCTATGGAAAATAATTAATAAAATATATTATTAGTTTTAGCTGTAATAAGATTGCTAATAGATTGAAATGAAAAAGAAAATAATAAATATTGAAATAAATAAATAAATAAAAAAGAACAATTGTCATTTCTTATTTTCAACATAATTAGTCTTGGTCATCTTTAACTTCTCAGTAAGTATATACTTAATATTATTATTAAACCTATCTACACTGAGAAACATTATTGCATATAAACATCTCTTTTCAAAATACTATCTAATCTATATGAATTATTAAATTATATATGAAATATTTAATATTATTAGAAAAAGCTTAAAATTTCAGATATGTAATTTTCTATAAATGAAGTATATTATTCAGGGTTTCTGTATGAAGTATGTACAACAGTATTTTATATTGTTTTTTTTTTAAAAAAAGAGAAGAAATTATTGAAATATATTGAAGTGATTTGTCATTGAAGATGAGATAAATTTTCAATTTATATTTTGTAATGAAATATAGAATTATCTTTATAAGTTCATTATAATCATAAGTTCACTTTTATTCTTTGTATATCTAATAGCAATAATACATCAAATTTTTATTGATTTTTAATTAATAGAGAGAATTTTATGGGCATTCTTTAATATTCATGTCACAAAAATGACATCATATTTATAGCTTTAGAATATATATATATATGAAATTACATTAGCACTCCAAATCATCATTATCAATATTAAAAAAATTAAATGGTTTATCGTTCAGAAGTTGAGCATTAGAAGTGTCAATGCTGATCATGATTAATGAATTTTGAGCTCCAGAGATTGTTACTCTACAATTGTACCAAACAAGTCGGGGCAGAGTCAGTATTAAGGATTATAAAAATATGAAGAAATTTATTTTACAACTATAGCTAAAAGGTTTTAAATAAAGTTATGTTCCATATGGAAAAAGAGTATTGGTTCAGGAAAATTTACTGTTCAAATTGATAAAAGATTAATTAATCTTGAAATAAATTTGATTATCCCTTTGTAATTAGTTTGTTTGATTATCAAGCATCATTTATATCAGTAATGGTTGTTGCTCACATAGATGCCGCATTTTTAAATTTCTATTGTTCTGCTTATTATTTCTTAAGATTATGGAATACAATTTTTTAAAAGTGTGCTGAAGTTTATATTACTTATTTTATTTTTGCAATAATTCATAAATACAGTTATTTTAAAAAAATTGTTCCTGCTTCAATTTGTGACCTAGATTTTTGTTATTAAGCATCAGTATAAGATGGCTTGATAATTATTAAAAAAAAAAAATTGAATATAAATTTAAACAAAATTATTAAAACAATGTTTATTAATTTTTAAGCATGCTGCAGCAATTTAATTAATGAGCTTATTCTATTAAGCATGATAACATTGTTGTTAAATACTGCCACATTGACATTGATTCCTGATAATTATATGCATAACATAAACTACTTATAAACTTTTTGGTATAATGTACATAAATTATTCTTAAAGCCTAGTTATTTTTAATGCTCCTTTCATGATATTAGCTCACATAAGTGCTTGTGTAAAATATTATACCAAGAAAATATGATGAACATCATTAAAAATGTATTAGTATTTCAATATAATAATGCTTTACAGTATTTCAAGAAAGCCTGAAGATTATTTATTATAAGTCATTACTGTTGCCTTTTTCATGGTAGACTCATAAGGTACACAAAATATTTTTGTTTTAAATAATACCTAAAAAATTATGAAATATTGAAATAGAATAATCTACAATAATATTCCAAATAATTTTGAAAGTATTATTTCCTTAAGATTGGTTGTCTTGGTTACTAGGCTCATGAGGGAAATTTTCTTGAATAAAATGATATCATTATTTGATTTTGTTATCAGATGTTGTCAAGTTGACACTGATTCCTAGCAATAATATGAATAACATTTCTCCTGAATGATTTGTATTTGGGTTTTCACTTTGCTGAAAGGTAGATTGATTATTGCAAAGGTGAAGTCCTCACCATAAAGTTTTTTGAGCATTATATTTTTCAATGAAAATATTCAAGATGGTTTATGAAATTTGTTTATAAATATATATTTTATAATGAAATAAACGATTCATTAAATGTATGATATAGTTTTAAAGTTGAGATTCATATGTATTAAGATAATTACGAGCAATGGTTAACAACTACGGACAATGGTGAAATGATAACCTAGTTACTATAACTGCTGGAGTAATTATCTTAACAGTTAGTATATACAAAGATATATTCTTAAGTAAGCTATTTTTTTTTAAATATTAATGCTTTTTTTTTTTTTTGCAAGATAATAAAAATGCATTGATTAAATATAGATGATCACATTGTGAATTTATATTAAAATATTATTACATTAGATTATAGATTATACTACTTTAGATTTGTTAAAACTGTGATCAAAATTAAGAATAGGTATTTTTTTGTAAGTAGAAATCAGTGACTTAAAAAAATATTTTCCAATTTTTAATGTTGCTTAAATAGGATAAATACATTAGTTTCCTTTAATTAGTTAAACTGGGATTTATTTATTTTTTCAGACAGAATTGATTTAGAAACTTTTATTTCCAGAATATATCATCATAACAATTGAACTAAGTGCAGAACTTAATAATTGTTTTCACTGAATTTATAGCAGAATCATATATTTATATTTTATAATTAATGATTGCACTATAAAAATATATGTAACCAAACAGACATTAAATATTGGCCTCACTTAATATGAAAGTGGTATAATGATTGGTTTACTGAAAATTGATTTCTATTTAACTACACATATTCCACAATTGTTACCATTAATTATTTAATGTATATTTTTTATGGGTGCAATATTTGCTGTTCACAAGATAATATAAAATGGATAGAAATAGTTTTCGCTTTGAAGAGAGAGCAATGCTTATTATATTAAGAGCAAATATGGATAATGTAACAATATGAAATAGGGGTGAACCTTAATGAAACTAATAATTAAGTTGGTTAAATGTGTTCATAACTACTAATTATTATATACACTTATTTAAAAATGATACAAATTGGTTCCAATAGTTTTTGTGATGGTATATAACCTGCAATTTTAAAAATAGTTATACAATTTTTAAGATACAATTACAAGTACTTTGTCATTATTTTAAATGATTTTTTTTTTTTTTTTGTTTAGATTGTGGATTGTCAAATATATGATAAATATAAGCAAGGATTTAAAGTTACTATTCTGAAATATGATGTCATGGGAAAATTGCCAAAGCTCCATCTTTCAGATAGCCCAACTAAGAGTGTGGAATTATGGAAATACTTGAAGAAAGATACTATTCTTAAAAATTGCATGTGTCTTCAATTAGGATCAACAGTTGTATCCTTTATTCATTTTTTTTTAATTGATGCATTTTTTTATCCTATATACTTTATATATATTATTAAAATATGTAAGTGCATTGAAATTGGTACAGTGTAATAATGTATTTTTAAGAGTTACTTTAACTTATTTAAATTTTATCTTTATTAATATTTAATTTTGATGAAATATATGTTTTATATGTGTTAAAGAAGATATAATAATATAATATATAGGTGAAGATTACTTTGTGACAAATGAAATTTTAGATTAATATCAATTTATTATATAGAATATTAAATTAAAAAAGAAATTGATAACAGAATGTTTAGAAATAATAAAAAGAATAGGAGGGTGTGTGCGTATTTTAATCACTAAGTTTTCAATGAAGAGATAATAAAAAATATTCAAATGTAATTTCTATCAAGTATATATTTAGATATGGTTATGGAGAAGCTCTTTTATTGTAGAGTTCTTGAAACAAAATGTTCAAATTAATATTAATTGAATATGATATAACCATCAAAATTACAGTTCCAAACATGTACAAGGTTTCAATTATCTGATGTATTCAGGATGAAGTATGAAAAGCTATTTATAAAATTATTTATAAAAAAAGAATATAAGATTATCGGAAAAAAAAATCAGTAAATGGTTTACTTCTTTAGAATATATGACTAGCATAACAAATATAAACTAAATGTATTTCAAGTGATTAAATCTTTTGAAGATAGGCAGGACCGATTTTGTGCAGACATTTTAAGTAATGGCTTAGAATTTGCCTATAATTACATTTTACAAAAACTTTTTAAAATTTTATGAGTTTTGTTTAGGTAGATGGTCTGCAAATTTGCAGATTGGCTATTTTTAAGAGTATAATAATTATATTTAGAACTAATTGTCTAGGAAGTCAGTATAATCTTATTTATAAATAGCTAATAAGCAGTATCAGTCTTTGCATTTAGTATATTATTGCTAGAAATGTAAACTTCGTTCTCTTAAGTATATAATGTTTTATTTCACTGTCTATCTCCAGATTTATCAATCTCTTCTAAACAGGCTGAATGAATGTTTGATAGTTCTCTGCTATTCATTTATGAGATATTCCATTTTTATTTGAATCTTATATGATACAAAAAATTAGTTGTTTTTTTTTAATTAATTTTTATTCATTTAAGAAATACCAAGCTGTAGAAGTTTCCATTGTATGATCTTCAGATTTTTTAGTTTCAGTTTGTTTTCATACAATTCTTTGTTGTGTAATGGGCACATACGCCGTTACATTAATTTTTTTCTAAAAATTAGTCATGAAAAATAAAAGTTGGCAAATAAAAACTTCTTTTTTAAGAATTAAAAATTGAAAGTTAAAAATCATCTAAACTCTAATATATAAAATCGCACAGATGAAAAATTATTAAAAGAAAACTTTATTAAAAAAAAAAAAAGTATTTTAAAACTAAATTTTCAGTAAGGATTTAAAGATAAAAATATATCTTTAAGTTTGTATAATAAATTAATTAATGCTATTGTATAAAATGGAAATGGTTATTAATTAGTCCAAGGGAACTAGCCTTTGGGCATTTCAAAATGTATTTAAAGGTCAGATAGGAGAGAAAAAACAATAGGAACAGAATAGCCAATAAAAGAAATCTCTCAGGAAATGGACCTCAACGAAAAGATCATCATCGTCATGACGTAATGTCCACTGGATCCAAAAGTTGCCAATAAAAGGAAAAGTTTGGAAATAAAAAGAAAAAAGAGAGATGTGAAAGCAGAGATGTGCTATATGTGCTAGTGCGCAGAGAGTTGAAGGAGAAGGGATTGAAAAGACGCACTCTTCAATCCCTTCAGTTTTGCTAAAAAAAAGAGAAAGAGAAATGACCAATAGTTTTTCTATATTGCAGACCATAGGACATCGGGGAATTAACGCTGGATCCCAGATTGCAAGCAACTGTTGAGGATGAATCCTTTCTAAAACAGTAAGAACTTTATGAGCTCTAATGAACATTGATTCGAAAACAATAAGAACTCTAAATGCTAAACTTCTCAATAATCTAAATAGAAGTAGAATTTCCTATCTGACTAAATTATTTATTATTTTATTGAATGTATTTTTTTTTAAAAAATCATTTTCATTAATTTTTTTTTTTGTTCTTTTAAGTTTTTATTATGATTTTTTTTTTTCTGCTAAACTAAACTTAATAAATGTTAAATTTAAGTCTGGCGAGAATGGCTGTGTAGATTTGTAAAGTTATATTAGTTTAATTAAGGGAGGGTAAATCTTAGGTTATTTGTTTCGTAGTTAAATTGGGTTAATCGATTGGATATATTGGTGTAATTAGTAAATGTAGTATGAGATCCGCTATGTGCAGGATCCTTATACACCGCACTCTGGCGAAATGTCTTTCTTATTGACCATCAGAGAGAGACGGTATTCCCTGCTCCTTGGCTCATCCCTTGTGCCTATGGAATAGGATCGTAAGTCAGCAAAAAGGACTGCAATCCCTTCGTATGGAGTTTTTTTTATTGTTCTTCTCACCAGACAGATGTAACATTCCTGTACTGGAGGAGAGACAATTTCTTCAATTATAACCATGCTGTTCAGATGTACATTCCTGACAGTATGGTATTTGTGCTGTCGTATTCATGCTGCATTGAATACATCGATATATCAGATGGATTGACGTTGGTTTAACTGCGAACTTTTGGCCTAATGTTAAATAAGGGATAGAATATTTTCTTTTCAAATGCAATCTATGTAGTCTATTCATACTCAACACTTGAATAAAATATTAAATTCATCTGTGCAAATTTTAAAAATAAAAATAAAAAAGCTAAAAAAATAAATTAAATGTTAAAATTAAAGTAAAAGCATACTAAAATAATTTTAAAATATATATGTTTAATAAATGTTTGTGTGTGTTATTACTGGCAGTGGCTTATTTCATTTTTTTTTTTTTATATTAATATATTTCTTTTAAACAAGTTTATATTAAATCTCTGTGTCTCTATGAGCTAGTGACAAGGGCTGACGGTCGGAATAAAATATATATTAAAAAATTTTTTCTTAACTTACGTATCTGCCTACTCTGTAAGTTGGTGCCCTTTACGTCAGATACGGTAAGACTCCATTCTATCCTACCGTTATAGTTGATAACTTTTGCATTTAACTAATTCTCAGTAATTTTGTATAGCATATTTATTTAAATTTCAAGTTTCTTTTTACTATTTTATTAATTTCCAGATCTTACTTCCATAAAGTACAATAGAGTTTGCTGCAATGCACACAATTTGTTCTTGAAGCTCATTTGTTATGTTAGTTCTAACATATACTAAAATACATCATTTTTGAGGTAATCTATTCCAGGCATACAGCCTAGGCCCTAGAGCACAATGTTCCACCCAACACCAACATTTAAACAGAAAAATATAGTATAAAAGTAATATAAAATTAATTTAAACTTTTATATTGTATGTGGTACAAATAAATTTGAAAAAAAAAACAATTTTTTTCTAGTGGAAAAACTGTAAAGCATTAAAAATCTTTTGCATATGAAAAACAACTGAAGGAACATAATCTTCAATTACAGTGCTAAAAATATTTTTTGTTTGATTGTTATACTATATTACATTATATGAAAAAAAATGGCTTATTTAAGTTTTCTCTTTCTCACCTTTATATATTGTGCACATAAATTTGAAAAGTGTAAACAGTCTTTCCATAATGAAAACTATAATTGAACTTTTAACATAAATGTTTTTTTTTTTAAATCATAAAAGTGATACAAAGATGAAAATTATTTTTTTGCTAACATCTATATTAATTAATTTTCTAATTCTGATTTTCTGACTCATAGCTAAAATTATATACCATATGGTAATGATTACTAAAAATACAATATATTTTCTCTGCTATTAAAAAATGTAAATAAATAGATAAATTAACTAAATTGATAAAGGTGTCTGATGCTTTACTCAAAGCAGAAAAGCTTTGGATGCTTTGCACATGCATTTCCTATGTCAGCTAATAGTATTTTTGTAGTATTTGTGTTTATTGTAGAAATCTTAATTCAATGGACAGAAAATGTTGCAACATTTGAATTCTATAAAAGCATTTGTTGCAGTGGATCTCACTGTGAATCTAATTTAATTTATAATTTGATTTTTTTTTTAAACAATCTTATTCATAATCTGTAAACATAGTTTTTTCTCTGAATTGCCCCCTTTTTTGGCAGTTTAGATAATTAGTAACTTTATTTCCAAAATATAGAATGCTTCTTTGTAATTTAACTGAACTCTATCAATTTTGATTTTTTTTGCTTTGTTGTATATAGTATAGTACACAATTTTTATACTTTCGTTTAATAGTTCTAATATTGATTCCACTATTTTTTCATTTTCTGTAATCATTAATTATGTTATCTGCATATATTGCTATTGATTTCCATTCAATACACTGATTGTTTTAAAATCTTTTTCATTGCTCTTTCTGAATGTGCAACAGATATTTTGTATCCATTTCAATTTGCTTCAAAATATTTTTTATACATTTTCATAGCTACTTTTGAATTATTTTAATTATTCTTTTGAAGATAAATTATTTTATTATCTGCTGTATGTAAGGCAAATATTTCATGTCACTTTTTGATCAGTGCTATCAAAAGCAGTATAAATATCTTAGCATTTCACATTAAGATTTTTGAATTAAGCCTTTAAAAAGTTAGTTAATCACATATATGTATTCTTTCTCTCTTTTTTTTTTTTTTGCTTTCCTTTCAATGAGATGGAATTAAAAAATTTGACTGAAACTTCTTTATCTAATATGTTTTTATTTGAACATTTGTTCTTCCATGTGAAATATTCACTAGAAATTTGCATAAAATGCTTATTAGTGCAATAATTCATTGTATTTTACTTATCCATTTTTAGATTAGCACTAATAATTATTTTATTTTGTCTTTAGGCAATGTAACTTTTTTTTATGCAACACTCACAAACTGTAAGTATCATGAAGTAAATTAACTCCAAACATTAGAAATTTGTCGGTTTGGAATTAAAACATCAGTTTAAACAAATCAATTATTAAAATTCATAATAGTTTAAATATTTGCATTAGAATGACATTTTAAATAGATAACTTTCTTTTATTCATGTGTATATATAAAAATGTATTTTATTTCATTTGAATAATTTGTTTCTTTGTTTTTGTATAGATTAATCGACATAACTAGTGTAGAGTTTTGTAAAAATAGCAGACATGTTTGTGCACTCTGGAAAAACTAGAATTTGTTCGAGTGGTTGTTGTAGATCGCGCGCTGATAACGGAGGAGGTTAATTAACATAATGGCGGATGAGAATTCCAAGAGATATTTGCCGATTGCAAATATTTCTGGATAAAAGACGTTACCTGATTGGACAAGGATTAATTGCTGCAGTTATCAGTGAGCAATCAGAGATGGTGTAACAACTACGCAGAGAAAAGCAGTATTGAGTAGGCAGTATTTGAGTAGACGTCTGTTTAACACCAGCAGAGATATCTCGCATCAGTGCTTGTGGTTAATGACCAGCGCCCAGTGGAAATGTAGTTCACGGGTATAGCTGAAAGAGCCCACAGAGATGGGGAGACCACAGTGGAGATATTCATAGCATTCATTGCAGACCAATTCGTTGGAGAGCATTCGTTGCAGACCAATCCGTTGGAGAGCACGTTGCAGACCAATTTGTTGGAGAGCATCCGCTTGCAGACCATTCGTTTGGAGAGCACCCATTGCAGAGAATACAGAGTATATTCAGAGCATTCATTGGAGAGCATACGCAGCAGAGCATTAGTGGCAAGAAAACAGCATGGGAATTGAACATTAGCGAACGTTATTGGATAGCCGCACAGTCGTGTGCGGATGTAACATTGGCGCAGTCGCATTTGGAACCTGTGAGTAGCGAATAAGTTTTGAACAACAAGTTTAGCTATAAATGGGGAAATCCCAGATAGTATAACGTTAACATCGGAAGCTGAGTTCCACGATGCTTGCGCAGCCACCATTGAATGTAACTGGCGAAAAAGTTTCAGCAGCAGTTAAATCATATATTTCTGAGTGAAATAACAGGAAAGTAGGAATAGAAAAACAACACCAAGGAATTGTAACAAGGGTTTTTCTGGAGTGGAGGGAGGTGTAGAGTTTTGTAAAAATAACAGACATGTTTGTGCACTTCGGAAAAACTAGAATTTGTTCGAGTGGTTGTTGTAGATCGCGCGCTGATAACGGAGGAGGTTAATTAATGTAATGGCGGATGATAATTCCAAGAGATATTTGCCGATTGCAAATATTTCTGGATAAAAGACGTTACCTGATGGGACAAGGATTAATTGCTGCAGTTATCAGCGAGCAATCAGAGGCGGTGTAACAACTACGCAGAGAAAAGCAGTATTGAGTAGGCAGTAATTGAGTAGACGTCTGTTTAACACCAGCAGAGATATCTCGCGTCAGTGCTTGTGGTTAATGACCAGAGCCCAGTGGAAATGTAGTTCACGGGTGTAGCTGAAAGAGCCTACAGAGATGGGGAGACTGCAGCGGAGATATTCATAGCATTCGTTGCAAACCAATTCGTTGGGGAGCATTCGTTGCAGACCAATCCGTTGGAGAGCACGTTGCAGACCAATTTGTTGGAGAGCATCCGCTTGCAGACCATTCGTTTGGAGAGCACCCATTGCAGAGAATACAGAGTATATTCAGAGCATTTGTTGCAGACCATTCGTTGGAAAGCATACGCAGCAGAGCATTAGTGGCAAGAAAACAGCGTGGGAATTGAACATTAGCGAATGTTATTGGATAACGGCGCAGTCGTAAGTGCGGATATAACACCTAGAATCTAGGATATTTTAAGTAAACTCAATGCTTTAATAAGTTGTTTTATAATCATAAAATACACATAAAATCAAAATTTTGTAATTCTTTTTTTAAAAATTTTTTATTTTTAGTAAATTTATATGGAAGTTTAACAAAATTAAATAAATATAAAGTAAGAAATACCAACCTTAATGAGTTTTTATAGACTGTAACAAGAAAGAATCTGTTGATTTTACAAGAGAAGAGGAATTTTCAAAATCTTACTTTTGATGATATTAAGGTAAAATTATGTTATAATCATTACTTTCACAATTATTATTATTCAATTTTATTGAAAAAAACAAAGTTATTAAAGATAGTGAAATTTAACAAAGTGAATTTTAGTGAGTTTAAAAATTAATACATTTTTATATATTGTAATTGAATAAATTTTAAACAAAATATTAGTAGCTTCAGGAAATTGTCTTAATAAAGCAATTTATCATTTAAGTATATGCAAGACTGCAGTTCATATCTGCTTGACCACCTGTTGTTAAAAGTCAAACTTATTATTGTATATGTTGGACTATTTCCATCATGAATTGAATATTTTTAGAAAAATTTAACTTTATTTAAATACGCCAAATACATTCAACTGTTAGTAATAGCACATAGGTTAGTATATGCATAAATGTTCCGTGAGGTATTATTTTTCCCTCTTCTTCAGGTGTTGCTGGCCTGACCAGTGACAATACTAGCATGGGAATCAAACTTGGACTCTTAGATATTTGAATGTTGAATTTTAAGGTAACACTCTAACCAACTGAATCATTCTGCCAAGGGCAACAGTCAATAGAAATTTCATGTACTTATCTCTGATATTCCTCTTGATTTCTCCACTTTTTTCTAAGAGCAAAGTTGATTAGTGGCTTTCATCAGGAGGAACCTCATAGATAAGTATATGAAATTTCTATTGACTGTTGCCTTTGGTAGGTTGGCTCAGTTGGTTAGAACGTTACCTTAAAATTTAATACTCAAGAATCTAAGGGTTCATATTCGATTCCCATGCTAGTACTATCACTGGTCAGGCCAGCAATACTTGAAGAAAAGGAAAGAATAATACTTCTCAAAATGTTGTGCATATACTAACCTGTGTGCTATTATTAACAATTAAATGTATTTGGAATTACCAAGAAATCAAGTCATATATCACATGACCTAATTTAACAAGCTTGTATTACAAATATTATATAATGAGCTTGCAAATAGCTCTTAACAAGCTTTTCAGTAGCCAAAACCAGTCTGAGATTGGGGATATTTTTTTTTCTGAAAAGCTTGTTAAGAGCTATTTGCAAGCTCATTATATAGTATTTGGAATATTTAAATAAAGCTAAATTTTTCTGAAGACATTCAATACTCATATTAGATGATGGAAATAATCCAACATATAAATACAACTAAAACACCATCATCATAAACCTTCAGGAAAACACTACTATTGTATTGCTTTCATTTGAAATCTAATAATTTTTATATTTTTCTATCTTATTTTTTTGCTATTATTAATATTTATTTTGATTAAAAATTACTTTAGTATTTGAGTTATCTCTTTCAAAATTAAAAATTAAATTATATTACAGATTGGCTTAAGGCTATTTGGTGTTATTCGTAATATTAAACCCAGTGGACTTGTAGTTTTACTTAAGAACAATTTAGAAGGCTTTGTTCCATTAAAGGTAAATATTTTATATAGTTTACAGAAAAAAGGATTATATATATTTTTAAAAAAAAAGTAATAATAATTATGACTTTAAATTTTTTTTTATTGACATATAAGAGATTCAGTCTAATAATAAATTTATTAATTATGTGTTACTCTAATTTTTTTCTCTCTCTGCTCATCGATATGAAGTTTGTTTGTGCAAATATTTATTTTATTTTCTGAAAATGTTAGACTGAACGTCCTAAATTAAAATCATATATATTCAGCATTCAAACTCATAATAAAATGCTTATTTTTTATTAAAAGAAGTATTTTAAAAAAGCTCTATGAATAGTCTTGTAGTTTGGCATTTTGAAATAAAAAATATTTGTGTAGAAAATAACTTATAATCCATCATATAAGTGAAACTATGAAATAATTAGCTAATCTATTTTCGATTTATTTATAAATGAATATATATATATATGTTAATGTGTGTGTGAATAATTAATTTTGATTTGAAAATATGTGACTATAAAGCAGTTAAAGCAACAAAAATTATTGCCACTATAATCTTTTAATTTGTATTAGTTGCTAAATATTTTTACAAAGATATTTATTTTTTTATACACACACATTTAATATTCTATTCCACCATACACAGTTCAATCATTTGAATAGATGAAATTGTAGCACCTTATTAGTTTGATGTGATATTCACCCAGCATTTCATTGCACAAAAGTTTGCTTTGAAAATGTTGTCTATTACTTCACAATTAACTTAACAGATAGATACATTTGATTTATAAAATAATGATGATGAAAATTGTTATATGTGTATAAGAAGAGAAATTAGTTTATAATTGAAATTAAAAAAAGAATTGTACAATATAAATTGTAATCACTCGAAATATAAAATTGGAAATCATAAAAGCACATTGTTTTCAAAGAAAAAGTAAAGTACTCCAGAAGAAAAGATAAGAAATAATTAATTATAGAAAAAGTTGCTTAAAGAAATAAAAACAAAAGTATAGTCATTTGTTTAATAAGAAATAATTAATTATAGAATTTTGAAATGCTAAAGTCCTGTTCGTTTAATTAATGAAATAATAATGGTAGTTAACAATAGGACTAAAAAAAACATGAAAGATTTTTTTTTGTGATTAAATTAAAATAGATTAATTAAATCTGTTAAGGCAAGATTTAATTACTGTGAAGATAATACAAGAAAATATGCAGTGATAAAAGTAGGAGAAAATTTTGGCTACAAGTATTCTGCGACTCCGTTGTCTTTCATGGAGATGTTTTCTATCATTGAATGTTATCCCGCAATGCAGTCGTTTGAGGAGTTTCCTATCCCAGGTTCCAGTTAGCTGAAGGTTAATGAGCTGATTTGGATACTATACAGATCACCCCTGATCTTTATTTTTTATATGCCTGAGAAGGCTCCCAGAGGAATTACTAGCAGAGGGTAATGGTAATATAACTTTATTTTGTCGATTAGACTTTTAATTAATATTGTGAACTGAGAAAATTAGAACTGTCTCTAGTAAAATACATTGACACGTGTAGATGTGCAGAACAATATTGAGATTGAATTCTAAATGTTTCAGTTAATGTGGATTGCATAGTGGTGTTATATATTTTATCTGTTTATTCAATAAATAAGTAATTTTCATTATATTGGGTATTTGAATTTATTTAATTCCCACTTATCATATTTTGCTCTGATCTGTTACATTTACTTGCTGGCAGATACATAGCAGAAGTTGGCACAGTTAAAAAATCTGAACCTAGCTGTAAGGAAAGAAGTGATAAGTTAGGAAGGAATATAGATGATGTAAGAGTGTTTTGTTTTATAGGATCAAAATGTCTTTGGGGGAACAAATATATCAGAGTTTGATATAGGTAATGCAGTGGAATTAAAAAATTTTTTTTTTTTAAGTTTAAAGAGAATAAATGGAAAATAGCGGCTCTGTTATGTCTGGTGGGACATAAGGTTATTGATATTATAAATAAATATTTTGAGCAACCAATAAATGAGTCAATCATGTATGAAGACATGGTAAAAAAATTGAATGATCATTTTAATCCGAAACTATCTCATCACATAGCCAGATTAACATTAAAAAATAGAAAGCAATAGAGGAGAGAGATGAAAGAGTATGATATAGCATTGAGAGAGTTGTCAAAAAACTGTAGTTATGGAGATTTTGTAGACCAAGTACTGTTGGATCAGTTACTATGGGAGATTACAGATGACAAGCTCTGGCAAAATTTACTTACTGAAGTAGATTTAATGTACAAAAGAGCAATTAAGAAGGGAGTAGCATATGAGCTACTAGCTGAACAGGCTCTCGCGTTCAGAAATAAAATGGAGAAAGATTCAAAAATGCTAGTGTGTAAAATGGAGAGAACGCAGTAGAACAAAGAATGGGGGATTGACAATGTAAAAAATAGGAAAGTTATCTGTTTTTGCTGCAGAGCAAAAGATCATTTTGCACAGTTTTGCAAATGGAAAAACAATTGTTAAGGTGTAAACTAGAGGGCATCTAGCAAAAGTATGTATGAAGGCTGAAACTGTACAGAAGTATTATGGTGCTGAAAATAAAAAGCAGCAGAAAAAGAAATCAAACAGCATATATATAATTAAAAATATGAAAGCAATTGTAGAATGTAAGTTCATGAGAAACTTGAGATATGGAGTACAAAAGTAGAAATGGAGATAGATAGCAGATCAGGGATCATGTTAATATCTGAAAAACTATGGGAAAAAATAAGCGTAGGATAAAATAATGTGAAAATAAAAAATACATTTATAATGGCACAAGATGTAAGTGAGAATGAAATAGAGATTAAGGAAATAGTAGAAGTAATGGTTAAATATAAAAACAGAGAGGTAAAACTTTCTTTATAAATACTAAACCTGATATTAGATTCATTATAGGGTGTGAATGATTGGATGCAGTTGGAAACAATATTAGTATAATTAAAAATATTACAATTGAGCAGGAAATGACAAAAGAATTTCCCAAATTATTTGAAAATGATTTAGGTTTGATCAGTACAACACTGGTGGATGTGGAGTTAATCGAGACTGCAACTCCAATAATATGTAAACCTAGAAAGATACCATTTGCACAATGTGCCAAAGAGGAAGAAAAACTTCAGGTTTTAGTTGAAAACAGAGTATTGACCCTAGTAGAGTTCTCAGAGTGGGCCACACCTATAATAGTTATAATGAAACCTAACAGACAAATCAGATGTTGTGGGGATTATAGAGCTATGATAAATAGGTTTTTAAATAAAAGGGCATACCTGGTGCCAAATGTAAGAGAAGTACTGGCAGCATTAGCAAATGAAAAAGTTTTTGCAAAGTTGGATTTAAATTCAGCATACCCCCAAATAGTAGTGACAGAAAGAATGGCACAAATGCTAACACTAGCGATGCCTTTTGGCCTGTTTAAATGTAACAGATTACTGTTCAGTGTAACTACTGCCCCCAATATTTTCCAAGCAAAAATGAATATTTTACAAGGTTTGGAGGAAGTGGTACCATATTATGATGATATACTGAGTTCTGCAGATTCACTTAAATCATTATGCAAAAGAGTAAGAAAAGATTGTGAAAGGTTGAATAGAATGGAGGTTAGATTAAATGCCGAAAAATCAGTGTGACAAACTGATAAATTGTTTTTTTCTTGGGCATATCATTTTGGAAAAAGGCAAGTGGTTTTTTCTTGAAAAAGTGAGGGTTGTTAAAAATGTGGGTAAGCCGAAAAATGTAAAGCAATTACAGGCTTTTCTGGGCTTGGTTAATTTTTTTAAAGCCATTTCTTAAAAAATAAGGTGATGGTTGCACAGCCTTTGTATGACTTATTTAAAAAAGAACTAAAAATGGAATAGACCAAAAAACAACATGTAGCTTTTGAAAAGTCAAAGGCACTTTTGATATCTGGTAAGTTGTTAGTGCACTTTAACAATAATCAGCCAGTTCAAATTACAACTGATGCTTCAGATTGGGATGTGGGTGCAGTTCTGTTGCATATGATAGAAAATGAGGAGCGGCCAATAGCGTATGCCTTCCGCACGTTAAAAACGGAAAGGAACTATAATCAAATTGACAAAGAGGCTTTGGCTATAGTTTTTTCATTGAAAAAGTTCCACCAATACATTTTCGGTAGAGCGTTTAAAATAGTGACAGATCATAAGCCTTTGCTAGGTATTTTTGCTCTTAATCATATAGGTCCTGAACTTTTAAACCTGAGAATGTTACCATGGCATAATATTTTAATGGGGTATGATTATAAATTAATGTTTAAAAAAGGAAAAGAAATAACTCATGCAGATGTGTTATCCAGATTGCCAGATAGACATGAACCTGTATCAAATGAAATAGAGGTAAATCACATAGATGTGATGAAATCAAAAACATTAAACAGTTTTGGATAGTAGGTAGATGGACTAAAGAAGATAAGGGATATAAAATTTTAGAAAAATGGATTAGGTCAGGTTAGCCAAACAAAAAACCTTTGTATCTTGCACAAGGTTTTTTGGGTGAACAGAGATAAGCTATCAATGTGCAATGATTGTGTAGTTTTTGGGGATAGAGTAGTGATACCTACTGCTGGGAGGCAAATAGTTTTAAACTTATTGCATAAAAGTTGTCCAGGCATGGTACAAGCTAATGCACTGGCATGTTGTTATGTCTGGTGGCCTGGAATTTATGCAAACATTGAAAAGTTTGTAAAGAAATGTTCATCATGTCAGGAGGAAATGAAACTTCCAGCAAAAAATTTGACAGCATGGCTAGTATCAAACATACTATGGGAAAGGGTGCACATTGATCATGCCGGACCAATAAAGGGGAAAATGCTGTTGATAATGATTGATGCTTTCTCAAAGTGGATTGAATGCCATACAGTAAATAATACTGGTACAGAGGAAATTATTAAACGTTTTAATAAGATTTTTTCAGTACATGGTTTTCCCAAAGTCATCATGTCCGACAATGGAGCAGGTTTCAGGGGACACAGAATGCAACAGTATTTTGAAAGTAGGAATAGTAACCATATTCTGAAATCACCATATCATCTAGAGTCAAACAGATAGGTAGAAAAAGCAGTACAACAAGTGAAGAAAAGTTTATTGAAGACAAAGATATCGGATCTGCAAAAAGCATTACAAGAAATAATGCTGTGTCAATATTTGATACCATCCACAGCAACAAGGAAATCGCTAGCAGAATTGTTCTTAGGAAGGAAGCTAAGGATTAAGCTGTGGTTACTTCAACCAATAAAAAAGGATTCATTGAGCGATATAAAATCTCATACAAACTTTGATGTTGGAGACAGAATATGGGTACATGATATATTGTGTATGAAATGGATGAAAGTAGTAATTGATAAGATAATAGTGAATAAAATTTGCATAATTTAAGGTCAAAATAATGTTATGTATACTAGACACATAAATCATTTGAGGAGACATGAAGAAGACAACACACAGATTTTATGGCTATTAGAATCAAAACTAGACGTGAAAGTCAAACCGAATGTGATGGAATATATAGAAATCAAAAATGAAGAAGGAAAGGAACAAAACTCAATGGAAATCCACAACAAGAATGAAATAACAGATAATATAGGAAATAAATTAAATTAGCCAGTACGGGAAAAATATAAGCCAAAAAAATTAGAAGAGTATATATAAAATGCATAGAGGGCATTCTTCTGAAGTGGATGGAGGAGTGTCATATTTATATAAAAAGAGAAGTTAGTTTTTAGTTGAAATTAGAATAAGAATCGTACAATATAAATTGTAATCACCGGAAATGTAAAAGTTGGAAATCATAAAAACACATTGTTTTCAAAGAAAAAGTAAAGTACTCCAGAAGAAAAGATAAGAAATAATTAATTATAGAAAAAGTTGCTTAAAGAAATAAAAATAAAAGTATACTTGTTTGTTTAATAAAAAATAATTAATTCCAGAATTTTGAAATGCTAAAGTCCTGTTTGTTTAATTAACAAAATAATAATAGTAGGAAAAAATAGGAATTAAAAAATCAGGAGAGATTTTTTTTGTGTGTGATTAAATTAAAATATATTAATTAATTCTGTTAAGGCAAGATTTAATTAGTGTGAAGATAAGATAAGAAAATATGCAGTGATATAAATAGGGAAAAATTTAGGCTATTAAGTTTTCTGCATCTTTGTTGTCTTTCGTGGGAGATGTTTCTGTCATCAAGGGTTAACCTGCATTCATTGTGGAATTTCCTATCCCAGGCACCAGTTACCTGAAAGTTAATGAGCTGGTTAGGATTCCATACAGATCGCTCTGATCTTATTATTTTTTATACACCTGAGAAAGCTCGCAGAGGAAATACTACCAGAACGTAATATGATTTTTATTTTGTTGGTTAGACTTTTAATTAATATTGTGAATTGAGAAAATTAGATATCTGTATGTGTAGATGTGCAGAACAGTATTGAGATTGAATTCTAAATGTTTATGTGGATTGCATAGTGGTGTTATATATTTTGTCTGTTTATTCAGTAAGTAAGTAATTTTCATTATATTGGCTATTTGAATTTATTTAATTCCTAGTTATTGTATTTTACTGTGATCTATTATACTTTTTTGTTAGCAGATACATAGCAAAAATAAAATATATTTCTAGAATAAGAAAGAATTAGTTTTCTTCAAACAAAACTTCAAATGGCTTGTATTTATAAACATTTAATGTTTTTCTATGACATAGCAAATAGTTAAAATTAGTGAGATTGTATCTAAATAAGAAATACTTATTTTAATGGCATGTGTTTTTTAACTAATATTTATGAATCTAAATCACCTTTATTTTTTATTTTCTGTTTTTATATTTAAAATTCTCAGTAATAAAAGTTTTAAAAACTCATGACTTTTAATTTACTTTCCCTCTTATTTAATTTAACACATTGATTAATAAAATATTTTGGATGTCATCATTACTTGCAAACCATCTCAAATAGTCTTGCAGATAGAATAGGATATGCTAATATTAAAGCTGACAGCTTTAATGTATTCTGCTTATTAATTAATACTATGAAGAAAATAAGTATAACACATTCAACATATAAATATGAAATTATTAAGAGAATGAGAAAGGGAGAAGAAAAGGAAAAGAGAGAGCATTAAATTAATCTTAAATGGACAAGTGGTTTGTAGTTTTCCATTACTGAAGAAATAAAGCACACTTTTTTATGACAAGAAACAAGTAAAAACCTTTAATCATTTATTAGTTTTCATATTAAATAATTGAAATATTTGTTGTCTCACATTTTATTTTTGCGAGTTCTTAAATGTGAATAGAGTTAAAGTTACTCATCACCTAAGAACATAAATTATTATAAAACTTGATTTTACTTTAAACCTTACAGTCTACTTATATTATTAGTAAAGTTTCTATAAATATTTGCAAACATAAATAGATTTGTCTTTGAAAAAGTGATTTTGTTTGCTTAGTTTATGATTTAAGTGTAATCTTATCACCTTTTCTTTTCTTTTTTTTTAGTACTTACCACCAAAAGTGCTATCAAACCTGAAGAATTTGAAGATTAATATGACTGTAGAAGTAATTGTTGTTACTATTAAACAGCAGTCAAAAAAGCTTATATGTTCTATGATTGTTAAAAATACCGTTAAAACTAAGATCCTTCATCTAAAATCTTTACTTGAAGAACAGAAATTTATTTTTAAACTTTTGAATGATCAAAATGGTAAGAAATTTAACCAGAATTGCTACAAATTGAACTACTTCTTAATTTATCTTTAGAATTTATAGAAATAGTTTTTGGTAAATCCCTCATAAAATTTTTTTGGATTAATCTTTTCAAGAGCATTTATTTATTTATTTATATAATGCAAAAGTAATTATTATGTTGTTACAAATGTTAATATTTTAAATTAAATAATCTTAAGAGATTGATGAGTAATTGCAACCTATTACTGACAATGGTCAAGTGTTATTACTTGGTTGTAATACTATATTGCTTAGTTCCTCAATCTGTTTTTGGATTTGGATAGGTAAAATAAAGTAATAAAATATTGTTGTTTACTTATATATTCAAAGTCAAGAGAAATAGAAGAATATAATTTGAATTACTCAAAAATGTATTTTGTTTAAAATATACTGGAAAAAAAAATTGAATTAAATAAAATTAAACTAGTATGATAATTATAATATTTATCTATTTTTTAAAATTTTATTTATGATTGATATTTTTATTTATTTCTTTTCCTGAATTTAAACCACTTTTTTTTTTTTTTTTATCATCATGAAATTATCATATACTATGTGCAATATAAAATATGCCTTGATAAGATTTGCTCTTTTTCCAGTTTTTAAAGTACACTGAAAATAAATTTGTTTTATTTTTATTGTTTTGAAAAAAGCTTTAAAAACGATTTTCTATATTTATATTGTTTACAACAGTGCTTTCATACACACTTAAATGAAATGTTTTTAACACAAATTAGGATTTGTAAAAAAATTGTCTCATTAAATCTTTTATATTCTAACTTCAGTTTACTATAAATAAAAGAACTTTTATCATTTATTTTTTTCAATCATCCTTAGGCTTTATTTGTTGCAAACCTATTGATATAAAAGTTTATTTCTATATAAAGTTTTATTGTATTATTTATGCACTGGATTCTAAAAAATTACAGATTTTGGAAGTTTATTACTTTATTAGAAATGTTTATCAAAGTTGTTGTTTTTTTCTAGTTTCTTTTGGAATAGGAAAAACAATCTGAAATAACGGCATCACCAGTATTTATACAGATTTTTGAACAACAAAGGAAAGTCACTACAATGAAATAGTCAATGAAAAAATAATTAGATTTGAATAAAGACATCTAATAAGAATTAAATAAATAAAATTTTCTTGCTACTAAAAATTTAATAAAATATCTCAGTAGAATAAATTTGAAATTTCAAATTTTATATATATTTAATAAAGTAGCTTATAAATTAAATAAAATTTTACAAATATTAAAAAAAAAAAAAAAAACTAAATGTAAAAGTAAAATATTGTTTATAGCAAATAATAAAGTACTAAAACAATATTCTAGTAAACTAAAGTGTTTAAAGATTAAAAACAGTACTCAATAATTATATTGCTAATAATAAAAAATAACAAATGAAAAATTTATTAAAACAATACTTGAGCAAGAGAAATTATATTTAATTAAAGCTATATATGAATAAAAGAAATGATAAATGCAATTCCTTTTAATTGATTATGAATTTTAACATGTTTTTATGGTTCTAGAGCCATCTATCAATATATAAATATATGATATATATGATTTTTTTTTTAATTTTATTTTACTAATTCAAAGACAGAATTGAAATTAATTACTTTTAAAGTGAATAATATGTTGAAGTTTATATTTTCATTTAGTTTTATACATCATTATACAATATTTTTACAATTAGTTTTTTATTATGTATGAGAAAATTTTATGAAAACGTATATTATGAATAATTACATCCATTAACAGGATCAAACAAATAGACAGACAGATAAAGCTAACAAGGAATTTGCTACTAAGTGAAAAATTATTCTTTTATTTCCAAGACTTTAAAGGAACCAAATATATCAAATTCCTTGTGCCCATTCCATTTTTTTTTTTATCATTATATTTATTATTATCATATGATTATTTTTATAATTAATGAACATAGATGGAATATTTATAATATACATTAGCTTGAATGATGAGTTTACTACTATTAAACTTTGAATTTAAGGCCAAGACAAACAGCATGGTCTTTTTTATTTATGATATAAAAGTTAGATGTTTCAAAGACAGGACGAATATGTGTACAAATGCTCATTCCTTTTTATATTTACAATCTAGTGTAAAATTTTAAATAGAAGTATATTTTAACATACCTGGAGTCTAGATGTAATAGAGGGAATTTGAACACAGACTTTCAAGCTCCCTTCAGTCATCCACTATTTCATACAACTGATACACATGATCACGCACATGTAAAAAAAGTAAATGATCTCCAATAGATGTATTTCATGCTAAACCAGCATTCATCACATTGGTCCAGAGATCTGTGTTCAAATCCTATTATATTTCAGAAGCTGTAAAATTGGCAATTCAAGAATAAAGGGCATTAAGAATGGCCAAATTATGAATTACGACTGCCATTCATTGAGGCCTTTTATTTGGTCTGCTATAAAATTACTTTAAATGAAGACAGATTATGAATTGGAAAGACTATCTTATTAATTTTAAATGAGACATTGTTGGGACTTTTGTGAAATTAAAGAAAAAGTAGTGATAACTGAGCTTAAAAATGGTCACATGCTTTACTATAAAGAAAAAAACTGAAAGTACAAGTGAAATGGAATTCATGATATTAAAAAATGGTGTTGAAAAGTATAATAGATAAAGTGGCAAGATTAGTTATTCATTTTAATAGAAAACAAATCTAGATTATTCAGGTTTACATTCGTATAAATTCTTATTCTGATAAGAAAGTAGAAACTTACATAGATAACAAAATACTTTTGATTAGAACAAATAGCATATTTAAATTGCCATGGAAAAAATTAATGCTAGAATTGAAAATCAAACAAAAGGTGAAAATTATATGAATACAGAAATAAGAAAGGACAAACACAAACTTTTATTAATTTTATTTTTAAGAAAAAATCCAAATTAAAAATAAACATTAAACTATTCGAATGAAGGTGGAGTTGAATGTGTTTAATAGGTTGTATGTAGGAAATGATTATTGAGGTGTAAGATACAGTTAATACAAAACTAGAGAAATAAAATCAATAAGACATCATTTGGCTCCAACTCAAATAATGTTGTTTAGCAGCAAATTCTTTTTTTATTTTCAGTAATGTTATGCCATCTAGTATAAGCTTTAGTAATCAATAGATGCTAGATGATATTGCTTAATAAATCTCTCCATTGAGGTCCTATTCAATATCCACAAACTAGTTTATAGCTTTCAAGAGTGAGGATCTTTGGATTTGGAAGCAGCATATCAGGATCTTTTGGATCTATTGCATCTTTCCTGCAACAGCCATCTTTTATCTCTGTTTTACTATTCAAAGCTCTTCCCTGAAGAAGTCATAAGCTAGAAACTAATGTGATGATATTAGATAGAACAGCATTGGATAGAAATTTATTAAACACTACTATCTTTATTAAACACTACTATCTGGCATATATTGATTACTAAAGCTTATATTACATGTCATAAAAATGGTGAGAGATAAATAAAAAGATAAAAATTATTAAGAAAGATGGCATCAACAATTAATATTTCTAACCTTCAGCAATATTCCAAAGAATGTGAGCTAGAACTTGCAGATTACTTTAAAATATTAACAGTCTTTGAAGATGACAGCTGTGCTAATAAAATATCTAAATAGATAGTAAGAACAAAAAAAAAAAAAAGCAAAAATACAACAATAAATTTTCAGTTAAGAATGAAGACAAGAAGGAATAAGAAAATATTTTAAAATGATCCATTTAGAAGAATTAGATATTTGAAATTTTATTAAATATTACAAAGAGAATAAAAGCTGTTATATTAGCTATAAATAGCAAGAAAAACCATTAAAGAAGAGAAATAGAATCTTAAAAATATAAAACCACATTTTCGTATTGGAAGGAAAATTATTTCTGCAATATGAATACAATATTGAACTATTTGTAAAAAGAGAAGTGATGTCATCTGTGAACAAAGAACTTATATGGTAATGAACGAAAGAAATGGCCTTTACTTTAACATTTTTTGAAATGTGAAATATTTTAAATAAAAAAGTTGTAATTTAATGTATACAAAATGGAAAAGCTCCAGGAAATGGTGGAATAATATAGATATATTACAAGAAGCAGTTAAAGAAATAAAGAAATTGATTGTAAAGCTGTATCTTAAATGTCTTATTGATATTTAAGAAAAATAAAAAAGGTATTAGAATTAGAAAACTATCAATTGTCTGCGAGTTTTGCATAAAATCTTTACTGGAATCATTATCTTTTATAGGTTTGGATTTAAACCAGTCAAAAGATTAAGCTAAATTTAAAAGTCATTATGAAACAATAGATTATTTCCAAATACCAAAAAAAGTTATTGAAAGAACAATGTGTATGAATTGCTATATACCAGTACCAGATGTATTATTGGTATTTAAGAAAAATGAAAAACGTGTTAGAATTAGAAAACTTTTGATTGTCATCAGTTTTATATAAGATCTTTACTGCAATCATTATAAATCTTTTACAGATAATTTTGGATTTGCATCAGTCAAAAGACTAAGATAAATTTAAAAATCATTATAAGTCATAGATTATTTCCAAATATAGAAAAAAGTTATTGATAGGATCAATATGTACGAATTGCTATTTTGCACTGTATTTGTAAATTATAAAAAAGCATTTGATTTTAGAAGTATTTCTGTGGTGATTGAAGCTTAGAAAAATCAATATATAGACCTATAATATTGTAAATTTCTAATTAATATTTATATATAAGAATGCAATAGCAATGATTAGACTATATGATGATACTAAAAGCTTAATTTTGATAATATACTTCAGAATAATTCCATCTCAAACTTTTTATAGTAGTATTTTATGATTGAAAATAGAAAGCTAAGAGATTTTACAGATCATATGATTGCTTTTACAAATAATGTTTCATAATCTCAAAAAGTATTGAAAGCAAGAAAATAGAACTAAAGATAAATGCTAAAAAAAAACAGATTACTAATAATGTATTAGAAGAAAATAACATTTATGAATATCTTGGATTAATGGGTGGAATTAATCATAAAATTAAACTTGGGATGGAGTCCTTCGATAGAAATTGCTTCATATTAAAAGAAATATGCCTATATGTGTGAACAAGTTTTTAATAAATATCTTTTATCAATGCTTATGTTTGAATCTGAGATGTGGATGCTTAATTAGAACACTACAGATTATACAGTAAATTATGGAGAGATGTATATACTAGTATTAGCTGGGAGGAATTGAAAGTGGAATACATTGGTAAGACAACAAACAGATATGATAAAAGGTGGAATAATTGAATTCTTAAACTGGATCCCAATTGTATACAAAATAAATTACACATATTGAAATTAATAGGCATAACAATTTAGTTGCAATAAAAACTAGTTTAAAATTTGTAATAATTAAAAACATAGTGCAATTGTTTTTGTTAATGAAGTTTTTAGATACTTTTATCTAAAAGATTTTAAATTGTAATTCCATTTTTCCACAGCCACAATATATACACTGCTTACATTTTTTTAAATTGCCACTATAATAAAAAAATGTATCGTTAATTACTGTAAATTGTTTTAATAATTAAATTTGTAAAGCGCATAGTCGTTACGTAAAGGAATATAAACTACTGTAAATTGTTTTGTAATAATATTCCTATAATAAAAAAGACATTAATAGTGAACAATTTATAGACATTTTCTATATAAAATTTGTGAACTTATTTGCCAAGTCAAGAAATAAGTTATGATAACCAAATAAGCAGAATATTTAACCATAATTGCTTATCACTTCTTTAACATATCCAAACCAAAGATTCTGCATTGATTCATACATTCTAAAGATCTAATAAATGATTTAATGGCTTTCAATTATTTATTATATATTACTATCTGTGGTTATCAAATTATTAAGAATTGTTATACTTTTGAAGTCCATTTATTCATGATATTTTTTTTTAAAAATAGCCAATTATGAGATAAGGAAATGTTTTCTTAACACTAGTAAAATTTTGATATTTTTTTTTATCATGACTTCTTTTAATGTTGTTTCCCTCCAAATTTTTGGTACTTAATTACTTTTAGTTATTGAAGAAAGTAGTTTTAGAATTGTTTAAAGATTTTATTGATAATTTCTACTTTAAAAACATAGAAAAAATATTGCTAATTCTGTTTGTCTTTATTTGATGGCAAAGCCAAATGTGCATTATTTTTCTAGATTTTAAAGTAACTCTGAGATTTGTTTAGCTATATGTATCTTTATATTTTTCATTTGTAATTTTTTAATTATATAAATATCTAGGCGTATTGGTCAACAAAAAGAAGATTGTACCTGGGATGATGGCAAATCACCATCACTCCCAAGTCAACAATATTTCAAATAAAATGATTTAATATATAAAACATAAAATTTACAAGAAGTATAATATTTAAGTAAGAGATTATTAAAAATATTAAAACAATGTTTAACATCAAAAAATATATAACAATGTTTATCAATTAAAGAGCATGAGATCACTCTGAAAGATCAGCCAGCTAACTAAGAAGAGCAACTACAAGTATAATTAACCATCAACCAGCATTATAATAAGTAAATATAATTACTAGTAATTAATATAATTAATAGTAATAAGTAATACTCAAAAGAAACCATTCATCATCATGAATGATCCATCAAAAGAAATCAACAGTCAATCTGGTAACTGGATTGGAAATGGGTCTTTTGTAGACTCTAACTATTGAGCCATTGACAGCTTGGGGCAATTATTTAACCATTAATTCAGAGCACAAACTAAATGCTCATCCATCGGAATACATAATAGAAAATCAGAAAAACAATAATGCTGGGACATTAAAACATGCTGATCATCATCAATGCTCTGGACACTTGTACTGGCCAACTATAAACTTAACTTCGAATAAGACTAAACTAAAATCAAACGTAGTGCATGGGAATTAAAGAGTATTCTCTTTTGCACTAACCAGGATGATGATTGATCATCTCTGGATGGCCAAAAGCACTAATATACATCCCCATTTAAATATCAATTATTATTGCATGAATCTAGCTCAGAAGAAGTCAAGCTCTATTACTACATGTACCAAGAGATGATGGAAACAGATATTCTAAAAATATTTAAAACCACTGGAATAATTTTCATAATTGAACACAAGTTTATTAACAATAAAAATAAAAAAAATATTAAGGTCTAGAATAAGGCTATGCATATCAATTAAGCCTTCTGATTTTGATTAATATACAATAAAAAAAAATCATATTTGTGATTTACAAAATTACTATACACAACTCAGGTTATATTGATTTACATGATTAATATATTAGGTTTACTTAAAACTCATTCAGCACAAAAATGAATATGCTTGAATTTATCAAAATAATAAAATTATTAAAAACATTTCATAATTAATTCCATTGGAAAACTATACATAAAATTCACATATACATGTGTATCTATGAACATCTAGATGATATGAATTAGTATTAATTAGTTTCTTTTTTCTCCATCAATAAAAGTATTTTCTTTTTCCTTTTTAAAAATAAATAAAGTCAATTTTTTTTGATAGGTAACTCAAAAAGTTTTTTTTTTTTGTGACAGGTTACTTTCTATTAATTAATTACATCTTTAAATTAATCTAAAAAAGATTTTTTGAAGTCCTCTTTTTCTTTTTTTAAAATAAATTGTCCATGAATCAATCATTACTTTTAGATTTTAATTCAATTTAAGCAAAATTATTTACTTGTTACCTTTTAAAACATATAGATTTTTAAATGTCATTTTTACCAAAGAAATTATTTAAAATTTCATTCTCATTATATATAATGCTACTTGCCATTGTATGTACATTTATCTGTGTTCTTTGTGAGTTGGTCTTGGTGAGACAGATAGGATGGTATAATCAGGTATGTTGGCGGCTTGAGCTTCAGGCCAGCAAACTGTCTTCCAGAACACATTTTTACAGGCTAATTAATCCATTTTAAGTTGACCCTGTTTTCGAGTGACACAAAACTCCAGTGTGCAGAACTAGTATACTGCTCACTGCTGGATCTATTGACTTGACTTCAACTACCTCTTCATGGAAGCTATTTTTATTTTCATGAACTGTCCAAACACCAATTCTTCTAGCCAACTGCTTCGTAAAAATGTGAACTGTCTTCAAAAAAATTATTATCCAAACTTGCTCAAAATATTAAAACCAAACTCTTGGCCAGCTCTTATAAAAACTGCAAGTCAAACTGAACTGATATCTTGTTATCAGTCCTTTTATAGAATTTGGATTGAGATGATAACAACACTAACTTAAAAACAGAGGTTTTTTTTATCTCTCTAACCCCTTATCTTGATTAAAATCAATTTTAATCTTTTCAAATCATTGTTTTGAAATTTTATCAAAGGTGTGATCTACATGGTTTTACTTTAATCCTTTGGAATTTTTAATCTACAAAGACTTTTAAAAAATAGATCAAAGAAATGTATACTAGCATTATTTCAAAAGTAAATCATGCTTACTTTTAAATTCCAAATCAGAAGTATAATATTAATTTATTTAGACCTTTTTTTAAAAAAAATATTTATTTCATAATGAAATTCTGCTTTAATTCAGAATTATTTAACCCTTTAGTTACTATTTTTATTCCAGGAAAATATAGAAAAATATCTACAAAATTTATGTCTGTGTTTATTTCTACTTTTCCTTTATATATATACATACACACACAATTATGTTGCTGTGTGCCATATACTAGACTTGTTGTAATATATATATGTAATAAGTTATTCTTGAGTTTAATAAAGTCAGATTAAAATTAGTTTGCTCATTTTTTATTTAGGTTCTATATTTTCCTACTCAAGACAGATTGGAAATATGATCAATTTGAAGATTACTGGCATCCACCAAAATCATATTTCAGGCATTACACAAGATGGTATTATAGGATACATTCCTCATTATCATATGAAAGGTATTGTAATGTTAATATTCTTTTTCGCTTATTATCTGAGAGATACATTATCATTCAAACAAAAAAACTTTTGGTTTCTAAACTAGTAAATTCATAATGTTAGATATTATTTAATTTGATTAACTGACAAACTGTTTACTAAAACTTATTTTGATAATCTTAAAAATATTAACTATGATAGAATAAATTAATAACAGTTCTGTAATTAGATTTATTTGTTAGAGAGAAATTAATGTTAAAACTTTTATCTCATTTATGGAGTCTCCATGATAGTTTAAGCTTTTAAGTCTTATTTTTTCTTTTCCACCATCTTGGAAAATTATCTTCATAAATTCTAAACCTATAGCTTCCAGGATATAGTTGTAATAAAAAAGAACTTTACTTTTATTCTCTCAATACAAGACTAGTAGAGTGATGAACTCAAGAGCTAAAGATTCATAGTTTGCAACTTAGTTCTGTTATTTTCAATATTATCTTATGACCTGGATGACAAACCATTTAATTATTTAATACAAAGATATGCCAATATTTTATGAATAAAACTTATTGGTTATATCAATTATTTGAGATTTACTATTTGAAGTATTTTTTTATAGAGATATTAGTAGATCTTTCAGTAATTTTCCATTTCTAGAAATTGAAATTTCACTCATTAATAAAATTGTATTTATTTCAGGTTCACTATATTCAAATTCAGGAATTCTTTACTTATTTTTTTTATTCCAGCATTATTTGAATCTTAATGATTAGATTTCATGTTACGAGAAATGGTTCTATCAGATACTTACACAGAATTTGCTGTTGAATAATTGACATTGAATGCTTCATTTTAAGCAGTTTCATTTATGTATAATGCACATACATAAGAAAGTCAATTTTAGATTTTAAAAAAATAGTGTATATATTGATTAAGAAATACTTTAATTATATAGTCAATATAAATTTATGATCACTTAAGTCATAGTTTTTTTTATGAAAAAACCAAAGAGCAATATTCAAAATAAGAGTCATAGATCACATGATCCTATTCTCTTAAGCTTGTAAGTTATAAACAATGAGGATTGCCACTTCCTCAACAAGCTTTGTGATAAATGCTTAGCCAGAGCCAGCATTTAAAATATCTCTGTCAGGAACCTTCCACTCCCATCCCTGACCATGGTTTCATGCTTTGGCACTCCTCAGAGGTGCCAGGGTAGGTTCAGACACTAGATCTAAAAATATCAACCCAAAGCCAAGCACTTATCTAAAAGTTATCTATTGAGTGGAAAATCTGAAATTTTCAGACACCTACATGTCTTCAAACCCAGCTATCCAACTCAAATAGCTATATGGGGCTGATAGATATTCAGCCATACCATATAATTAGTAGTCTTAGCTGAAGATCTATCAGCCCCATATAGCTATTTGAGTTGGATAGCTGGGTTTGAAGACATGTAGGTGTCTGAAAATTTCAGATTTTCCACTCAATAGATAACTTTTAGATAAGCTTGGCTTTGGGTTGGTATTTTTAGATCTAGTGTCTGAATCTACCCTGGCACCTCTATGAGGAATGCCAAAGCACGAAACCATGGTTAGCGGTTTGAGGGGCAGGGTTCCTGACAGATATTTTAAATGCTGGCTCTGGCTAAGCATTTATCACAAAGCTTGTTGAGAAATTGGCAATCCTCATTGTTTTAAGAGCAATTTTTTAAATAATCTGGAAAATCATGTAGTTATTATATGCTCTCTTTGAAGTATTAGTAAACTAAACACAAGAAAAAAAAATATGTTTACTTAAAATCAATATTTTTTTTACTGGAAAACATATTGAATGTATTTCATTTCATATAATGAGAAATCGTAGAGTGGCAGATTTAAGAACTAAAAGTTCTTAGCTGAAAGTGAAAAAAACAACAACAACAGTTTGGTCAGTTGAATGAAACATGCAATATGTTTATTGGGTGTTCAACTCTCACATGACTTCTTAAGCAGTTAATTGCAAGATTAAAAGGGTAACCTATCTTATTAGATTTTTTTCAAGAATTGTACTATGTTATTTGAAAAAGATTAGTGTGTAATTATCTTAAGTGATGGTAAACTCCCATGAATGGTAATTAATGTGCAATTCATAAAATGTCATATCCTTTTGCATAGGCATGCAAATTAATCTTCAAATATGAAACATCTACTAAACATGGAATATTTTTATCTTTTCTCATAGTTCAAAAAAGAATTTGTTTTTAAGTTACCAATTTTTATTTTGAGGTATTTAAATTCTGGATAATTTATTGATTTATTCAAATCTTAAATTTTATAAAAATTTCAGAAATATAATTAATTTATTTTCACAAGGTTTTTAAAAACATAAATTTTTGAGTAAAGACAGATTTATTAATATATTGTCTATCAAGGCATTTTGTAGTTTTTAAATTAAGCATTTCCAAAAATTGTTTATAATACATATTCATTATCTCATAACAAATGCTTATTTATTAGTAAAAGAAAAAAAAAATGTGATCACCAATAAAAACTGGTACAAGTGTTGTCATATATTGTCTGGATTGAAAAAATCCCAGTCTTTTTATCATGATCATACTTGCATGCAAGTCAAGATAATTCACTAAACTTTATTAGGTTCAAATATTGAATTCTTTTTTTTTTCTTAATACTATTTTATATATATAAAAAAAATATATAGAGAGAGTATGTATATACTACCAGTGAATTGTGTAAATTACAATAAAATGAAAGTAAAATCAATCTCCATAATAATAATAAAGAGAAAACATAACATAGTAAAAATCATAATATATTGATGTGAATCATTCTGTAATTCTGAAAATGAATAACAACTTATGCAATTACAGAATAATTACCACCAATGGAGTATATTAAATCAGTTTTATCTTTATTACCATGAAAAGGGTTAACTGATATTATTGGAATTCCAGCTTTTGAAGAAAATCTGAGAAAATAGTGAATTTTTTTTACTTTTGAAAATATTTGTGTCATTATATTTATATAGTATATGCATATATTGCATTTTTTAAAAATATATATATTAAATTATATATATAATTTTATATTTATTTCCAAGAAAAAGCTTTTTTTTTTAACGGACATGTCTGTTCTTATTGCTTTTTTTTAATTTTTTATTCTTCTGAAAATTTAAAATGTTATAAGTGAAAACATTTTTAGGATTATATCCACAATTTTTCAGATATCTAAATATAGAATTCCTTCCACTCCTTGCATTATTATTTTCTCTTTTAAATCCTTTCCTGTTAATTTTTTATTAAATATACTAAAATTGCAAACTTGTGTCTGGCTTGCATACTATATTCATTTTTCTTTTGAGCAATAGTATTAAATATGTATATATATTAAAAAAGCTGGCATGCTAATATTATTTGCTGTAATTTTATTTCTATTAATAAAAATTTTTATAAAGGAATTTTTTTAACTTATTTTGAATTAAATACTCCATCGTTTTCTGTGATCTGAGATCATTTAATACAATGTAATTTTTGTTTTGTTGTTGCTTTTTATTTTTTTACTTTAGGAATTTCATTGAAATCCTATACTAAATTTTTATATCTAACTAAGTATTAAGTTAGCATCTATATTAATGACTGAAACCGGTTATCTTTATAGTGAGTAATAGAGAGGATTGTGATCATTAATGGAAATATTAGATTATTTTCAGCTGTGAATAAACCTTCTTCAAGTTGCATTTTTTATACTTTGCTGAGGATTTAGTTGATTATACTATTTAACTTTTAATCAAATAACTTTTTCAGTTTTTAGGTTTTTTTTTTTTATTTTGTTAAAAGTTCATTTTATTTTTTAGTATTAAAGATTGAAAAAGTTTTGAAGGGATAAATAATTATATAGATGTAGCACATAATTTTCAGTAAATTTAGTTAATAATTAAAATTAGGATAATTTTTTGTATATTTTGTTTTGTTTCAGTATTTGCCATTTATTTTACCAAAATATTTTTTAAAAATAAATAATATATAGACATTTATTACTTAGAGGGCATATTTTTAATTAAAAATAATAATAATTATTATTATTATTTTTTTTGTTTTGAATTATTAATTTTGTTTAATATTTGCAAAATCCTTCTAATTTTATCAACTTTGCTATGATTACTTTTAGTTTTATCATAATTTAATTATGTTATTATTGTTACAGATTTTTCTGGTTCAATTAGTGATGAAGTTTCTGCATTTGTTTTACATATTGACTCAGAGAAAGACTGCTTAGTGTTATCTGTAAAAAAAAAATTATTTATAAAAAAAAAAAATTCAAAGGTAATTATTGTTTCGTAGTTTTTTTTTATTTTTATTAAGTTATATTTTGTATTTATGAATAGGGTGGGCCAAATGTAGAAATATAGTGCTGATCATGTCATGTTTAGTCTGTTGTTTAAAATATTTTTCATCAACATTGCAATAGTATTGAAAATTTTCTGACACTGTAACATAATTATTCACAATTTTTGGCCCATGACATTATTCCTGGATAATCCATGTCACAAGTAATGCTTGGCTGATTCATTTCATTTATGATATTTTTATAAGAAATTTACATTTGTTCATTGCATACAATTATATCTAACCACATACTCTGACATTTCGAAACAGTTTTATCAGACAAGACAATCTTATCAAGAACATTTGATTTGTGAGAAATTTGATTACCCATTATCTCACGAATTGCAACCAATGATCAGAATCATTCTCAAAAGCCTTTTTACGAGTCTTGGACAATATGGGTTTAATTTCAATTTTGCAAGAATGTTACTAGTATAGATAGCTCTGTGACATGTGTCACATGGAATTTTTCAGACTGTTCACAAATATCAGGATAAATATCATTTCATTTTTCTCTGTCACTGATATTTGAAAATATACCAATTTTGGTTCATTAACCACTGAATTCATTGCATCAAATTTATCTCTGATAAAATAAATTGTCAGATATATTAGTGGAGTTAATATCAAATGTTTCTTGTGAAACTCTGCACACCTTTACAGCATTTTCAGTTTTTCGAAACTGCTTTAGATTTATTTAATTTGTTTTATATTCAGATTTTCTGTCATTATCCTCAGTAACTGTAAAGTAAAAAGATGTAATAGTGAAAAAATAGACATAATTCAATCTCCAAGTGAAGGCATTGTAAGTTAATGCAATTAAACCACGAATTTCTATATATATGCAAAAATTTAAACAATCTATTTGATAAAATCTCAAAATACTTTCACTAGAATTTATATCACTGGGATTTCACAATAATTATTACAGGTTTTTTATTTTATTTTTATAAATTGAAACAGAAGCATTCTTAAGATCATATAGCATTTGTTAATGAATTCATATACTTCTCATAGTTTTAAAACAAACTAAACACTAATAATTTAAATTTTCTTTAAATATCATATCAGTTTCCAGTCTTATGATTTTTAAAATTATAATCATTGGCTCATTGTCTTTATCCACATGTAATTAATTTGATAAAATGGATATATTATTAAATGCAGTCAGGATTTTTGTTTAAATTGAACCTAAGAAAGAATAGATTTAGTTATCTCTACAAACTAAGAATCTTAGTGTTCAGTAATTTTTGTAGTAGATTTTGAGATAAGGTAGAAGAAAAGTAAAGAATCCAGAAGACATTTAACAATGTTGACCAAAAGTTGATCTGATCTGAGTAATACTTGAATCATATGGAATAGATAATAAACTAATTATCTTTATTTTTAAAGAAAATCTATGATAATTTGAAAATGGCCATAAGAATGTGTGGATAGATTTGAGGTGGAAAAGACGCAGATCCTAGAGTTTCAGTTTCATTGAGATTATTTATTACACATCTGGAAAGAATTATCATTAAGATTTTCTGATGCTATAATAATCATTGAAGAAAATGAAAAAACATGAAATTCTTGTTAAAGATGTAAAATGAAAAGTGAAGAAAAAGTGGTTTATATATAAATATAACCAAAATAAAGACATGACGCTTGGGAAAGAAAAAATGAAGAGAAAAATTAAAATTGAGCTGTATAGATAATATAGATCAAGAATATGTCTACAAGTCATGGTCAGAATTTAGAAAAGCAAAAATAGTAGGTTAAAACTAAACTTAATGTACTAGCTACATATATATTTTACTAGTCTATTATAGACTTTCAAGCATGATTGATAACAAAACTTTCAATGAGAAAAATTTTGGTAGTTAAAAGAATATTTTAGAGAAAAATATTAAGAATGGAATAGATGCAAAAAGTTTCCTGTAAAGAATTGTACACATAAGTAAAGTAACTAAAAAATTTATTTAAAAAAATTATAAAGATGAAATTACCATATGTTTAATGTATATATAGAATGAGTGATAATTGTAAACTAAAATTCTCATTTTTGGTATTATTCAAGGGATATAAATAAAAGGGGAAGATTATAAAATATGGACAGATGGAACTACAGAATGGTACTAATTTGCACTTGCTTGATATTCTTACAAGGTATAAACAAAATTGGAGAGAGTTGGAGATGAAAATGTTATATATTTCTGATTGCTGAACTCCTGATTTCTAATAATGATAATTAACAAAAATATGTGTAAAATTAATTTGAATGTTATAATGAATGTTTAATTAAAAATCAGAGGAGTGAAGTACTGAGAAATGAAATAGTCATATTATCTAGTAATTATGTTTGACAATTCATTAATTGAGAATAGGATAAATTAAAGTTGACATTATAACAACAGATTGCTTTATGAAAAAGATGTATTTATTAATTATTTTAGAGAGAAAGCTGACTGATTCTTTAATTTGCAAAATGCACTTTATGGGAAACAGACCCAAACTTAATATTTAAAAGAGTATGCCACTTTTCTGTTTTTTATTTCTATTGTATTTGTTTATTTTATAGTCAACACTTTTCTGACCAACCCAGATTTAATTGGAACTTTTATTCTCTATTTCATAATAGTTTGATACCTCTTTATCTAACCAATACTGGAAGTTTAGCTAGACAAGTTATGTATCAACTATTTGAAAGAAAACTCCTAAGTCAATTACCAGAGTTCATAATCTGTGTTTTGAATCTGGATCAATTTTATCCAATCAAAATTTGAACTTCAGGTTGTGGACATAGTCAGTGGATGCTCTTATTACCACATCATGGAATTCTTACAGATCTAACATTGTTATTATGTTATGATGGATTATAATGAAAGAAAAAGTATGAAAAAATAATTTGAAAACAAAATTGGATATGTTTTTAGAAATATTGAAATTGGGTTATCAAAAAAATCTGTAATTGGATATTGAGATTGTAGAAAAAGTAATAATTTAAAATAAACATAAGAAGGTGGTAGTTCTCTTGAGTGGTTCATAGAGATAGAATGGAAATTAATGGTTAAGAAATGTGTTTGTAAAAAATGTTTTTTTAATAAAAAAAAATAAAAGTTGTTTGTAATTATAAAATGAAAAAGGAAATAAGTAACAATATATGATTACGATCAAACTAAGTTTATGAAATTATTTTAAAAGTGAGGGAGAGGGAGATATTAGACTTTGAAACTTGGGTGAATTAGAGTTTAGGGTTTTTAACTTAAAAAAGCTTTTAGAGTATTTAACTAATCTGTAAAATATAAAACATTCTAGTTAGTATTCAGAGAGAATATATTTAATGCTTGAACTATAAAATAAAATATGATTGAGCTGAAAGTTTTAAAATACTACTCTATAATAAAAAGATTGGATTATTACTTTATTTATGAATTTTAATGATTTTATTCAAGAGTTAATTTATTGTATTGTTATAACTAAATATAATGATAATAAAAAAAGAATTTATTTTATATGATTACAGTTATCATAAAGTATTTTGTCTTTTATTATTTAGAAAAAAGAAAATTTAATTTGCTATATTTGGAAAATTACTTGGCTTACATTTGTAATTTCTTTAGCTATATAGAGGTCAAATATTTCAAGCAAACGTGATATATTTTGATGCTGATTCAATAATGGTATTTATTGAAGATAATAAGCAGTCATTTTTAGCATACATGCCAGCCAAAAGGGTGAGTTCTTAATATTTATTAACATAATATAAAAGAATTTTCATTATAATTCAGCAGCACTATATAATGAATGTTCAAATATTATATATATTATAATGATTGAGATCATTAAGGTAATGTATACAAAGTGACAAAACTTTGGATCCATTAACATACATGATAACAATTCGCATAAACACAGTGATACTAAATAATGGATATAATTACTTAATCTTTCAGAGTTGAATTCATTATCATTATCAAGCTCTGTCATCGCTTGATAAATATCATCAGGAAATATTCCAGGGTATATTCTAGTTATATTATTTTTATTTTATATTATAAAATAATATTATTTAGTTTTTTTCTTAAATTTAAACCCTTTATATTTTTTAATAACTAACCTATTACATTATTTTTTAAAATATTTATTACTAAAGTAGTATTTTTTATTTGATACCCTAAAAGATTTCAATGTTATCTTTTACTATTCAGCCTCACAAGTATTGCTAACAAGTTTTTCCCATGTGTAAGACCACATGGATGATCTTGAAATAGATATCTATTTCAACATATAATCATATATGTTAATTAGAAAATAAATGACATTAAAAATTGAAAACTTTGATGTATATATCAACCGCACGAAATGCATCTTGGGGGTCATTTGTCTTTTATTATATCTTTATTTATATGTATTTAAAAAGAATGGGGAAGTATGGAGATGTTTATTATATCAAATCAGTTGCACATAAATATCACTATCTTATATATTTTTAAGAATTAGGAGAATATAGCCTAATTTATAGAATTAGTTTCATTCTCCTATTCACAGAAAAATAGCTTTTTTAAGAATTTTTATAAAATTGTTGATGATAAAATCTTTGCTGGGCATATATTAAGGAGTTGTTTTAATCTATGAACAAATATGAAGCAGAGATATTGCATGTACATATATTCTTAATATTACGTTCATAGTTTTTCATTCAATGTCTGAAAGTTTAAATTGAAAATTAAATTAGTGATATCATCCATCATTGTAGTTGCTATTGTACTCAGTTATCTCTGAAGATTGTTTCAAATATAGTGTTAGATAATACTGAGCATCTGAGTTTCAGATTGCTATCAATTCATCAGAAATAATGAACAAGATTTAAATTAGAAATATGTTTGATTAGGAACCAGTGAGTGAGACTTTCTATAACAATTAATGCAAACGGAACTGCCTAATTGTAATTATTGCTGATGAAATTTTGCAGCAGTCAAATTTGTTCTTTTTCAGCAGCTTCATTTTAACTTTGATGTCTTTATATGGTTGTAATAATAGTATATTACACTAGTTTTCTTCATAATGATGCTGTAAACTTTATTATTTCATCATTCCACTTTAAATTAGGTATTTTCTGAGAATAATTTTAAGGTCTATTGGCTATCATTTCTTTGTATGTATTCAGCACATCTCCATAATTTTTACATTTATATCAGTAATACAGTCTACATGTGAATCTAATCTTTTTTTCCCTCTTATTAGGGAAGACATTATTGAAAAACTTTTATTTTTAAATATATAACTAGTCTTTTTTTAAACTAAGCCTACTGAATACACTCTATGTCAGTATAATTCTTCTCTTTGAATTGTGTCTTTTTTTTCCTTAATTACTCAATTCCATATGATGTAATAAAATTAATTTTCTTTTACACTTTTTAAAACAAATTTTATTTTTGTATTTTTTTATTTGTTTCTGCTGACATTTGCAGTCGCCATCAAACATTTGTAAATATTTTACATTTTATTATATTATGTTTTATAATATCTCAATATATTTTAATGTTATTTTATATTTAAAGTGATTATAATTATTCCCAACATACAAAACAAATTTCAAGTATTAATTTTTATATATTAAAAAAATACAAATATTTACCCCCCTCCCAAAAAAAGAACTTAAAATATAGAAACAAATTGGATTAATCTCATCTCCACACATAATAAACAAGATAAACATGATATTCTAAAAAAAGTTTTTAATTATTTTTCAAAAAAGAATATCAGTTATTTACAAATATATTAATATTAGATATATTATAAAAATGTATATTTAATTAGAAGTTTACAAGTAAAAAATTAGTTGTCATATTAAGATAAGTAGGATAATATAATTTTAAGAAAAAGCTATGTTTAAATGTATAGTTATTATTTATTACATATAAGGGATAATGTTTGAAATCTGTTTTGTGTCTTAGAAAATACTTTTATTTACAATTATAGTCATTTAAAATACTGTATATAAAAAGTTAAAACACACTAAAATGAAAATATTTATATATCTTTGATGAAAAGCTGCAAATCAGTTGAAACAGAAAAGTCAAATAAAGAATTACTTTAAAAAGTGCAAAAGAGAGTAATGTATTTTGTTACATCATTTTAATTTTTCTCTTTGTTATTTTTTTTTTTAATTGATTTTTTTTTTTTTTCCAAAAATAAAAATGTTTTGCAAAAATGTATTTTTATTGTGTTATCTTTCATCATAGATATAGAAGTGTTTAATCCATTATTTGAAAATGTTTTTTATAAATATAATCTACATAACATTTCTAAAAAATATTTGAAAGTGGCATATATGTCAGTTAAGTCAAAGATAATTTAGTAATAGATCTTGATAAAATTATTAATAATATACTTTACAAAAATCTCTGGGTCATTAATCTATGTAAATCAGTTTGCTACTGGATATTCATTGCAAAAATAGAATGCATAACTATAATGTTTTGTCTCTTTTTTTTTTTAGTTCCATCTGATTAAAGGTTTCATTGAATTTTCATTTTGTAATGTTATTTCTAATTAATTACTTATGAATTCCTTTTTTAAAAAAATTGATGTAATAATTCTTAAATTTTTATGTTTTTCAAATAGTCATCTACACAGACTTATATAGTATTTGGTAATAATTTTTCGTAAATCTTATTTTTGTAGAAAGTATTTTACATGCATTTTGATTATATTTATGTAAATTTAATTTCTATTACTTAATTTTATAAAGCAGTATTTTATTCTTGTATTATATTTCTAACATATTACTTTTATAATAAAATGTATGATAAATTTATAAATGTATATATATTTAAATGCGTATTTGGGTGTATGTGTTATACATATAAAATGTACTTTTATAACTTTCTTTTGATAAAGTGCTGCCATGATTATTGGGGAAGTAAAAGATTCACACTTGGACAAAAAGTGGATGTGAAAATCAAGAGGTACGACTGTATATTTAGTGATATTGCACATTTATAAACATGCAATATTAAATATATATAATAAAATGAAACTCAAGTTAACTTTATAAAATTTACTATACCAATATAATAGTTAAACAGCATTACGCTGTTGCACATGCGCTTTGCAGATTTTAACTATAAATGACTGAATACTAACACTTCAAACACATGATGAAGTCTTTGGGAAAAGATAGAATGGCCATCTATGTTTTCAAATCCAAACGCTTTTGTATGGGCAAATCTTAAGTGTCTGAAAGTGAAAGCGTGAAGATATTAAATAATCACTTTAAATTACTTTTACATGCTTGAATGAATGACACTGGTGAAAATTACTAGAATTTACGATACGTCATTCTTATTTGAAATTAAATGTGAATAAATCAATTATTTTATATAGTGCAATGTTTATAAACTGTAATAGTTAAACAGCATTAAGCTGTTGCACATGCGCTTTGCAGATTTTAACTGTAAATGACTGAATACTAACACTTCAAACACATGATAAAGTCTTTGGGAAAAGATAGAATGGCCATCTATCTTTTCAAACCCAAACGTTTTTATATGGGCAAATCTTAAGTGTCTGAAAGTGAAAGCGTGAACATATTAAATAATCACTTTAAATTACTTTTACATGCTTGAATGAATGACGCTGGTGAAAATTACTAGAATTTACGATACGTCATTCTTATTTGAAATTAAATGTATGCAACAGCTTAATGCTGTTTAACTACTACAGTTTATAAACATCGCGCTATATAAAATAATTGATTTATTTACATACATTTAATTTCAAATAAGAATGACGTATTGTAAATTCTAGTAATTTTCACCAGCGTCATTCATTCAAGCATGTAAAAGTAATTTAAAGTGATTATTTAATATCATCACGCTTTCACTTTCAGACACTTAAGATTTGCCCATACAAAAGCGTTTGGGTTCGAAAATACAGATGGCCATTCTATCTTTTCCCAAAGACTTTATCATGTGTTTGAAGTATTAGTATTCAGTCATTTATAGTTAAAATCTGCAAAGTGCATGTGCAACAACTTAATGCTGTTTAACTATTACAGTTTATAAACATCGCGCTATATAAAATAATTGATTTATTTATATACCAATATAAACAAATTTTAAGTTATAGATTTATTTTACAAATAAAAGTTTTATTTGCATATGCTATTATTTACACATAATTTCATACAATTTGCATAATTTATATATATAGTTCAATTATTTATTAAATTATCCAGTTTTTACAATCTCTTTTAATTTGTTCTTTATCTGTAGAACAAACATGCTATCAAACTGGAAAATTCTATTGCAATTTGCTGTATGATATGAACAAATATGCTGAATTAGTTGTTTTTTTTTGAGTATGCAGCAAGTTGCAATAAAAAAATTTTGTTTTGATATAATGTGTTTCGTTTAAAGAATTAATGATTTAAAAGAAAAGAAAAATTTAAAAAGCACATTTAGTAAATATAATGAATTTAATGAAAAAACAATTGGGCTTCTGTGTCCACTATATTTTATTCTAAGCCACAGTTCAGATGTGGAAATTCGTGGATTATAGTGAATTGCATTAGAATGTGCAGTTTAATCACACATATATAAAATATATGTATGTATTATATATACATTTTCATATGTACACAAAGCACATATATAGATGTGTGAATGTGTTATATAAACGCTTTGAATTATTCTGCATGGTTTAGTGTAGTGATAGAATAATAAGATTCTAAAGCTCAAGGTCTATGGATCACAGCTATGTCATTTTGGTGCTCAAATTTTTTGAGAAGTCTCAAACGATAAACCTTTCAAATATATACTTTGAACTAAAAAAGTTTAAAAAAAATTTATTTTAAAATTTTTTTTTATTTAATATTTTTCGAATCTTGGATAATTAAATCCACAGATATGAAAATCCTGGATTTTTTGCTGGATTTCTATATACAAAAATTATAGAAAGTTGAATGAAATTATAAATATGTGCTAAGATATATAAATTAGCTGAAAATTTAAATTTTTATTTGTAAAGTATTATGTATATGCTATTAATAATGGACACATTCTATAAACTGTCTGTAGCTTAAACTTTGTGATTAATTTTGATATATGTCCAATTTTGTTTATTATATATTGTACCAATATTGATATTGTCACATGATAATTTATCTAAAAAAAATTATTAAAATAATTTTTCGTATAAGAGTTTGAAATAAAAGTTAGAAAATAATTGATTAAAAGAGGGGAGGGGGAGTTTTGGTTAGAAAAGATAAACTAAAAGTTTTATAAAAGGAAGTAGAGTTTATTATTATTAGTCAAAATATAATTTAAAGTTTTAAAAATACAAATCTCTTTTCATTCGAATTAAAGAAAAAGTAATCTTAAAACTAGTTATATATGTGCGTATATATGTGCGATTGTAAATAAATAAAAATGTATGCGTAATAAATATTAAAATGAAATAAAAGATTATCATTAAAAAACACAGCGATGGCTATTAATTAAAATATAAAACAACAGGATTAAAAAGCTGGTCTCCAAAGGATTAGCTACTAATTAAAATTATATATAACAACACGTTTTGCATGGCTATTACTAACTAAACGATCTTCCAAAACACGTTGTCAAAGGATTATCACAGGAATTTCGACAACAGATATTGCCGAAGGATATTACAAGGACAACACGTCGCAGGTATAAATAGACCTTTTTTTTATCGGACAATTAATTGAGTCAGTTAAGTTCGGAGAGGACAATCATTCAGTCGAGTAATTGTTTCAGTTCAGATAGTGAAATTTATTAGGTATCCAGAAACAGAAATGCAATGCTGAGCAGCTTTTGGGAACACGTCTTTCTCCAGCCTTAGTCAAATAAGATCAGCAATATCTGCCTGTGAAATAATGTCTGCGTAACAGCTTAGAAATCCTCCGTCAAATATTCAACTGTCTCCAGAAATAATAATCATGAAGAATAATAAAACTCCTCAAGAAAACGTCCCAGCCGGCTGGAAGTATTCATAATGGAAGCAGCAAACAAGAAGAAAACAAAGTTCTAAATCTACATTTAAAATCATAGGTAAAACATTTGCTTATTTTCGTTTATACCATAATAGTCATTGCATTAATTCATAAAGCCTTCAGAGACAAATAATTTGAAACTCTATAATCATGCATAAAATAAACTATTGATGTGCGTGTTTGTGAATACAATATGATTTTATAAACATCAAACATTATTTATGCTTTTCATGAGATATATATTATAGTGTGTTAATTTAAAATGTGCATGTGTTATATTAGTTAAAAAAAATTATAAAGATGTTTAAATTTAGTAAATTAATGTTAGTTAATAAATTGTCTTAAAACTTAAACTCTATTTGTCGGTCAATTCTTTTTATCACTCTTTTACCAATCTCTCTTACAATTCTTTTCACCACTAAATATGTATAATCTGTTAGTGATTACAAGTAGCTGAGCTAGTATATGAGTTAAACTTAGGCATTGAGTTAGTAGTCATTGTTCAAAGTGCATTATTTATTCATTCTTGGATAATTAACTGGCTCCCGTGTTTACACGAAACAAAAAAAATTGCTTTGAACTCTGGTGTTGAACTCAACAGTCGAGAAGAATGTCCTGGAAATGTAACGCTATTTATATATTTTACAGCTATCGTTTGGTCATACATACTCTCCGAGTATGTTCTTCTCTGCCTTAGAGACCAGTGTTTCGAGCGTCCCATATTCAAACATGGTACAAATGGTGCCCAATGTGGGGCGAACCTGTCATAAATGACAGTTAATTAAATACTTTGTTTCTTGTTTGAAAATTTTGTTTTATACAAAAGCTAAATTACGTATATGAAAGTGTTTAATTTAAAAACAAAAACAAAAAAATTGACCGAAAAATTTTTTTTTCCTTAAATGAAAAGAGATTTTGACATTTATGCTATCAATTCAGAGACAGTTTGATATTCTGGACGGAGTTAAAGTGTTAAGATCGGGTAGAGGAAATGGACAAAAGGGGTGGAGTTAGCGTCTGTTGCCGTCTTAGTAAGAAAAATAAATAAATAAGTCGTATATTAAATTTAGTTTAATGTAAGCGCTAGTTTGAAAAAAAATATATATACAAAAAAAAATAAAAAAATATGGTTTCAAAATGGAAAAGATATAGAGCCGGAGGAAGTAATAAAAAGAGTAGAGGCGTTAGAAAGGGAACATGAGAATATGAAAACATGGAGGCACATACATAAAATGGAGGCAGTAAATCAGCTGCTAAAAGTAAGCATTCTCAGGGAACAGAGGGGAGAATCCAAATGACCACTTAGACAGCTTGGAACGTTATTGCATCTTGAATAGTTTAAGTGAGGGAGCAAAAATTGCCTTAGCTTGCAGTCACATACAGGGAGAAGCTCAGCTCTGGTGGAATTTATTATGTGTAAAACAGGCAACGTTCGGTGAATACAAGTGTTCGTTGTTGGCAAACTATTGGGGGGAGGAGCTACAGGAAAAGGTTAAGTTTCAAGTAGAGCAGGACAGGTGGCAGGCAGGGGAGTTATTTATTACATTTTTCGTAGACAAGTAGCAAAATAGATCAATCACAGCATACAAATTATCAGAGCAGCATATTATGCGTATAGTTAGGTGTGGTTTACCTGGGAATGTTTAACAAATAATGATCGGCAAGCAAACGGTAGAGCAGATGGCTGAAATACTAATGGCATTGGACAACAATAGGGGGATGGTGGATGGTCAGGATGAGGATGAAAACGCAGTTGATTGTATGCAAGTAGCGAATCTGGTATGTAGTGGAGAAGAGAGCATGCCCGTAATGGCACCTCAGAGCTGTCCAAAAATAAGAGATAAAGGGTAGGGGGATTGCAACTAGTGCATGGTTCGATTCGGGAGTCAGGTATCGGTAATGTCGCAGGAAATGTTTAATAAAATAAGTGACATTGACCCGGAAATTAAAATATTGCCATTAAAAACAGTATGTGTTTTGTTGGCTAATGGTAAGAAGGCGAAGTTGGCATCCAAACAGGCATGGGTAAAATTACACATGGCAGAAGGAGAATATATGCACGTGCTGTTGATTTTGGAGGGTCTGATTCACGAGGTCATATTAGGCTCGGATTTTATATACAAAACAGGCTGTGTATTGGATTATAAACGAAGTCGGGCAGAAATAAACAATGTAATAATTCTGTTTACAAAACACCAAAAGGATGAGGTAAATAAACAGAGTGATGCACAAAGCGCAGAAATGGAAATAGAGATAGGGGAAAAGGTGGATGAGTCAAGATGCATAAATGATAATCAAAGAAACCAACTGAAGAAACTATTCAATAGATATGAAAGCGTATTTTCCAAGGTTCCTGGAGTAATCTAAGGGTATGAACACAGGATAAGGTTTATGAAAGACCAACCATATCAAGTCCATGCATATCCTATATCTCATCAATATATACGTGAAGTAGAGGAACAGATAGACAAAATGCTTAAATGGGGAATTATATCTAAATGTTTGTCTCCTATCAATAACCCCATCGTAACTGTAAAAAAAAGAATGGATCAGTTCGGTTGTGTTTGGACGCACAGCAGTTAAATAAGATAACAATAGCTGATACTAATGCTCCGCCGCCTATGAGCGAATTGTTATTGAAATTTCAAAATAAGAAAATATTTTCGACATTCGACCTAACTGCCAGCTACTGGCAAATCAAACTTCATCCAGAGGATCAGAAATATACGGCATTTAAATATAACGGATGTACATATAATTTTAACCGGATTCCCTTCGGGCTAAAAAATAGTGGGGCGGGGCTTATACAATGTCTGGATCAAGTATTGTCAGATGATATTAAGAATTTAGTTATAATGTATGTGGACAACATCGTGGTGGCGTCGGAAAGTATAGATGAGCACTTTGCGCATTTAGAAATGTTGCTGGGGGAGTGTGAGAGAAAGGGGATTCGAATTAATTTAAATAAGAGTAAGATAATGACTGATGAGGTCAAATTTTTAGGACATATAATTACAGAAAGAGGAATATTACCTAACCCTGAAAAAATCTGAGCAATACAGGAATTTCCCACACCCCGGAATAAAAAACATTAAATCTTTTCTTGGACTATGTAATTTCTATAATCGATTTTATAGAAATGTTTCACTTGACATGAAGCCATTACTGCAGTTACTAAGAAAAGGAAAATCGTGGGTGTAGAATGAATAGCATGAGTGTAGTTTTCAGAGCGTGAAGGCAGGATTTTTAAATAAGGTTATGCTGTCATATCCCGATTTCGACAAACCATTCTTTGTACAAACGGACAGCAGAGAGTTTGGATTGGGGGCTACGCTATTTCAGATACAGGAAAAGGGACAGCACAGAGTTCTTGGTTTCATTAGCCGTTTATTAAAGGGACCGGAAGTGAACTACACTGTAACTGAGAAGGAAGCCCTAGCTATTGTGTGGGCATTCAAGAAATTCCGGCAGTATTTAGTAGGCTCTGAAGTGGTAGTAATCACTGACCACAAGAGCCTCAAATTTATTAATCACAACTTCTTGAATAATAGCAGGCTAATAAGGTGGAACTTGTTCCTGCAAGAATTTAATTACAAAGTGGCTTACTGTCATGGCAAAGAGAATATTGTGGCAGACACTTTAAGCCGATATCCAGTAGCTCAAGAACAACACTTAAGTTGCGACAAAGCATATATAGCTGCCACCAAAATATATAAAGGAAATGGGATAGAAGACGATTTGCATAGATGAAAGGAGCAGCAAGAGGAAGATAATGACTGCAGACAAATAATGGAGTATTTACGCAATCAGCCTGTAACGAAAACAGCCAATAATCCGCTGTGGAGGGACCGAAATCACTGTTGTTTAAAAGGAGGACTTACAGCGTGTATTACGAAAAACAAAACAAACACGCATCATTTTTCTGGTCGCCATGAGAAAACAAATAGTTAAATATGTGCATAACACTTACGGACATTATGGGGCAAATAAAGTGGAAAGATGGCTGAGTCATTGGTTTTACTGGCCGGGAATGAATGCCAATAATGGGGACATGATTGGTAGATGCACCATATATTCAGCAACCAAGCCTGCTAACACATCAAGAGTGGGGCCGCTGCAACCTATATATGCCTAATGCCCGAACAGCTTATTAGCGATAGACTTCTACGGACCTCTGCCTCCATTTAATAAAATGAAGTATCTCATGGTGACATATGGCGTGTTTTTGAAGCTGGTGGCAGCATATCCAGTAGCTTAAGCTAACGCATGACAAACTATTCGAGTTTTGGAACAACAATACTTTAAGACTGTAGGAATTCCTGACAAAATTCGGTGGGATCATGGAACGCCCTTTATATCTAGTGAATGGAAGAAATGGACGGACAGGCGTGGGATAAGACATATACTTAAGTCGATTCGTAACCTTCAGTCTAATCCATGTGAACGGATTATGAGGGAGTTGGGGCGTTTATTTTGGGTTTATATACAGGATGATCATCGCAAATAGGTGAAAGAAACCTCATGAATAGTCAACATGATAAACTGGTCAAGAAATGAGTCTACAGGATTCGAACCTGTTCGGCTACATTTTGGAAGAAATATTCCGTATCCGTTTGAGACTAAATTGCCAGTGGGGATAAATCCAATCAACCAGAGAAGAGATGCTAAGCAAGTACTTAACCGGTTAAGAAAAATGGGCAGGCTACAGCAGAAGAGGCAGGGGAAGACCTAAGTTCATATTCTGGAGGGGAGACGAGGTCATGGTGAGAGTTCATCCGGTGAGTCATCCTGAAAAACATATATACAAGAAATTCCAGCCAATATACGACGGCCCCTATATCATCAAGCAGCAATACGGTAATAACGTGTTTGTTATAGCACAGGGGTTGGAGGAAAAGGGCACATATAATGCCCAGTAGTTGAGGTTAGTGAAAAGAGAAAAACAGCCACCGGACAGGCAGTAATAATACTAAATGAAATGTTTGGGAATAATAATAATGACAAGGAGGCTTCATTGAATAAAAGCTTTTTTCCCCACGCACATATTAATTAAGAAGAAATGCTCGTAAATAAACAGTTAAAAAAAAAAAGATTTTAAGTTAAATAAGTAAATCAAATGAATGATTTAAGAGTAACATTTGTAGGATTAAATAAATGAATAAAATAAAAGGTTTAATTAAAGTGATCGAATTAAATAAATAAATAACACGTCCGTAATAAAATAAAAATAGTTCTGAATTAAGACTTAGAGTTGTCAGAGATAAAATGGTCAAAAATAGACGCATTTTACTCTCAAACAGGGACAGTGTAATGTATCAATATTGATATTGGAACATGATAATTTATCTAAAAAAAATTATTAAAATAATTTTTCGTAAAAGAGTTTGAAATAAAAGTTAGAAAATAATTGATTAAAAGGGGGGAGGGGGAGTTTTGGTTAGAAAAGATAAACTAAAAGTTTTATAAAAGGAAGTAGAGTTTATTATTATTAGTCGAAATATAATTTAAAGTTTTAAAAATACAAATCTCTTTTCATTCGAATTAAAGAAAAAGTAATCTTAAAACTAGTTATATATGTGCGTATATATGTGCGATTGTAAATAAATAAAAATGTATGCGTAATAAATATTAAAATGAAATAAAAGATTATCATTAAAAAACACAGCGATGGCTATTAATTAAAATATAAAACAACAGGATTAAAAAGCTGGTCTCCAAAGGATTAGCCTACTAATTAAAATTATATATAACAACACGTTTTGCATGGCTATTACTAACTAAACGATCTTCCAAAACACGTTGTCAAAGGATTATCACAGGAATTTCGACAACAGATATTGCCGGAGGATATTACAAGGACAACACGTCGCAGGTATAAATAGACCTTTTTTTTTATCGGACAATTAATTGAGTCAGTTAAGTTCGGAGAGGACAATCATCCAGTCGAGTAATTGTTTCAGTTCAGATAACAGTGCAGTTTATTCGGTATCCAGAAACAGAAATGCAATGCTGAGCAGCTTTTGGGAACACACGTCTTTCTCCAGTCTTAGTCAAATAAGATCAGCAATATCTGCCCGTGAAATAATGTCTGCATAACAGCTTAGAAATCCTCCGTCAAATATTCAACTGTCTCCAAAAATAATAATCATGAAGAATAATAAAACTCCTCAAGAAAACGTCCCAGCCTGCTGGAAGTATTTGTAATGGAAGCAGCAAACAAGAAGAAAACAAAGTTCTAAATCTACGTTCAAAATCCTATGTAAAACATTTGCTTATTTTCGTTTATATTTCTTTAGACTTGCAGGAAATGTTACAAGAACAATCAGATGAAAATATTAAAGTAAAATTACAAATAAATGTTAAAAAAAACCTGCAGTAATGTTTAAATGGCTTTTTAAAAATGAGGAAATAAAAAATAATAGTAATGAAATAGAAAAATATTGTTACTATAAATACCTTTATCAAATTATTAATAAAGAAATATAATAAGTAAAATTGATCATGGAATTAAACTTGGTTAGAATGGCTTTGGTATAAATAATGTAATATTAAAATAAAATACATCTAATCTTATAAAAGGAAGAAGATTTCTTGTAAGTATTTTTATTATTATTTATTTATTGTTGCTTAGACTTTTTTCCTTTTAAAAAAGATCAATACAGATTTCAGATCATACAACTATATATTGAAATTACCAAAGAGGAATTGGCAAAGAATTATGTAAGTAATAAAACAAATAGGTATTACGGTCATTTAAAAAAATCAAGAAACTGAAATGGATTTAGGAAAGAGATGACAAAAGAGAAAAGCTACAGACTAAAAAACTGGATTGAACTCAGACAGGATCTTCATCCTGCAGCTATTTAATAATAGTTGAAAATGGTGCTAATGACATATAGAAACAGACTGTCTCATGGTCGCAACATAATTAATGAGAAACTTTAATAGAGCATATCTGTGCACATACATTTAAAGTTTATATATAAAAAGAAATAATGTACAAATACAAAAGTCATTTATATAAATATAAGAGAATAATAATGTTCTTGATATATAAATTATTTAAATAATAATAAAAAGTCTGATACAAATAAATTATTTAATTTATTTCTGATTCTTGAAAAAAAAACAAAAAAACTTTAAATCTAAAATTTTAATAGACAAAAGAAAGAAAAAATATTTTTGGGTAAACAATCATTGTTTTAATGGATATGTAATTGTAGAAATTAGTTTCAATATATTTCCTGCTTAAAAATCAGAAGAATATAAATGCTATTTTGTTGTGTGTAAAATAAATAATGAAAAACAACAATACATTATTGTTATAATCTATATTTTTATTAATTAAGAAGGAAAATACTTAGCCTATGGTTATAAATACTGAGACACATATTAACTCAAAAGCTTGAAAAATCAAGAAGACAGTTGTTAGAAGGATTCCTTGCAAGTCAGAGTTTAGTAGGCTGCATTGAGATGTATGCAGATGATGCTCTGTGTATTGACTCATAGTCCATGTTTATTGTAGAGACCATTTCTATAAATGAAATACCAGCTATAAAAGGTAAATCATAAGCATTTATCTTGACTTCTCTTAACTAGTTAATTTTATTTATATCATTTGTATATGAGGCCAATCTAACTGTGTAGCAGATAAAAGAAGCCTGCTGTTGATAAAAGAATCCATTACTATACATATTATCTATATATGAAATCTAATGTACATTTGTATAGAAGCATGGCCAAAAAAATTGCTGATAATAGAAAAAAATCAATATATATACTGTGCATTTTATTTAAGATATTAATTCCAGTGCTAGTGAGAAAAAAAAATCTGTTTATTGATCTAAAAGAAACAATATTTTTCTTGTACTAACTTATATTAAAAAAAAGAGATAAACAACTTTAAGTAAATTAATACTAGATAATATATTTTAATAGAATATGATTGAAAAAATTTTAAGTTCATCATAGAGAACAAAGTAATTGAACATTTTAAAGATTCATGATGAAAAAGAATTTAAGTATAATAAAAAAATTTCTTTTTAAATCTTATTGTGTGCTACCTTCCACTTTTGTTTATAAAAAAAAAACTAAGAATTTTTATGTAGAAAAAAGTAACTTGGCAAATATAGAACATTTATATTTAGAAAAATGTAAATAGAGATCTGAATTCTTAAATAATAACATTTAAGTCAAATTAAAAATTGAAATATTTTATATATTTAAATATGTGTGTGCTTTATTTATAGCTACTTAGCATTTATATATATATTTCTCTGTAAACCATAATTGAAACACTATTATGTTTATTGTTTTCCATCTATTTAAAAATTTAATATTTTTTGTGATAATTGTAAATAAGCCAGAATTTGTTATGGTAATCTATCTATATTATTAGAGAATATTTATGGCAAACTTTTTATTTTCATTATTATTATTGCTCATTAATAATTTTTCAATATTTCAGTAAATTTATTTAAGTACTAAATTTGTATTTTGTCAATTTTTTCTTTTATTCTTATATTTAGCAGAATGTTTTGCGATTTGTAACAAAATTTGATACTTGTGTGTGTTAACAGTCACTTTTATAAGTCCACACATTTTATTAATGTGATAAACAACTATTTTATTTACAGCGAGTACAATCATGATGCAAAATTACCTTGAGCTGAGTTATTTATCTTAATGGTTATACTTTTGTGACTTTATAATCATGTACAAATAATTATTGCTTTCATTCCATTTGTCTTATGTATGTCAGTAAGGATGGATACACATACAGTGCAAAAATTATTTTGGTTAATATTATAATCACATTGATGACAATAATTATTAATTTTATTTTATTAGTTCATTATTTAATATAAATTAATAATTTATTTTTTTTATCATTTCAGAATCTGTGGTGATTATATTTTGGTCTCATCAATTAAAAAATTGCAGTAAGTATTCTTATGTATTATTATTATTATTTAATTCACCTTTAAAAAGCAATATTAGTAAATGCTCAGCATAAACTATGTATATATGTGTAAAAACACATAACACGCTCATCTCTGATAGTTAACAAGTATTTCTTCAATACAAAATCATATGTCATTTTCCAGGATACCCTTTGGAAAACTTACTTCACAAAATTAATTTAACATGGATTAACAAATACACAAACAGGTAATTCTTGTTATGATGATTTATTAAACATATTTTCCAGATTTGATACTAAATAATTGATGAAAACTTAGGGGGAGGGAAGGAGATCTCTGCAAATTTAATGCTAAATAATTGAAGAACTGTATTTTTATATAAGATTGTGCACATGCATATATCTTCTTCACATTGAATATCGTGTTAAAAGTAACTATTTTTGTGTGTGAGATGCCAGATTGTGTTTTATAATACTGCAAATAATTTATTTAGTGCATTTCATTTCAAGATATGTAAATTTAATTTTATTTTATTGAAATTTTGCATCAATAATTTGAATATTTTGTATCACAGTCTTTATGAATTCAGTAAGATCCAAATGCTAATTTACTTCAATGTACCTAAACAGACTAGTACAAAATATGGATCATGTTGGAGCTGATTACCTAAACTTTCTGAATACATTAATTTGTGATTATGTAACTTAAAAGTTGATTTTATTTCACATATATTTAATTAAGTAATTAACTATTTATTTTCTAGATTTTTATCATTGTGTGTTATTAATTATTACATATTTTTAATTATTTAAATATCTAATAAGGTTTATAAAAAGGGTTTTAAGCTTTTTTTTTTTTTTTGCCATGTTATTAAATTTCTATAATACATTTCATGATTTGTCTATTTAAATACGAATTAACTCTTGGCTGAAATATTGCAATACAAGCTTGAGGTATTCATTGAACTTCTGTTATGTTCCTGAAGAGAAAGATTGTAAAGCAGTGTTGCATGTTAGAGCTGGTAGTCAGTAAGTTTTCCAGAAGTGTAGATTTGTATGACAAATTAAACATAAGAGATTTTATTATATATATTTTGGAATGATTAACCATTCATATATTATTGTTTTTTCCAGAAATATAGAAAGGAATTGTTTTTACCATTTATTCATATATATACATTGTTGTTGTTTTTCCAGAAATATAGAAAGCAAGGAAATGTTTGTACCACTTATAATATCCAAGAATAAAATAGTGAAACGACCTCGTATTGAAGATAGTTTTTCTCAAGCAAATGTAATTAGAAAATCAGTCAAAAGAAAATTAAAGAAATCCAAAACTGAAGACTCTTTTATCAAGAAAAAATTAACAGAAAAAAAGAATGCTAATGTAAGCTTACATTAATTTCGTATGAAACTTTTAATGTATGTGTATAAGTTCATATATTTATTATTAAATAGTCTTATAAGATCTTCAATTCATCAGCTATACTATTGTGTTTAACTTATTTGTGTGCATATTGCATCTTGTCATGTAGATAAATCTGATGTGATTAAGTTTTGAGTTTATTTGAATTTTTTTTAAGATGAATTACTTTTTCATAATTCTTAATTATGTCACCATTTCATAGTTATAAGAATTCACATCTCTATGCTATAAGAATGATAATAATTTACATAAGCATGGATATAGTTTTATACAGTGGGAAGAAATATTAAGTTAATGTAATACATACACTTGCGAAGTTTAATCACACAAATTTTTACTAATATAAATTGCCTTTTGCAATATATTATTTAAATAACATGTTAAAAGTTAGTTAAATACTTATATTGTGAATTATTGTTTCTAAAATAATCATTTTGAAAAATAGAATATATATATAATATCATTAAGAATTTACTATATACAAAAATGTATATGGATACATTTGCAACAATTAAGATCTTTGGAAATTATGTTAACTTATTCTTTATTTTTAAAAAGATATTTTGGTTAAATATATAATGGTGTAAATGAATTTGTATAATACATGTATAGCTGCACACATTTTATATTTTATTATTTATATTTTTTTATGATCATTAAAACAATTTTTCTTATATACTTTTTGAATTTTAATCAGTTATTAAAATTATTCAAGAAATAATTGTCACTTCTCTTACTTCTTTCTAATTAATTATAAAACAAAGTAATAAAATATTTCTGATTCTATTATGATGTCTTTAGATCTTGCAGAGAATTTTTGTTTATAGTCACTTACTAAAAATTATTCATTTTGATTGCTGCTAAGAATAATAAACTTAGAAATTAAGAATTAGCAATGATTAATAATAAAGACATTCATTTGCAAAACTATATTTAAGTATTGCATTTAAAATGAAGATACAAACTTTGACATATCAATGTTATGATGAATAAAATATCATTGTGCAAGAAAATTCTGCATATATTAAAAAAATTTTAATGTTCAAAGGATAAAAAAAAAAAAAAAAAGAGTAAAACATGGGATAAAAATGAAAAAAGAATTAATTTAAATTTATAGCTAATGTTTTTTATTATTATTAGATGTTATAAAAGTTACCATTGATTTCTAACAATCTTATAAATATTTCCTCAGAATGATATCACCTAATTTGTGTTTAAGATGTACTCATTACTTCGTTAATAAGTCCATCTATATATTGCCAATCTATTCAATCTTTCCAAATATTATAAACTTTTTTTTATTGAATTAGATAATCATCTTTATTATCAAATAAGAATATACATAATTCAGGAAAGTCTTTTTCTAAGCAGTATTTTGAGATTCTTAGAATCTAAGACAGAAATCATTATTCATCTTGTTTCCATATAAATTCTTTTTGTTTTTAATATAGTAGTGGTTTCTTAATTAGAACATTCAACTTTTATGGGCTTTGAGTCAAGTCGGTGAAACTTGGAAAATTTGTGAGGTCACAATCAGATTTAGAATTTTTTTTCCAGATAGTTGCCTCATAGTCCACTCAATTAATCCTTTAGTAATGGTCAGTAAATTGATGTCTAATTATTATTAGATGAAGAGTAAAGATTTTATTGTTTGTTTGAATATGACCAATACAAAATTTTATATTGGTCATGAGTGTTGATGCACTGGCTATAAAAAAAATATATATATATATATTATCTTCATATCCTATTTGAAGTAGAAAATTGTACTTCAAAAATTAATGAAGCTAATTATATATTTTATTAAGAGAGTTTATTTACATATATATATATTTGTTTGTTTTTTTCTAATTAGAGAAGTAGATTAAATTAAATTCTTGCTACTGATTTACATTGTATTTATAGTCTGTTTAAGGTTGAAAGGATTACAATTCTATTCATTTACTGATTCAATTTTAATATTGTAATTTAAGAAATAATATATAGGTTTGACCTGCAGATATTGCCATTATGGGCTGTATTATTTACTCTCCAGTTTTTTTTGATTGCCATTAATAATGGGAGAAAAAAATTATTAAAGACTGGAATTGTTACATTTTTATTTACAATTGTCAAACTCACTCTACTCACAACTTTAACACCATCCACCTCAGATAAATACAATAATGATTACTAATCATTTACTAAACTAGGGACCATCTCTAGCACAAATATAAACTTTAAACCTCAGTTAAAGATTAATATATCTGATTTTTTAATTTTAAACATACATACACATGGAGTTATTCACCTTTCTCTTTCCCATGTGTAATATCTTTATAGATATATTAAACAACCTCTATACTTTCCCATTCTTTTTAAATTCATATAACTAAAGATACAATAAAAGACAAATGGACCCCAAGATGCATTTCGTGCTGAACCAGCACTCATCATAGCACTGATATTTTTGCATGATAATAATATGAGATTGTGTATTCTAATATTTATTGCTAAAATTCATTCCAGATAAAAAGATCATCGAAAATGAAGATTTTCATCATTTAGGGATGAGATTAGTTTAGGAGGGTGAGAGTGAATGGGTTCAAGAAGTAAATGTTTTGGATACTTTTCCAACTCATAGAAGTAAAGAAATAAAAACTCACCAAAATAAATTAAATGGAACTATTTCTTTTAGCTATTACTTTGTAACTCAAATGGTAGATATCTGCTCATTTTCAAAGCAGTCTATCCATAATAATATTATTCATATTCATTTATTAATTAAAAAAATTAACTTCATATCTCCAAAAAAAGAAAAATGTCTTTATTATTATGTTTGCTTAGTATAACATAAATACGTATGAATACACATATTCTTATCATATATATTGTACTACTATCTTAGCTGTACATATAATAATTTTTGTCTAAAAAATTATTAAAATATTTTCATAAATAATGCAGAAGTAATAAAATTGATAAGTTGTCTGTAAATAATTGAATTAAAAACAAATAAAAAGCATTTCGTTTGAAATAAATAAATTTATAAAAGTCTGAAGAGTTTTTATTATTGTTAGTTTAAACAAAATGCAGATCACTAAAACAAAATAATGTATAAAAGTTTAAAAGAGTTTTAAACTTTTGTATAAACATCGTTTATCAGTAAAAGTTACAATTAATTAGTTAGAAGGGGGAGAGGGTTTGGTTTAGAAACGTTAAAACTAAAAGTTTAAAGATTGATTGAAAGAGGGAGGAAAATTAACTTAGAACAATTAAAAGTAGTTGAATTGTAAGTAATTAAGAGTTAAAAGTATGACAGTTTAAATTATAAATCTTTTACATAAAATTAAAGGTGCTCTCTTTTATTTGATTTAAAGAAAATAAAAGTAATCTTTAAAATTAAATGAGTTGATTTTAAATATATACATGTGTAAATAGCGAATGATTATAAACATAAGGAATAGTAAAATAAATGTGTGCGGGGAAAATATTAAAAATATAAGGAAATATGAAAGTTAAAAATTAAAAAACAGATGAAAGTGTATAATTGGAATTTCCCTCAAGGATTGTATGCAAACAGAAATAGCAATGGCTACTAATTAAAAAATCCACAAACAATAGAATTAGCAATGGCTATTAATTAATCAAAATCTTGTCAAAAACAGTGGACGAATTTCGACAACGGATATAGCTGGTGAATATAAAAAACTAATTAACAAAGTGACAACAGTAGAGTGAGAATCAGATAGAGTCAGTCATCAGTTCTTCAGTCAGTTGAGTTTTTACAATCAGTCTATCATGTATCCAGAATCAGTGTTTTCCATGACAATGCAATGTTAACAGCTATAGGAAGCATACAACCAGGCTCCAGCCTTAGTCCAATGGAAGATCAGCAATTTTGCCTGATAAAAGTGATGCATGCCTAATAACTTGAAATTGCCAGAGATATCTAGCTGTCTTGACTAATAGTATCATGAAATAGTAATCATAGAAACTTCCACAAACCTCAAATTCAACCGGTTGGAAAAACTCACCTGAAGCAGCAAACAAGAATTTAATGTTCAAAATCCTATAGGTAATAAATAACTTTTTCTTATTCCATTTCTGATATTAAAGTAGCCATTGCAATAATTTGAAGCCTCCAGAGTCATTACAACCAATGAACTCTATAGCATGCATAAAATGAACTATTGATGTGCGTGTTTTTAAGTATCGTGTATTTATTAATGCTTTATGATATCTTTATATTGATTTCATGTATTTATTTAATGCTTTTATTATATGATATTCTATTACGTGAATTAAGAATGTGTGTGTATTTATTATATAAAAAAAAATATCATTGTTAAGTTAATTAAGAGTTTATAAAGTAATTTACAAATTATGAGAGTAAGCATTTAGTTAAAATAAATTATCTTTAAAACTTAGTATTTGTCGAGCAATTCTTTTACCATAAGTAAAGTAACAGTATATTATATTATCCTTTTGATTGAGCTAAGTTAGGATATCTTAGGCACTGAATTAGTTCGCCATTATTCAGAGCACGTTAGTTCTCATAATTAATTGGCGCCCGGGGTTTACTCCAAAATAAAAAAGTGCTTTGAATAATAGGTATTAAATTCTGCAGCCGAAAAGATCTGTGCCCTTGAAATGTGGTCAGTTATATATATTTAAATATAGCTCTGATTTGGGCACAGGTAATTACCCCACCCGGTTCAATATATATTAATTTATCTTTTTGTTTTTTTTTAGAAACCTTGTTTGGAAATAAAGGAAGATTTTGAATGGGATAATCCTTTTAAGTTAACTGACATTCAGCAAATTCAACCTGCAGATTCATCTAGCAGCAGTGAGGAGGAAGAAGAGACTAAACCATTAATAGTAAGTTACTACTCCTTTTATCAAATTTATATGAGATATTGTTTATGTAGCTTCTGGAATAAATCATGGAGTGTAATAACCATAGAGTTTTCTAAATTATGAGAATTATGTGAATTGAAGTGGGGACCTTTTCATAAAAGAAAAAATTTTAGAATGGAAAAGAACTTAATAATTTTAAAAAAGAAATTCTTAAATGCACAATCCCACACTATTTCAAAAGTATAACGTAAAGTATATACAAAAAAAAAATAATCTTAATTTAGAAAATTATGATTTTTTTTTTTAATATTTTTTTGTTAAGTATAAACTTGAATTTTATTTTTATATATATATAGATAAACTTTTATTTCTCAAAAACTGACTTTCATCAACTTAAAAAATGAATTTGTTAAATCTTCAAATGTAAAATGCCAAAATTCGTCTATGGTTTTCTTTTTAGAAAATATTCTATGCAATAGAAAAAAAAAGTTTTCTAATTTTAAAATATTTTCAATTTTTATTGTATGAAAAGCATATTTATATAATTTGTAATTCAAAAAAAGAAAATTGTTGATGTCTCTTCATTGTTAGCATATTATCAGTTCATTGCAAAATGGTCTCTTGAGTAACTTGTCCATTCATGTCATATATTATTTCTTTTAAAATCCTCTTACAATCTCTTGAGATAAATCAGCTACAGTTGTCCATTTATTTTTATCTCTTCTAGTAACATTCCATCCCAGCCTCATCTTAATTTTTTCAATGATATCAGTAACAATTATTTTTTCAACCATGTATTTCATTTCCATTCCCTCATGTTGTACAGTTTCTGGATACTTTTCTATTAAGTGTCCAAATCACTAATAAGCATTGGTCTGTCTTGTTAAAAACCATTACTTGTATATATATAAATTATATTATTTCTAAAAGGAAAAAAAAAGGCATTTTTCCATTTTATTGCTATTAATCTTTATTTTCTCACTTTTTTTAATATTATTTTTTTCAATTTTGTTTTATTAGCACTGAAACGTTATTTGCAAATAATAATTAGTGTAAAATTTTGATGACTTAAGTACTGTCCATTCTTATTATCTGCATCATCAATTTCTTCAGTATGCCCATTCATATCCCCTATAACCATTATTCTCTTCCCCTTTTCTTTGAAACTCTGTATATTCTTAACTAGGCATTCATATATGCTACTGTTCTACTCCATTATAGTTTGACTACCTCTAGTGGCTATATACATTATAGCCATCATCCATTCTTGTCTTCCTAACCTTATCTCACACCACAAATATTCTTGACATTTAGACATAACTCCTATACTGCCACTCCTTTTTTCTTTTCTATTTATATCCTGCAATATCAAGTCTTCCAGTATACATTCTTTTTCTTCTCTTAGATGCGTTTCCACTACTGCCAGTACTCCAAGCTCCTCATTTTAAACTGCTTTCTTTAATTCCAACCATTTTTCTGGTCTCCTACCACCTTGTATATTCAAATATCCAATTTTAACAATGTCTTCTTTTCTTACTACCCTTTTATAAATTTCTTTTGACGCTTTTTTCTCTATTTCATTTGTAATTAGGTTGTTTATCATTAATTTTACAGACCCATTCCCTCTCCACATCTACATTTATATCTAAATCATCTACCCTTTGTTTATTTCTTACATGCCATCCATTCTTCTTCTTTTTGATAATACTGTAATTTAAAACCTTATCTCCCTTTATAAGTTTATCGAATTATAAAAAATTTTATGAATCAACCCCCTAATGATTCACTTCCTTGTTTTTTTACTATATAATTCCCTCTTACTAATAAAATAATCCCACACATCCACAAATATAACATTATTTCTCCTGCATATTTTTTTCAATTTCTCATTTATAGAACATGCCCTATCTAACATGTGCCTATTGTCGAATTACCACTTGTCCTTTAATCTTATTCAAATTACTAATCAATTCTTTGTACTCATCCATTACTCCAATAGCTCTGACAAATTATTTGTCCATACCATTACCTTATCTGTAACATCCCTAACTCTAGTTCCAGACAAACATACTCTTTCTATTTTCCCTTGCAATTACATATCAACATCCTCTAATTAGCGAGTCTCCTATCAACACTCTCACAACTTACTTCATCCATAACATTCTCTTCCATCTTCTGGACTTTCTTATCATTTCTATCATTAATTCCTTGATCTACTCACACTTCATCTCTAATGATTTTCATTTTACCTCTACATCCTTTACCTCTTCCTCTATCTTACTTATTCTTTGGCTAACTATCTCCATTGCACTACTTATTTTGTCATCCATCTTATGACTCCAATAAATACTTACTCTTTTCTATCTTCCTTAATTACATTTTTCCTGACTTTTTCTTTAAACTATCTATACTTTGAGAAAACATTTTTTCACCTCTTTACATCCTTCCTAGTCTTATTTAAGCATTTTAAATGAAAAACCTTATTACATATGGTACACTCTACCATAGCACTCCTAATTTCCTTCTGACCATTATATATACATTGTGGGATACAAATGCAATCTATATTTCCTTATTTTTCTAATTCCCCTACTCTATATTTAAATTTATGATTTTTCTACTACTCTTCAAACTTTTTTATAAAAAAGGAAAAAACTTTTTTTTTCTAAACAGCAATCGATAAACACATGCTTCCTAATATAATCCACTTTCTCAAATAAATCATTCTCTTTCTTAAATTGAAAAATTCTTTAATAGCAAACCTATTAAAAACCTTCTTGCAGTAAACATACACACACTCAAAAATAATTTTTCCTTTTATATTTAAAATAGCTTATCGAATCACTTTCAAAACATTAGCAATATTTTACCAATCTTTCCAAATCCATTTAAATCTATCTCTTTGAATTCCAAATTTTCTTTTTACCTCTATACACTAAGCAAATAATTTTTTCCAGATAATATTAAAAAATATATAAACTGTAATTTATCTTGCAGAACAAATCAGCCATGTCAGTAGTGCAGTCAATGGATGCAGGAAGGTTTGTGCATAAAATCCCTATTTAGAGCCTATTCATCTAGCATTCCCACACTAGTTTCTAGCTTGTGGCTTTCATCAGTGAGGAACCTTTGATGGAGAGCACTGTACTTAGATCTTAGAATCTAATGCAATCTTTCAGGAGGCACCTTTTATCTATTTGGTTAACTATAAAAGCTAGGAACCCAAGATGAAAACACCATTTCGCTTCTATAGTCATGAAGATCTGAACTTAGTCCAGTATCTATACATTTTGGTGTCTGGTTTTTCAAAACTAATGACTACTATTCTATGGGCAGGATAGGTATAAAACCATCACAGTATCACTGATCACCATTTCATATGCTTACACATGCTTTTAATAAGAGTGTCACTCTCCATACAGTAGTGCCACCAAATGCTGCATAAACCTTCCTGCATTCATTGATTACAAAGGCTTACACTTGGTGGCACTATTGTATGGAAAGTTTGGTACTCTTATTAACAGTATTTGTAAGCATATGAAATAGTGATCATGTGATGTTTTTATATCATAGGATAATGGGGACTGTGGTTTTAGAAAAACCAAAGATACCAAAATGTATAGATGCTGAACTGAGTTCAGATCTATATGACTATATAAGCAAAATGAACTTAGATTGGAAGCATTATGGTATTTTCATCTTGTGCTCCTAGTTTTATAGATAACCAAATAGGTAAAAAGTGGCTGCTGCAGGACCACGTAAGATCCTAAGATCTAGTTGCAGTGTTCTCAATCCAAGACTCCTCACTGATGAAAGCCACAAGCTAGAAACTAGTCTGGAGATGTTGGGTGAGTAGGCATTACATAGGAGGTTATGTACAACCTTCCAGCATCTATTGATTGCAAAGACTTGTACTTGATGGCATTACTATATGGAGAATTTGGGGAATGGAAAGGGAAGATAAAGTGACTAACAGGTTTCTCTAGGTGTAGTGGCTGAAAGATTCCTGACTCCATATAAGAAGTCGCAGTGCATCACATCAGTACTCTTAATAACAGCATATGAAATGGTGATCATGCGATTTTAGAATATTTTCAATATTCTGTAAATGGTTATATCATGTATAAAGTAATCTGCAATGGCATTTGACTCTCTTTTGTAAAGTAAATAAGTACTTCACTTTTAGTGAAGCTAAAGGAGGAAGTGATCTACATGGAAGTGTAGACTAGATTGGTAAATACATTTCTATAATATTGGGTTATTAATTATTCATTGTGAAATAAATCATTAAACTTTTATTTAAAACTATGTATGAAACTGACATTATTCTTCATTTTAAACATTCCTTAGTCATATGTGTCTGCTAAATAAGTTTATAATTGAATGAACATCTATCTATTCTTGGTTTTTGACATTATTTACCTATTAATTTCTATATAATATTTTCATTATTCTACAAGTAGGTATATATTAAGTAATTAGTTCTGACATTTAGATTTAATTACTTTCTTTTCTAAATTTAAATAAATACTTCACTTTTAGTGAAACTAGGGGTGGGGGGGGATAATCTACATGGAAGTGTATATCAGACTGGCAATACATTTCTATAATAATTAGTTTATATTTACATATTATTTATATATTGTGAAACGATTCATTATTATTAAAATTTTACTTAAAACTATGCATAAAGTTAATATTATTCTTCAATTTAAATATTCCAATTCTTATAGATATAATATATGAAATCATAATCAGGCAATCTTTTATTCCTTGATACCATGTACTCTACTGAACTTTTGTCTGAGGATGATAAAAACATAGGAAAGGTCAAGAGAGTTTGTTTATTTAATTAGTCAACCTGAATTTAGATTGTGGAACTGATATATATATATAAATAAAAAGTTGATTCCTGGGAGAGAGAATTAAATAAAATATCCAATTGATTATTTGGTGAATTAGAATCATGGGTCAATGTTAATTGGAATTTGAGTAGGTGTTCATATACAGTTGTCTCTTACTATAAAATCATTATCTAGCAAACCTAATTTGATGTTCTAATGTGAGCATGATTGTCATTAGAGATATGCAATATTTTCTTTAATTTACTATTAATATGTCACTATAATTAGGAATATAAAGATTTGTGTACTTTGCTGATTGTCTGATCTCAATTATCCATTTATTGATCCTTCATACTACTGTCTCATTCATCACTTATGATTGGTGTTTCAATATAAAGCTATTTATATGTGTATGTATATTATCTATGAATTTTTCAGTTTCTTATGTCATGCTAACCATTATGTATTACTGCATCAGTGTGGTATTTTAATCTCATGGGCCATCCAGTCTGTTACTATATATATATTCATATCTTTTATGTATGGGAGTATATGTTTTTATACACATAAATTTTTGCTGGATTTAATTATTGCATTTTTTAATTATATAATTATAATTGAATTTTTTAATTTGTTAGATACCAAAAAAGAGAAATCGTTTAGGGCAGAAATTGGAAGCAGAAAAAGCACTTTATGAAGTAAGTATCCACATCTAATTTATTCAAACATATGTTTATGCATATTTTTTCACATAAATGTCCAATTACTTTGTATCAATTTCAAATAATAAATTTTCAAAATCTCTATTCAGAAATATTTTTTAAAGATAAAAAGTAAATCTGTTAAATATCAATATAAATAAGTAGGGTTCAATGATTCAAAATAAGACAATCATGATATTATACATGCATTAAAATCAAAATAAAATCATTTAATCTAGGAGATAGAAGATTATGATATAATTTTTCTAATAGCAATAGATATTCTCAAATTTCAGTAAGACATTAGAAAAATTATTTTACATAAGAAAGATAAAGGAAATGATTACACTGGTGTTATTATATATAATCTACCAATTAACAGAGGGTATATATGTAATTGCCTTTTTTAATAAAATACTAATTGGTAATTGGTCAAAATAAAAAATAAATAACAATATTTGCAAATTAATTGTAATCTAGGAGAATTTATAAATGGGGGTATATCTAGTGCTTTAGGGGCACTAAGAGGCCAGAGCATTGATGATGATCAGCATGTTTTAATATCCCAGCATTAGTGTTTATATTTTTCTGGTTATGTATTCTGATGGATTAGCACTTAAGTGGTACATCCAAAGTTATGTTTAAATAAATGCCACAAGCTGGCAAGAGCTAAATAATTAGCCTGATCTACAGAAAACCCATTTCCAGTTTGAATATTATTTATGCTTGTTTATTTTTAATGATGGTTGATGGTTAATGATACTTTTAGTTGTTCTAAGGAGTTAACTGATCTCTTCTGAGGAGTAACTGGCTGATCTATTGTGATCTCATGCTCTCTTTTAATATATAATATTGCTTATATATATTTTGGCATATTGAACATTTCTTTTATATCTTAAATATTATTTGAAATAATTTTGTACTGGGATTGATGATGATTTTCCATGACCCCAGATATTATGACCCCTATCACCTCATCCCATTAAAAATGGTGCCCAATGTGGACCTGATGTTGATCACATACTGGTGATAATGACTTCAAATTTATCAACTTGATCTCAAATCACAACTGAGAATGAAAAAAAATATGTATTTTATGCAGAACTAATTTTAAAAATTACTGTGAAATAGGTGACAAGAGTATTGATGATGATTATAAATCATAAAATAGTAGTTTTCATGTATTTCAGGTTTAGACTTAAATAGAAAATCTATGATTTTGGAGATTGGATTGGGTGTTTGACAAAAGAAAATATTTTTATTGACTGAAAAAAAAGACTAATTAATAATATTAATTCATCACATGATCACATTTCCTATACTAGCACATTAATTGTTGATAAACAGGGCAAAACTCTCCATACAGTATTGCCACCTGTGCTAAACAGAGTAATCAATGGATGCCAGAAGGCTTGTGCATAAAATCCCTATCTAATGCCTACTCATCCAATATCCCCAGACTAGTTTCTGGCTTGTGGCCTTCATCAGTGAGGAGCTTTGGATCTGAGAGCTATTGAGCTTAGATTGAAAATATTTTTTGTGTTTTCAATTTCAATCTCATAGTTTGTAGTTAAGTAGAGATAAAAGGTGGTTGCTAGAGAGTTGCATTAGATCCTAAGATCTAGATGCAGTGCTCTCAGATCCAAAGCTCCTCACTGACGAAGGCCACAAGCCAGAAACTAGTCTGGGGATATTGGATGAGTAGGCATTAGATAGGGATTTTATGCACAAGCCTTCTGGCATCCATTGATTACTCTGTTTAGCACAGGTGGCAATACTGTATGGAGAGTTTTGCTCTGTTTATCAACAATTAATGTGCTAGTATAGGAAATGTGATCATGTGATGCTTAATGGTTTAACACCAATCCTGCCTAATAGGATAGTGGTGGCTATGGTTGTAAAAGAGCCAAAGACACCAAAATGTATGGGTGCTGAACTGAGTTCAGACCCATATGACTATAAGCTATTGAGCTTAAATTGAAAATATTTTTTGTGTTTTCAATTTCAATCTCATAGTTTGTAGTTAAGTAGAGATAAAAGGTGGTTGCTAGAGGGTTGCATTAGATCCTAAGATCTAGATGCAGTGCTCTCAGATCCAAAGCTCCTCACTGACGAAGGCCACAAGCCAGAAACTAGTCTGGGGATATTGGAAGAGTAGGCATTAGATAGGGATTTTATGCACAAGCCTTCTGGCATCCATTGATTACTCTGTTTAGCACAGGTGGCAATACTGTATGGAGAGTTTTGCTCTGTTTATCAAATATTAATTCATATCATCTAGATGCACATATATGTGAATTTTACGTATAGTTTTGAAATGGAATTAATTATAAAATATATTTTTAATAATTTATTATTTTGATAAATTAAAACATGTTCATTTTATATCAAGCCACATGCCTGTGTGCTGAATGGGTTTACGTAAAGCTAATGGAATATATATGTAAACAATGTAATAACTTGAATTATATATCTTATTCATGTAAATCATAATGTGACAATTTGAAATTAGTACAGTAATCAAAATCAGAAAGCTTATATGTGTATAGCCATATTCTAAAGACCTTAATATCATTTTTTTATATTATTATTAATAAACTTGAATTCAGTTGTTAAAAATTGTATTAAAGCATCATTTCTTAGTCTCCATAACAGAAATAGAGCTTACGTTTTCTGAACTAGATTCGAGAATGGGCTAAATATATAAATGGGGATGTATTTAGTGCTTTAGGGGCATCCAGCAATGATCAATCATCATCCTGATTGGCGTATAAGATTATATTTTTTAAAGCCCTGGCACTATATTTTATTTAATTTAGTTTTTATTAGAATTTAATTTTATAATTGGCCAGTGCATTAATAGAACCAAGTGGTCAGGGCATTGATGATGATCAGCATGTTTTAATATCCTAGCATTATTTAGATTTTTCTAGTTATGTATTTTGATGTATTAGCACTTAAGTGGTGCATCCAAAGTTATGTTTAAATAAATGCCACAAGCTAGCAAGGGCTAAATAGTTAGCCTGGTCTATAGAAAACCCATTTCCAATCCAGCCATAAGATGGACTGTTGATTTATATTGATTTTATTTGATGTTGATCATTCATGATGATGAATTGTTATTTTTAATGTTGGTGATGGTTAATGATACTTTTAGTTGCTTTAAGGAGTTAACTGATCTCTTTTAAGGAGTAACTGCCTGATCTATTGTGATCTTATGTTCTCTATAATATTGCTTATATATATTTTGGATATTAAACATTCTTTTAATATCATCCTTTGAACATTAATATTTTAATCATGTATTTTTATTTTATGATGGTTTACCCCAGGGACCATTCCTATTTCTCCACCCCATTACAATAATCTACCAATTAGCAGAGTGTAATATATGTGATTGCCTTTCTTAACAAAATACTAATTGGTAATTAGTCAAAATAACAAATAAATAATATTTTCAAATTAATTGTAGTCTAGGGGAATTATGAATATCTAACAGGTGACCGCATACATGGTGGAGTAACTATCCAATTTTTATTTAACTAATTTATAAGTCACGTATAACAACCAGACTGAACACACATAGAAGACAAATCTTTATGGAAATCTAATCATGTTTCCTGATCATTATCTTCTCCACATTAATATTATTATTAAAAGATAAAGCAAAGTAATCTACTCAGAATTCAGATGAGAAATAAACAAGCAACAAAATTTATTAACAATAACAAAAATTTTAATTAATGAACAGACTGAGAATAATATAACAAATCATATTTACACCTAAATATTTGTATAGAGAGCACGCATGATAGGGAAAATCTTTGTTGATTCATAAAAGAAAGTTTATATTAAATTTATTTAATTACCTATTTATGTTTCAGTATACTCACATTTCATTAACTTTTGAATAGAAACATATGGCCATAAGAATCCTTATATTTTAAATTATTGCAAGCAATTTTTTTAATATTTTAATTTCTCATGGTTTGTTTCAATCATAATATATTCCCATGAAGTTTTTTCTATGATTGAGGGTGTTGAAATTACATAGATTTATAAATCAAATCATAGAAGAATATTTCCATTTGACAACTAATTAGAGGACAAGTGTCACATATTTTCATTGTCCGAAAGTAATTAATAGACCAGGAAAATCGAAATTAATCTCTAAGGTATTCCTTTGTTTACAGTTCTATAATCAGCTATATTACTGGAAATTTCAGGGTGAAGCACTCTGAAGTTTTGCCCTGAAATCGCATTATATCGATTTAAACAATCATTAAAATTTTATTAACTTCCATCTTATAAGTGATACAGCAAAATAATTATTCCCTCCTTTTTTGTTTATAAGCAGATGATCCAAATTTTTCTTTTTTGTTCCCATTTAATAATATTTTACAAATAATAATTGTAATACTTTTTTTTTTACAATTTGTATTATTTTAAATTCATAATTTATTGATGCACATGACATATATATATATCTTAAAATATATAATATAAAAAAATGCATGCATATTTACCAAAAAACCATGCATGCAAACTCTGTCATGAAGGTTACATTTGCTCCTCCTCCATTTAGGAATAAAATGGAATTGATTTGGCATAAACATCACTTGGATTTTATTTCTGCTCTAAAGTTTTTTCTTTTAATCTGCTTAACCGAGCTTTTTTTTTTAAAAAAATGGAATTATAAACCGGCATGAATATAATAAACATCATTCTTGGTCTAGATAATATTTCCTAATTCTATTTTACTGGTATACATATAATTTTTTCGTAAGTTCAATTAAAATTATTTATTGGACTTGGTCATCCATTTGTAATGCCAAGATGAACAAAGAAATCTCCCACTGACAATGCGTGCACCATGCAACATGAAAGCTGAGATAACTATCTCAAGCATGAAGATAATATCAACTAGACCACATACAAATGAACACCGATACATTTAATTAAAGTCTTGTTCCACTATGAGATTTAGAGGCTAATATCCAATACAATATAAGAATTATGCCTGGCTCACTTTTGAGACTTAGAGGCTGACAAATATAAAATTATGCCTGGCTCACTTTTAAGACTCAAAGTCTGACAAATATAAGACTACACTTGGCTCACTTTTGAAACTTAGAGGTTGACAACTATAAGTATAAAATGGTTGGGAATGATGCTAAGATAAAGACTGGAGTATCATGAAAACCTCTCTCCTCATCATCAATATAGGAAGCAACATGACTAACCATTGCTAAATGTAATGGAATCAATTTTAGTTCAAATTATATAGTTTTATATGCTTTAGAAAATAACACATATTTAATTCATTTAGCATCTTTGAGCAGCAAATTCATTTTCAAAACTAATCATTTTTTTTTGCTGCTCAGTTGTACTACATAAGGCCATCCTTAATCATAGAAGGATTAAACTTTGCCTCTCTCTAAATATTTTTTTATTAATATGCAGGCCCTTTTTTGGAATGATCTGAAATAACTTTTATTTACCATATGGTAATTGAGTCATCTATAGAAAAACTGATTTTTTTATTTTGTGCTTTCTAGCTCTACTGTTTTCTTTTGCTCTCACATAACAATAAGATTTTGAACTTATTGAACAATCTACCTTGCTTAATTACTTACCTTAACTCTGGGTTTCTCTTCCCTCATTCTCTTACTTTTAATGTTGGTGGTTTCCCTTTTTCTTTTATACTCTATACCAGGGGTAGGCAAATAGCGGCCCGTTAAGAGTTTTTATGCAGCCCACCAAGACAATCAGAAAAATCCGCCTTGAACTAAGATTTCCCCGTACGTGACCGAAGATTCGTCTCGTATTTTCCACTAGGATGGCAACATCAATACACATGTGCAATGTAGATATGATGTGCAGTGCTTTTTCAGTTGATCTGGTAAATTTCAATTTTGTCTTTGCATTAGCAAATATATTTCCAACTTTAGTGAAACCATGAACCCTCCAAAAAAATGTAAAATCGGTGATGAATGTCATGTGTTTAATGAAGAATGGACAAACAAATATTTCTTTGAAAATACAGGGAATAAAGCAGTGTGTTTATTGTGTCATGAAAAAAAGCTGCGGCCCTCCACTAACGCTTGCTTCCATAAAGTGGCCCCTGATGCGGCTCTCTGCCAACCTCTGCAGCCCCCGAGCCAAAACAATTGCCCACCCCTGCTCTATACCAAGCAAAATATTTTTATATTTAATTCTATTAAAGTGATCTTCTTGATCATCTATTTCTATCATACTTAAGTAACCTAATTCATTTTCCAAATTAGTCATTTCTTCACATTTGCTTTTATTTCTATTATTGTACTTTCAAACATGATAAATTATAACACTGCCATCAACATCCAAGGCTTGTCAACTCTAAACTTGTTTAGACTATCAATATCATGATCATCTTTAACTAATGCACTCTGGCATTTATCATTAATTCTGTCTGTTTCAACTAATTTAGACATATCTATCTGTAGTTGTTCTAAAATTATATGATGATTAGCTTATCTATTTGCTCATCTACCACAACATCTTTATTATTTTCTCTGATCTCATTTGTGAGCTGGGCTCTATCATCTTTTATTTCTGTAACAAAATTTTCCCTTTGTTTTTTTAATTTTTCATTGTTTTTTCATATCATCTATGGTCTTCCTTTTGTGTTTTAAGATCTTCCATTAAGCCTTTTGATATTTATTACTTAGCCGGACTTGGCCGCCTGAAGGCATTGTTGCCAGTGCAAAACAGCTACTAATGCCATTTACGCAGCCTACACTTAAGGCTAAGAAAACAGTTATGTTTATCTTAGCCATTGCAGGCCGCTTGATGGTGTTGCACAAAAACATTACGGCCTGTTTTGTGCTTTACGACACTTTATGCAAATTTGCACAATTCACTGGTCACTATCGTATAGTCTGACGGTGTTTGGATTTCAAGTGGCCACAAGTTTTGCTATGTCCATAGCAGAGTAATTTCATTTCTGCTTAAATCACGCAGTCTGACTCACTAAGAATTGTCACACCGTCCCCACACAACTTGGAATGTGCACAACATTGGGAAAGGGTAGGTCCGAACACGATTCGGCCAAGTTCACATGAAAACTCACATTTTCGTGAGAAATTATATGAGACAAATAAAATGGTGCACAAATTGTGCCACTTACCATGTCAGTCAGGCTCCTGCAACCGAAGATATTCGATTCCTAAAATAAAATATTAAAGATGCAGTAGGAAAAAATAAAAGGATCAAAAAATGTCATTAATAATAAAAGTTCTTTTTAAAAAGGGCAAAATAGAAATCACGTAATACAAATCACTGTATAGCCACTGTATTTTAAACATGAAAAAAGAAAATGAAAATCGTAAAAGTCTGAAGTTTTGATGTTATTGTAATTTGTTTGGGGTGGTGTGTTGAAAGGATAATTAATAAGAAAAGTTGTTTTTAAAAATGGCAAAATAGACATCGCATATTACACATAAAGCCAAAAAAAAAGTCGCTGTATATTCGCCGTCTTTTTTAAAAAAAAAAGACAACGAAAGTTGAAAATGTCAAAAGTTTTGGTCTTATTTAAGATAGAGACAAAAGTTATTTTTGGTTTGTTTTTTTTAAAAAAAGTAATAAAAATTGGTTTTAAAAATAAAAGTTTTAGTATATCAGCGGTATACAAAGAAAGACAAAAAAAATATTGCCATATAGGCCAAAAAAAAAGTCGCCATATTTTGAGAAAAAAAAAAAGAAAATTGAAAAAGTCAAAAGTTTTGATCTTATTTTAATTTTTTTGGGGGGAGGGGGTGGATTGAGAAATATTTTGTAAAAGTTAGAGACAGAAGTTATTTTTTGTTTCTTTTTATTTTAAAAAAGAAAAATTGATTTAAAAAATAAAAGTTAAAACCAAAAAAAAAGTCGCTGTAAAGCCAAAAAAAAAAAACCCCTAAAAATGAAATATTAAAGATGGAGTAGAAAAAATTAAAGGGATCAAAAAAAGTCACCGTATTTTAAAAATCACGGCCCGGTAATGTTGCATTGTATTGTTTTTGACTGGCAACAATGCCATCAAGCGAACAAGCCTGGCTAAGTAATAAGTACCAGCCTTTCAATCCTTCAAATTGTTTTCCAATTTTTTTATTTTGGATTTTAATATCGTCCATTTGATCCTTTATTTCTTTTTTTAATTTCTGTGAACATGTTCACAATTATGTTCATAAACTCACTATTACGAGCCTCAGTTACATTCCCTTGAGCTATTTTCGCTTAGCTCGGATAATCGTACATAAAAAATTATAATAAAATTAGCTGCTAACCTTTCTATAACAATTTAAAAACATATATATATAAATTTTAATATTTTTTTTATTTTATTTATTTGGCAACTAATGCCCATCTCTCTTTCCATCATGTATCCTTTCTATCACTGCAATGTATTTTAGTTTTAATGCCTTATTTTATTTGCCTATCATTATTACTACAAATCTATTCCTATTGCCACCACTGTTTAAAGACATTTATAAATTTATTGTTTGATTTTTTTTCTTTACTACAAAAATAAATTCTCATATTTTTTGTCCAACCAAGTATTTTATATTCAATATTTCAATAGTTAATTTATTTTTTTCGAGCCATAATAAAATTTCTTTTTAAAAAAAACTAAACTAGATTTAATCCATTTATTTAATAGAGATTATACTAGGCCCCCAAATGTAATGGTAATTGCCTTTTTAACAAATTCTAATTGATAATTGGTCAAAATAACAAAAAACAATATTTGCAAATTAATTCTAGTCTAGGGGAATTATCAATATCTAACAGGCGACTGCATACATGGTGGAGTGACTATAAAACTTATTTTTAATTGACTAATTTATAATAGTCCCAGATAAACAGACTGGATACACATAAAAGACAAACCTTTATGCAGATCCATTCATGTTTCCTTATCTTTATCCTCTCCACATTAATAATAATAAAAGATAAAGCAAAATAATCTGCTTAGACTTTGGATGAGAAATAAACAAGCAACAAAAATTATTAACAATAACAATTTTAATTAACGAACAGAATGAGAATAATATAACAAATTATATTTATATATTTACATCTAAATATCTGTATGAAGAGCATGCATGATAGGAAATTTTTTTATTAATTCATAGTAATTCATAAAAGAAAAAGTTTATATTAAGTTTATTCAATTACCTATTTATGTTTCGGTGAGCTCAAGTTTCATTATCTTTTGAATATAGACATAATGGCCATAAGAATCCTCATATTTTAAATGATTGCAAGCAATTTTTTTAATATTTTAATTTCTTGTGGTTTGTTTCAATCAAAGTTTTTTTTTATGATTGAGGGTGTCGAAATTACACAGATTTATAAATGAAATCTTAGAAAAATATTTCCATTTGACAACTAATTAGAGGGCGTTTCCTTATATCGAGAGTCACATTTTCAGTGTCCAAAAGTAAATAATAGACTGGCAAAATTGAACTTAATCTCTAAGGCATCCCTTTGTTTATAGTTCCATAATCAGCTACATTACTGGAAATATCATGGTATGGTATTCTGAAGTTTTACTCCTGAAATTGCATTATATTAATTTAAACAATCATTAAAATTTTCTTGACTTTCACCTTATAAGTTACACAACAAAGTAAGTATTCCATCCCTTTTTGTTTACAAACAGACAATCCAAGTTTTTCTTTTTCATTTCTAATTGGTTTCCATAGCAGCTTGGTATTATTAATAGTTAATTTTATTTTACAAATAAAAATTGTAATTCTTTTTTTTTTTTTTTACAATTTTTATAATTATTTTAAATTTCTTCATAATTTATTGACACACACAACTTTTCTACATCTTAGAATATATAATTTAAAAAAAATGCATACACATTTACCAAAAAGCTATACATGTAAACTCTGTTATGGAGGTCACAATATATATATAAAGTAATTATTGATTTTTATCTCATTGAGCAATTCCTCAAAGTCCTCAAAAAGCCTTTTGTTTTCATTTTGTATAAAAGCAAACAATTTTATATCTGAAAATTGAAAATACTTGCATTCTTCTATATCAAAACATTTCTATATAAGCATAATTATAATCATAGCAAATAAAATTATAATGATCAATGTAAAATGTATATTAATATTAAAGAAAAGATTGATAATGGCAATATTAATTGTAAATAATAATAGAAATGATAATTGTATTGACACTAGTTTTAGAAGCTAAAAGGTTTTATTTGAATTTTTTTTTTATATCAGTCCATATATTAATTTATTCACATTTCATTTTCACTGTAGGCAATTATTTATCTTAGACAATTGTATAAATTATTTATTTACATGGGGTCTTTTATATTTTTTTGTGAAATTGAAGTAAATGTCATTTATTTTGATTATTTAATTAGTTATAATTTCATTTTAAATTTCTATTTTAATTTTAGAGATAGTATTTCCTGTTTGTATACATGATGTAAACTATGCACAGTATATGTTAAACTGACAGGTGATATTCATTTCAAATGTTTAAATGAATGTCACAAGCTATTGGTAATATATTTAAATATGCAATATTAATTAAATCCTTCATTGCAACATGAGAGCACAATAGAAAGTTTTTAAATTGATTTTTTTTTTTTTAAATTCTAAATGAAAAATATAATTTTAGATATTTTATCAAAATTTAATCAAGTTTTTATATATTATGCATAAACAAGATTAAAAATTTATTTTATGCTATACCTCTAAATAATTTTCTTTTTTTTAATCTTGAGTTTTTTATTTTTTAGCTTGAAAAAGCTCTTATGGATGAAGAACGACCACCTGAGACTGCTGATGATTTTGATCGACTAATTTTGGCATCTCCTAACAGTTCTCTTATTTGGCTCCGTTTTATGGCTTACTATCTTCAATTTGCTGAAATGGATAAAGCGAGAGCAATAGGAGAAAGAGCACTTAAGACGATTTCTTTTAGGTAAATACCTTTTGTAAGCTAATTAATATGCAATTAAAATATCATTAATATATGCTTTTCTTATATAATTATTAAATATATATATATATTATCTTTTTTTCTTTTATAAATATCAAATAAATTATAAAAATTTAGTTATTAAAGAAATGCAGAAAATGAAAGAAAATTTGATATTGTTCTTTAAATGAGAATTAATTAGGAATATTTAATAGATCTAATTATTTTTAAACATTTTCAAAAATGATTAAATGATCTTACGATTAACTACTATTCACATTTAGGATGAAAATTATATCAATTAATAAGCTTTAATGAGGGAGATTACTTGTTTATTACTGAAATTAAAAAGTCACTTCTCTTTGAAAGATAGCCTTGTATATAGATAATGAAAGGAAAATAGAAGTATCAAATTAGAAATTGAAAAAATATTACAAAGAAATGTTAGAGGAATTGGATTCAGTTTTTTAAAGAGAGAAAAATTGAAGATATATTGAAAGAATTATGAGTCAGAAGAACAGAAGATAATGTAATGATTTTAAGAAAACCAAGAAGTAGAGAGCTTTTAAGAAGATGATTGAGATTGAAGTATAAAATTTCCATATAAACTTACAACTATTTAATTACTTTATATTTGTCCATGATTCATTCATTGATTTACGTATATATAACTTGCATTATCTTTTTTATCTAGAGAAGAGCAAGAAAAATTTAATGTTTGGATTGCTTTACTTAATTTGGAAAATATGTATGGCACATCAGAATCTCTTGCAGAAATATTTCGTCGGGCTATTGAACAAAATGACCCACTTAAAGTTCATCAGCAGTTAGCTAAACTTTATGTCAAATCTGAAAAATTTGAAGTAAGTATATGTATATTTAAAACTGATAACATAACTTATATTTGATATACTGATGCTTCTAGTAATTTTATTAAAAAAAATTTCTCAGAATCACAAAATTATTTTTTTTTAGACTTACTTTCTCTTAGATGCTCTTATATTAGGCAAGGATAAACATTTTCAGATCTTCTTTAATTTCAAAGTACTCATTATGATTTTTAATTACTTTAATTTTATTTCATATAAAAAAAATTCTCTGATTGATGCAAAATCATTACAATAAGATAGCAGGAAATTTAGCATGGTTATCAACTTTCTCTGCATCTGGTAGAAATAAATTAACATTAAAAAGAAATATGCCTATATGATTAAAAAGGTAGGTTTTTAATGTGTTTTACCAGTTTGTAATTATGGATCTGAGACTTGGACACTTAATAGAAGAGCAATACAGAAACTTCAGATCACTCAAAGAAATATGGAGAGATGCATGTTAGGAGTAACAAGACGAGATCGAAAATGCAATACATGGATAAGAGAACAAACAGATGTTACTAATATTGTTGAAAGAATTAAAAGATTGAAGTGGAGTTGAACTGTACATATTGCTGGAAGAGATGATAAAAGATGGACAATTGAAATCTTAAACTGGATTCCAAGAGATTGTAAAAGATCCAGAAAGAGACCACCTGTGAAATGCATGAATGAATTAAGAAACTGTGCAGGGGTGATGTGGAGAAGAGAGGCTAGAGATCAGAGAAGATATCTTCATCCTGCAGTGGATTGATGATATTTAGGCATTCCATATATTTTGTCCAAGTTCTTGCACACATCATACATTCTATGATGTCACAAATATTAGCATGAAAAAATGAAATTCAATGTTAAATTTGATTATTTTGCTCTAGAACGAATTAATTTTATGTTTAGGAAACAGCAATAGTGATGTACAGTATTTCGGTTATATTTTTTGTTAATTTGCATTTAAGTAGATTAGTTAGCATTTTAAATCAAATTTTTACATACTGTAATCTAATTTTAATAAGATGGATATTGATTGATAGTTTTATCAGATAGTGCTTTAAATTGTAAACAATCTGTAGCAAAAAATCATCTTTAAAATAGCATGCTGTTTAAAATTTTCTGAAATAACCCAATTTTCTAATGACTATTACAAGTTTTTGTTGTTGTGAACCTGAAACAGATACTTTTTTTTTTTACATCTTTTTAATGTTGCATATATCTTTCATATTATTATTTGTAGTTATTAATATATTGAGAATTGTCTTATCTTTACAAGAATATTTTATAAGTTTAATAGAAGTTACATAATTTTATTTGCATATTTTGAAAGAAAATATATTTTATTTAAATGTTGATATGTTTTATTGAAAATGAAAAATTATTAGTTGTCTTTTCCTGTCTGAATATTTTTTTTTTTACAACTGTAAAAATTTTATCTTAAAATAAAGACTAGATTTCATAAATTGGAAGTGAATTTTATTATTAACATTTAAAAGTAAGCATTTGCAAGATTTAACAAAGAATTAATACATATATTTAAAAAAATGTATATATTCTTTTCAATTGTTAGTTGGCTGAACATTTATATCTTACTATGATAAGAAAATTCAATCGAGATCCTACAGTATGGCTGAACTTTGCTTTATTCTATATGAAAAATGATCGTAAAAACTCTGCTAGAAAATTGCTGGACAGAAGCCTTAAAAGTTTGGAACCGAAAACACGTAAGTACTCAAGATATGGCTAATAAAAATTTCAAATAATTTTATGAAATTTTATAAATCAATTTTTTAAATGTTAACATTTTTGTGTAAAATTATTTTGTACATTATTCAATTTACATCAAAATTTTGAAGTGTAAAAAAAAAAAAAATTCACCACTTGTTTATAGATCTAAGGTTTATATAAAGGGTTTCTTCCTGGTAGACCATTGCTGTATCACAGATACTGCTGAATGAAGTTTTTTTTTTTTTTGAAAATGTGTTTTTAAACAATTCAAGAGACTAATTATCCACAGTATTATAATCAAAAAAAACTATCTTCACTTTAAGAAAGTTTTTAATTTTGTAAAGAATCAATATTTTTCATAATAAACCAAAAATAATATTGCTACTAAAAATTTTAGAGCACTTTATAATCTTAACTCACAAGGCTTAGCAAATCGTTAATTAAACATTCTAATAGCATGTAATGCAATATTTATAATTTATTATGACAAAATTTTCAATAAATTGCTTTTTCCATTCTATCATTAATCAGCTTCTTGCATCTTATTTGCTTATGGTTTCCTTTGCAATCATGCATAAACTGGAAAATTAGATTGCAAAACTATGGCATTTAGTCAATCTATTTCTAAGGCAAGAATATATATTCTTTCTGTCATTATTGTTTATTATATAGTTTTATTGACTTCACTCTTAAGTTTGTTGCCGAGAATTAAGAAGCAATAAATTACATCATCATTATAAAATTCTTTCAATAATTCTCATTAAAAATCATTACTGAAATATTTTAGATATCTTATTATATTGAATAAGTATCTACTTCTAACATTACGGTCATTTACATTTTCAGTCTAGCTTAACAAACTTTTAATATGAGATTGTACTTATATAAAAATTGTAGATATTCACAGTTTCATAATGGGTGTTTTTTCTTCATTATTCTTAAATATAGTTTACATTATTAAAGACATCTGGAATTTCTGATTAAGTCTTCAAATAGTTATTATCTGTATAGAAACATTCAAATGGCTGTTCTTTCTAAAAAAAAAATTTAGCATGGTCATTTTTTTATGATCTGCGAATAAATTTTTATACAATGACTATAAATTTTAGGTAGGATTTAAAACTATGAATTTAAAAAAATGAAATTAATAATAAGAGATACAAAAAAAAATGTTATAACTTCTAACTTTGATTAGCATCTTTCCCTTAGATGTGTATTGAAATTAAAATATATAAGAAAACCAAAATCATCAACAAAATTTCTGATCTAAAGTTTCTGTTTTTTTTCCTCTCGGTTATAAGCAGTTCTTAGAAATTAAATTAAAATCTTAGTCATTCAAAGAAAAAATATAGCAAACTTCATAAGATCTCATTGAATTTATCAATTATTTCTATATTAAACCACAATTATTCATTGGCTTTAATTCAAATTAGACAGGTCTTACTGAATGTTAAAATGCAATTTAACTTCATATAGTCATATTGTCTCACGTACCACCATAATTTGTGTAACTGTTAACAATCAATTTCATTTTTACTTTTCAATGCTTATGTGCTTTTGAATATAACTTATCCCTTATGATGTGTTCATGTATTTATCATAAAGTATTAATAGCATGAATTTTAGCCGCTGCTTCTCTTGAGAAAATCTATATATTCACACTGATTATTTAAACTGGACAATTTTTTGCTTCAATTTTTTTTCCATTAATGGGTGTCAACAAAACTATGATTAACAATACTGGAAACAACTACGCTAAAAAGTACTTTGACTAAATAATAACGGTTACTTTTGATGCTAGTTTGCCACCATTTTTTTAATACAATTTTTTTTAGCATTTAATATTTAAGGTTGTTTCATAAATTTTAATGACTTTTAAATCTTTTTTCCCATTAAATTGCAAATTATTAAGACTATTTATTACTTTATGTTTTATCTTATTATGTTGACATTAAATGCCTTTAACATGAGTAATTTAAATACTGTACTTACAATTTTCATAATCAATTCCCAAAAAAACTAGAAACACATTTACAATAAGAGCATTTATCCTAGAATTAAAAATTTTTAAATCTTATAATTGGAAAAGTTTTAAGTATTATTTAATCATTATTAGCATGATATAGCTCTATGAAAAGAAAAAAACTATTTTTATTAAGGAAGAGAGATGAATAAAGTTTAACTAATAATATTAAATACATTCATGCATGTAGACACACACATATATACACCTTTACCCCGCTTAGTGATGGCAATTGGTCCTCCAAAACTCATCATTAAGCAAGAATATCGTATACAAAATACGTAATTATAATGGGGGTCTATGGGAAAAAAATTGGTCGGTTCCAGTCGATGTAAAATATCCACATTGGTTTCCAAGCTCAAAGATTTTCTTGATTTTTTCATGACAATGATGACTAAATACAGTATCTAAAAAGAAAAGTTTTATATCACTAGGAAAAAAAATGCATATTTTCACTTTAAAAAGTACAGAACAGCAAAAAGAAAGAGAAAGTGAAACTAAATTTGAATTTAAAAGTTTTTATATTCTTCCGCAGAAGTTTTTCATCGTAATGAAAAAAAAAAATCCATACTGAAGTGCTTTTTTTTTTAATTTGTATTACAGTATATATTACTACTATACATTTATGTTTATTACTTATGTGAAATTATTCAAATTAAAAAACAATGTTTAATTATTAATTATTTAATTGAACATAAAGACTTATTACTGTACTCCACAGTAACAAAATGCTTAATGCTTATCGTAAAGCAGTCAACTTTAGAAAAAAAAAAATCAACTTATTTTAAAAGTAAAAAATCTAACTTCTAATTTTCTAAAACATACTGCTAGGTTTATTTTTCTTACTGTATATTTTTAGTAATGTAATAATGCCCCCCCTCCCCCGTTCAAGTAGAAAGATTATTAATTAAATGCAATCTGTTTTTCTTTTTAAACTTTTCTAATTCGACATTTGCGTTTTAAAATGTTTTTTTTTTATTTGAAACATCTTGAGTGTAAACAACATGTTTATTAATGAAGTTACAAAATCAATAACTATTTTTACATAATTATCCAGGTGTTCTAAAAATAATATATCGTACTTAAGAAACACACACATGCAGTTTAATATTCATATTTAGTGTTTTCCTGAAAGTTTGTGATGATGGTATTTTATTTGTCCTGTACTGTATTTATATATTGGAGTATTTGTATACAGTATTATCAACAAATTAAAAATCCTTCTCCTTTTTCTTTTCAAAAACTTTATTTTCTTATCTCAATACTGAACATATATATATATACTGTATATACAGTATTTATATAATACAAAACTCCAACATTTCAACTGTTTATCTTCATACAGTCATTTTCAAGGATATCTCTCTTCCACTGCTATATTTTATTACTCTTTCTTTTACATTATTTAATTACAAATCAACATTGAAACGTTGGAGTTTTGTATTATGTAAATATATATACTGTATATGTTCAGTATTGAGATAAGAAAATAAAGTTTTTGAAAAGAAAAAGGAGAAGGATTTTTAATTTGTTGATATTATTGTAGAACATATATACGTATTTTAAAAGAAAAAGTGGATGAACATTTGCTGTGTTATTTATTATATATGATGTATACAGTATTATAGATTCAGTAATTATAGATATTTTAAGTGTTTTATGAATAAAATATTGTATGTGTATACAATTACAGCAAAGTCATTACCTGTATACATATTACAATAATATACTTTTGCTTTTGGGTAAAATGAATTTAATATAGCTATCTCTGATGTCATCAGTGATGCAAAATTCAAGATGGCTGCCAAAAAAATTTGTTTTTTTTTTTTAATTTTTCCCGATCGTTATAACGAATAATCGATTGTACATCGAAGTAGTGGGTACAAATTGATGATGATCGCTATTGCGAAATATTGCTAAGTAGACAATCGCTAAGCAGGGTAAAGGTGTATATATAATAAACTTTCTCAGAACTTAATACAAATATTTTGAAAAATCAAATGCATTCTCTAGATACATTTATTATACATTAACATTGGTTTGTAATAGTTTATAAAAGCTTCATAATAAAGTTTAGTCACATATAAAATTAATATGATTAAATGCATGTCATCTCTCTCTCTTTTGTTAGATGTAAATTTTTTAGCTAAATTTGCTCATATGGAATTCCTACATGGAGAACCTGAAAGAGGCATGACTATGTTTGAAAATATTTTAGCAACTTATCAAAAACGCACAGACTTATGGTCAGTTTACATAGATATTCTGATCAAATCCAAAGATTATACTACAACAAGGTAAGTTTTGTTGAAAAAGAATTAAAATTTTATATGTACTACTCTAAATGTTTTCTTTTGGTATATATTTCAAGACTGAAATTTTTTTTTTTTTTTTTTTAAGGAAAGTATTTGATCGTGCTATAACATTAGATATGAACTTGAAAAAGAAGAAATTTTTTTTCAAAAAATTCTTGCAGTTTGAGAAAGAACATGGAGATGATGTTTCAGTAGCTAATGTGAAATTAAAAATACAACAATTTATGGAATCAGATGTATTGTAATATATTTAAAATAAAATAAACATTTGTAATTTCTTTTTATAAGTAAAATAATATATATTTTAATTTTAAAAATATTTACAATATTACTTGTCATAAAATTTTCTTCTATGAATCCTGATCCATTATTAACTCCGATATAATTTTATTTGAAATCACTCTAAAAGAAAAAAAACAACAAAATAAACTTACAAGTATAATCTTTTGATATTTACATTTCAAATAAAATATGAAAATAGGGTAAAAAAGTATTAAGTCTGTTTGTTAATAAGAATTTCATTCAATAAAAATCAAATAGCATACACATGAATGATACTCTAAAATGTAAATTTAATTATACACACTTTTTTTATCATCATCAAAAGCACTAATAATTTCTGATATTTTATAGTCTTAACTTTTGTCTATATTCTATTAAGAAGTCAGTAAACACAATGGCAACTAATAATGCAATGCTTTTAATATGTTTTTTTTTTTTTGTTTGTTTATACAAATTGAAATTCAAGACCAACTTATTATATTAATATCATTTTTTATGCATCTCATGCAAATTTCATTTTGATTCACTTATTATTCAAATAAATTTTTTTTTGTCAAAAGATAAAAAATAGAAGGCAATAGTGAGAATGCATTTCCTTCTTAATGTACCATGTATCATTATACTATGCTGCTTATGAATTTTGTTTAGAATAGTGCAACTTTCATACATACATGATATTTTACTTTTATATAGAAAACCAAAACATTTTTTTATATATATGTAAATAGTTAGTCACAACACAAATAATAAATTCAATGGTAACAAATCATTATAAACAGTCTCTAAATCTGCAGAAGTACTTTCGGTTAATTTCTAAAATCTGCCTCAACTGCCATTAAATTCAAAAACAAAGCGGAAGCAAACGTCATCAATTCAAACCCCATATTTTAATGTTAGCAGCTTGTCTATTTATTAAATGCATTTAATCCCTATTTATAAAATTTGCCTCCGTAATTTTTCTTTTATTATGGTTTCTCTCTTCATGAAGAACTTTCATCCTTTCAAAATCAAATTTATTTTTACATGTTTATTCATGATCAAAGAAAACTGAAGGAGTCATTAAATCACCATTCTTCTTACTTTTTACATGCTTATATAACAATTCATGCCCCTTTAATCTCTTCTCAATACTGCACCTCGATTCACCTATATACGATAACATAGTCACAAAAAATTTGATATATATTACTTTTCTGCTTGACAGGTATGACATCCTTAGAATTATTGACTAATTTATTAACATTGTTTGGAACATAGAATGAAACATTAACCACGTTCTTATACACTGTTTTAATGAGTGGAAAAATATATTAAAAAGTTATGACACCAAAGAAAATCTTATTTTCAATGAAAATTGTAAAGAACTTTCTTCTATAACATAATTTGCATTTTATGAATTGAATGAAATGAGTATTTCAATATTTTATATATTGCCTAATTATAATGTTTCTTCGCACTTTAAATGTCCGAAATATTTGAGTATATAATGCTTGAAAAATAGTAATAAAGTTGGCTTATGTTTCAAAACTGATTTGCAATTAGATATGATGGAAGTTGAATTAAATTCCACTTCATCCCTAGAATACCAAAAATCAATTGCAGCACAGAGTAGTCATAAAACAATATGGAGAGTCACTAATCAATGAGATATCCTTGGATAAAAGTGTGAATGATAGTGTTGATTTTAAAATGTACCTTACTGTCATCATTTTTTTTATTCTAAATTTTAATTACATTATCATAGTTATATAGTGAATCTGCTGACCTATACTGTTCATGCAACTTTACCATTGTAATATTATTTGATCAATTTCAAATTTTTAATTAACAAAAAAAAAAAAATCATAATACTCGTTAAATGGAAAAAATACTAAAAAAGTCAATAGCTACAAAAACAGAATTAAATGAGAGTTTAAAAAACAGAATTAAATGAGAGTTTAAGTAAGCAAAAAACATCATATTTTGGTTATTTGATTTTGTTAGATTAATGCCTATATCTGAGAAATCCATTGTTATTTTTTAGATAAGATTTCCATACATGAATAAATTAGAAAAAAAATATCATGCAATTGTTGAGTAAATCTCTTTGCCAAATTTTTTTTAAAAAATCACTCAGAAATCGCACAATACAATCACTAAGAAATAAATATTTAAAGAACATATAAATAGATTGTAAATTAATTTCCATTAAAAACCAAGATATTAAAATACAATGAAGTTACAAACTTGACTAAAATAAAAATTTTAAGTTTTTCAAGTAAAACTTTTATAATTTTTCAAAGAAATGATTAAACTCAGTCAATCTAAACAGAATCTTGAAAAAAAAAAACCAGAAATCTTTCTAAACTAGTTCAAGAAATAAAGAAAACAAAATGATTACATATGCATAAAAAATATAGTAATAAATTGAGGAAATAGATGAAATAAATTAGTTATAAGGGATGTAAAGAAAAATTGGAGGTGAAAAAAGTGATTTAATATATGTAAAGATGTTTTGAATGATAGAGATAAGCTTTGCTTTCATTTGTTGGAAAAAAATAATGAACAATTATATATAAAGTTTTAAAGATTTTGAGGAAGGACAACTAGATTAGGAAGAATTAATATCTATAAAAATAATTTATAATCTATTTGTAAATACTCCTTAGACTCTTAATTGAAACAAAATCACAAATTAATGTTTTCCATGGAATTAAATCATGCTACTAAAAAATGATCCTGTTCATCTTATTTCAGGGCTACTCACCATTAGTTTGAGCAACAGATAACATTTACGTGTTCAGATTAGTTTTTATCCCTTGTCTTTATCAGTGAGAACATAAGATTTAAAAATGTAATTTATGAATTTGGAAATTATCTTTTACTCATTTATACTGTTCAAGCTAACAGCCTAAACTTCCAAAAAAAAAAAAAAAAACCCCTAAGATTTAAAAATTAACCTAACTTGCACAATCGCATAATGTGATGCCAGATCAGTTTCTATATACCTTAACGATCTCAGTTCTATGCTAGCTGGAAATGTCAAAAATGTGGGATGTGAATATTATAGCACTATACCATTTGGTATATACTGATGGTTCAAGCTTATATTAGATAGCGCTGGAATAGGATAAGAGAATTGCTCTTGGAAGCATATGAATAAACTGACAAAAAAAATGAGACTTGTTTTTTTAGGAATTGACTAAAGTTTTGACAAGGATATGTGAATTTGGACTGTAATTGCATCAATGGATGAAATCAATTTATTTATTCAATACTCCTGTTATAGTTCCATGAAATTTTTTTGTCACATTATATAATGATTAATAAATATCCCTCACAATCCTGCAGAAAATTATCAACAACTTTATATCTGATTTATCTTGAAACAAGCCATGTTCTTAAATTATTAGCAAGTTATCTTTGCAAACATTGTCAGCAGGTGTGTGTATCCTATTTTATACATAGCTTCTAATATTCTTAGCTCATACTAATCACATTCAAGTTGTACATTTTGGTTATTAGTTAATCACTTTTTTTATCCATACTATCCATTTATAAATATAGGTATTCCTGCTACAAATATGCTCATCTGTCCAATTTACTGTGAATGCCAATCGTATTATTTCTGATCTAAATTAAACAATTTTAGGATGTTAATGCTACTAATGGTTAATTTTGATAGTTGACAATCTAGCATTCACAGTTAATGATCAATCTCCTTCAGCACTTAATTTTAATAAGAAATAATAATAACTATACTTGTGATGAATATCTTTATAATAAATCAATATAGAAATAACATCTTATGCTAAGTAACTATGACAAAAAAAAAATATTCTAATTCTAGAAATCTTCAAGTCTTAACAACTGTACAAGAGTGTCATCATACTCCACCATTATACAAGCAAATTTTTGTTCTATGCAAATATTTTTACATTTCCAAAAACTGTTAGGCAAGTTACTATTGCCTTTTCTTCAGTAATGGTTTTTTTCCTTCTAATATAGTAAAATAGTCTAACTATTCTGTGACAATTTCTGATAGATATTTCTGTTGATGCATTATATATATATGTGTGTGTGTGCATGTGTTTTCAAGAAATTAAGATAAATTTCCTTAATATCATGAGCTGCTGTAGTTCCATGATATCATGTAAAACTTTTTTTGAGTGTTTGTTAATATAGTATCATAAGCAAAAATGATATCTCTGGCAAGTGAATCGTAATAATGCTTCCAGTTTGTAATTTGAGACTTTTATTAACATACTACCCATACACAAATTATAATGATAAAAGAATTCCATTGGAGATTCAGGTAGCCTGGTTACAGTCATGCACTCTGGATAACAATTTAATGTCCAATAAAATGGCTGATGAAAGCTTAGATAAAATTCCATTAACAATAATCACAGTATTATCAACTACAGCTTTGGAATCTAAAGATGTGGGTTTTTTTTTGTTAAAGTTCATCTTTTTTGTATATCCATGGCTCATTAGAAGAATATAATTGCCAGCATTTAAAAAAAAAAAAAAAACCTCAATTTTTTATACTATGCAATTTTTATTAATAACTATAGATTAAAAAATAATTATCTATAAAAATGCACTTAATATTTAGATATATATTTAAAAATTGTGTTGCTATATTTATTTATTTATTTTGCAAACCGAAGATAACTGCTTAAAAGTTATTTTCAAAAAAAAACACACACAAAATACACATCCCAAATTACTATATTAGTGCTAATAGCATTTAATGTGATTATGACTACTATACTTTCTTTTTTAAACAAATTCCCATTAATATAATATAGATTATATTGTTTTAAACATTTATATTAATTAATAAATTACATTAAAAAAATGAAGAAAAAAACAATTATGGTTTATAAGAAATAAAGAATAAAATGTAAACAGGACTGTAGTAATAATTGAATATATGAAACTAATCACTTAAATCTTTCTGTAGTAGTTATTAAAATTTATAATAATGAAGACTATAATAAATATTTCCATAAAACAAAAGCAAAATCTAGAACATACTATGTCAGTGGGAAAAGTTTAAAACCATTAATTTTAATGACTTGACTTATACAAGAATAAATGCAAAATAATAATATAAAAGATTTATTATTGGTAGTGATTTATAGAACTAATCATAAATAACACCCACACATTCTATTATTTTAAATCATAAAAAGTAAAGCAACCTTAAATAGTCAGCAAAGCAGAGATTTCATAGAAAAATAATGATTTAGACAATCATAGCTTAGTCAATTGCCAGCTAGTTTTTTAAGTTTTTTTCCTTCATTGTTTTAATCCTCAATATCTATTTTCTGATCAATAATCAAATGGCTAAAGGGTATTGTCTGAAAAAAAATTGCCAAATTTTACATAAACTTAAAAATTTATATCAGAAATAGAAGTCCTATTTTATTTACAAATGAATTTATATATCAAATTAGCAATTAATTAATATTTTGAATATTAATTATTGTTACATATAACAATGATCATTGGTTTTATTTTTATTATTATTAATAAAATGGTGTACTTAATTTCATATTATTTTATAATTAATCCAGAAATGTACCCGGAAGGAAGTGTCATCATTTTTATAAGTTTTTTTTAATTGATTGCTGTAACAAATTTCAATCATACATGGTATTACTGTGGAGCCATGAACTACATAATATCAAACTATATGACTTCAATTAGACATTGATCAAAACTAAATGTAAATACGGTATTACACCATTTATTTTTTCCCCCTCACTAAATACATTTCAAACATGAATTTACATAGTGTAGTCACATTTTCTTCGCTATTTAAATATTATACTTTTCAATTCTGTACTGTAGTTAAAAGCACATGTAATGATTTTTTTCCAAGCATTTTTTCTTTCAAAAAGTTATTCCATATGCCTTTTGACTGTACTGTTTACCCATAAATTAGGTGCATACATTATACAGAATAATGCATTAGTTAATCAAACTGTGTAAGATTTATTCCGTTCATGTGTGAATTCGGATATTTCTAAAACACAGTTATATTTTCTGATTAACTGACGTAATATTTTATTCAAATTTGAATTGCCATCGGAATCAGTTTTTTATTTGTTTAAGAAGATGCCAGGATTTGTAGACCTACTGATTCGCGTCGCATTGCATTGATTCAAGGTAAATAGTTAAATGTAATAGTATCAGGATTTTGCTTTAATGTCACTTAATATTTTATATTAATTTTCCCGGTGTTCAACTATTAAACAAACATGTTGGCATAGATAATTTATACATTTCTCAAAATATTTTTATTCAATAATATCTAACAAACTACATTAAGAATGTACATTGAAAGGATTATATTAATAATATTTTATTAAAACAAACTAAAATATTTAGATGATAATTATGAATTCTTACTAACATGGAAGGAATATACATCCGGACAATAATGCTAATCAAATAATTCAAACAATTTATATTACAATCCTCTTCTGTTTTTTCCAATAAGTCATAAATGAAATATTTCCTTGAAGAATAAAACAGTGAATGTTTCTTTACTGGTATTAGAAGCTTATAATTAGTCTTTAATTTGCATACATATTTAAGCAGACACAAATTATTGTATGATTAATATCTTACCGGTAAGTTCTTGGGGTTAAGTAGATTGTTGATTATTGTAGCATGCGTGGTCTTGACTCAAAGAGCTAAATGGTGGTTAACTTTGATTTTGTTCTGTCGACATTTTCATGTTTCTGGTCCTTAGTAAGGTAAGGCTAAACTCAAAGCTTTTGAGATGATCTTTTTATGAGAGGGGTTTTTTACTCGCACCTGACGAATTGGTATGCATATGAATAGTCCTGGATGGAGGCATTTTATTGCAGTTGCGAGAACAAGAAAACTGCAATTAGCCCGTCTTGTACTCTCACTCCATTTAGGACACAAGAAAACCACCAGCAAAACTCGGAGTTGTTCACTTTTTTTTTTATATACTGCCACCAGTTTGAGATCTCTACACATATTTTCATTTTTTGTCTTCTTATCAGCTTACAAATTGATAATTTTGTACATTCCTTTTTTGCTTTCTAGCTAGTCTCTTTTTTTAATCAATTCCTTCAGAGCCATATTTAATTAGTGGTAAAATTCTAATAATAATCACTTGCATTTGGAATTTCTTTATTTTCTTTATCTGGATTAATAATCTATGCATTTCTATTCCTTCCAATTTTAACTTTACTTTAATTAAATAGATAATACCAAACAGACAAATAACTTTCATTGTATGTATCTAAAAAGAAAACTAAATTACGTCTATTGAACGATTTTTAAATTTTACTTTTTAGCTTTTAAATATTACCAAAGCCAATACTCTTGTGCCATATATATATATGGTACATGTCAAATACCATATTTTTTTAGAATCCAGAAATGGACCCGGCCTATGGAAAGGCAATCGTTTTTGTAATAGTTTTTTTTAATTGATTTCTTTAACAATTTTTTTTTTTTTTTGCTTTGTGGAGAATTTCATGCTGGCAAATGTACTCAGCCTATGGAAGGAAAGAATTACTTCCCTGGAAGAACAAATAATTATATTTTCCTTGAAAAATACATCCTCTAACAAAGAAATGTTTAACTTGAATATCACATGACAGCGTTGCAGACAAATATTTAGGGATTTTTATAATTAAATATCTTAAAAAAAAAGCTTATAGATATTGAAAAATAACTGCACCTTCAATCCAAGAATGCAGTTATTAATCAAATTTATTATAAAAAAAGTTTTGTGAATATATTTTTAAAAATTAATAAAATTCATATTGTAACTTTGACAGCTAAAATCTGAGCATTGCAACTATGCCTGGGTGTAGGTTTTTTCCCAGATTCTTTAATTCATTCATTTTATAATCAGTTAACAAATATTCTTAAAAATGATTTTTTTTTTTAATTTTGATTTTAAAGAAAGATGAGATCTTGAAATAATGAGTAATGAAATTTTCAAAGCTTTCTTTTCTTATGAAATAATAATCATTAATACAAATGGATACTTTTCATTAGTGAGAAATCTTCCATTGCTGTTATTGTTTAAAAATCATTGGTTATCTAAAAAAAAATTGGCAGTTTCATAATTCAAATACCAATTTGTAGACTTGGCAAGAATAAACATATGCCAAAAGACCCTTCATTTTTATGAATATATAAATTTAGTCTAGAGTGTTGATTGTAGAATATTAACCTGTTTGCTGTGATATTACTAACAGTTAGTGCATATATTAACCTGTTTGCTGTGATATTACTAATAGTTGAATGTAATTGGAATATTTAAATAAAATTAAATTGTTCTAAAGACATTCAACACCCACATTAGATGATGGAAATAGTCAAATATAAAAATACAATTAGAACCCCATCATCACAAACCTTCAGGAAAATACATGGTTATTTGTTCATAACTACTATGTTCATTAAAATGTTTTAATAAAATTACACTGTTACATAATTTCAAAGATTATTTCCAAAATCCTATAAGATAATTATACATAAAAAACATATTGTCATATGTAGTGATAATCAACCTGTTTGCTGTGTTATTACTAACAGTTGGTGAATATACTAACCTGTTTGCTGTGATATTACTAACAGTTGAATGTAATTGGAATATTTAAATAAAATTAAATTGTTCTAAAGACATTCAACACACAGATGATGAAAATAGTCCACTATAAAAATACAACAAAAATAACCATGTGTGTGTGTGTATATATATATAATATATATATATAACATTAGAGACTAAAACTCATAACACCACACATGTGTCTTTCTATATCCATTTATGTATAATGTTAAATTTTTAAATAAATTTAAAATATTCAAAAACACTTACTTGGTAACTTTTACTGTTACTAATGTACCAGGAGTTAATTCTGATTTTAATTCATTAAAATTGTCAATTTTTTTTAACTTGGAAAATGGCACAACTGTTTTTACATCAATGCCTATGCTATTAAGAAAAAATGTATATATATAAGATTTTCAATAATGCACAAAAAAAAAAAAAAAAACTTGGTATGGTAAAATACCTAATAATAACTTTATCATCACTCCAACTTTCAACAAATCCACGCAATATCTTTCCTAAAACATCACTTGAGGAATTTATTTCGGGATCTTGAACTTGACATTTTGAAAACCTAATTAAATATTTCATAATCAGAAACCCATTCAAGTATCTATATATATAATTAAATACAGCATTTTATTATATGAATAATAAATTACTAACAATTTTCAAGTAGACATCACAACTTAGCTAAAATTTCCAGCATTAATAGCAATGATGTATTGTAGAGCTATCTATACAAGCATGAGCCAGATAGTATTTACTCAGAAATATAGATTAGCTTTTGACTATTCTCTTAATGATGAATTGTGGATTGCATTTAATCATTTAGAAATCATTTTTGCTTTTATTACATTATTCAAACTAATAGCTTAAAGATTTCAAACTAAAGTTTTGAACTCAAACTAATCTGCATAAATAGTTTTATATAGAATGACACTAAGCAACTATATACTTTAGTGACATCAGTTATATAATAAGTGTAGATACTACTGATCTCTTTGCAAAAGAATAATGGATGAAAGAATGCTGTTAATAATGTTTGTTATCTAATCAGCATTAACACCAGGCAAAAAAATTTTACTGAATAATTTATAAAGTGAGAAATTTAGCAAAAAAAAAAAATGTATATTAAGTTTTAAAATAAAAAAAAAAAAAATTGAACTGATCCATAACAAATGAAATTCTTTACAATATATCTGCAACTCTAATTACTATTGATTAGATAGTAATAAATCTAGAATTCATTCTGAGAAAGCATATGGCAAAAGATGTGTTAATTAAAAGTCAGGTCATCAGATAACAATGTTACACTAGTAATAAATGTTTTCGAACTAACTATATAGAATTAAATTGTATGGAGAAATAAGTTTAAATTACTATGATTAATAAATATGAAATTAATATAACTGGTGGTTTGAAAAAGAAAACTGAACAAAAAGCCAAAAGTTGAACTATCAAACACATTGTCAAATGTCACTAATAAAATAAAAATGGCTGCTTATTTTTAGTGATGTTGCATTGAAATGTCAAGAACACCAAATATATTAACATTACTCTATACTATTAAATATGGATTTTTATATATTTTAGATAAGAGGAGTATAATCTATAAAGTCAGAGCTTATAAAAATTTCTAGATCATGGTTTGTAAAATCAGGAAATATATTGAGAATAAATATTTAACTAAACAATAATAATACAAAAAAATTATAAGTGTTTTGTTTGAATGTTTATGATGCTTGCATTACAGTTGTGATTATCAAATTGGAAAAGAATAAATATCTTTATGCTGTTCTTCCATAAAATAATAATCAGAAAATAATAAATTCTTTCAACAGCTATATAAATATCAATTTTTTTTTTTATATGCATAAAAAGCCTTTTTCAGCACCTGATTTGGTTCTCTTTTCAAATGTTAATGATCTATTACGTTAACGAACTATTACAGACATAAAACCATCTAGTGTTCAATAATGAAATTAAAACAACCAATACAAAAATAAATCCAAACCTACATATAAATCCAATAATTACAAAATAATTGACTATATCATAACAATATAATAAATAAAATAAATAACATGCAATTTTTATTTTTTTACAATTATATAAAAAATATTAAATGTTTAAATTACATCAAAGATCCAAAAAGAAGACAAATATATGAAACATATTAAAAATAATTGTAAGAATATTTACAAGACTTCTATAAATTTGGTTAATAATTGGTTAATTAAAAATGAATGGAAAATTATATAAATTAACATATATATATATATAATTGTAAAAAAATAAAAATTGCAATGTAATCAATTAGGCTAATCTAATTAGAGTGATTAAACCAAAGAAGGACTACTTGGCAAGTGATTTTGGACAAATTTATGCATAATCCTTAAGATGAAGTTTTTGCCATAGTTGAAGTAATATTTGATATTCTAAGAAATAGAAATTATTACCAGAAAATATGTCATTAAAACATTTTACATTCAATGTTATTAACAAAATAATACCACTAATGATAATTATAAGCAATAAGACTAGCCATTTCTAAAATCACAGACTTGAATAGAAATTTATTGACGAGGGTTTCAATTACAAGGATAAACAAATATGTTTGGATATAAATATAATAGTAAAAAAATATTTTTTTAGGAAAACTATAAAAACAATTCTATCAGAAAAAAAAAAAAAGTACAACAAAATCTAGTTCATGCTTACAGAGTTAGCTCTAACTGAAGAGAAAAATTGTGGTCAACTGCAAATTACAGAATTCATGATGCTTTGTTTTCATATAAATTAGTTAAGCTTATTAAGATTTAGCTTTTGATCTTTTGTTGAACCTATACAGTTAGTAAAAACATAGGTTAGTTTATATTCGAACATATTTGAAAATTTCAAATCATTTGAATGATGATGATATTTTTGAGAATGAGTAGGCTGCAAAAACAAACTTCCCTATAAGAAGATGGCTAAAACATTAGAAACTAGTCACTAAATGCTATCTTTTAATGTCTTAATTGTTCTTACTTGCAGAGTTATCTTTGTAATGAAATTTTAACAATAATAGTAAAGTTAAGGTGTTTATAAAAAAAAGTAAGAATCGTGCATTAAGAATAATATGAAAGAATTAGTGTGTTATTGGTGTGAAAAGAAGGGCCATAAGTGTAAATGGAACAAGGAGCATTGCAGAGCCTGTGGAAAAATGTCATCCAAAAAGAATATGTAGGTTCAAATGCAAAAAAGAATATGCTAATCCATTCTTTCCAAAAAAAAAAAAATAAGCAAAAGTATGAATAACACCCAAACTATGAATTGCCATCATTTTATGCTAACAGTTAAATTATTAAATAAAAGAATTACAATAGAAATTGATAGTGGGATCGGCATGTCAATGATGGCAATTAAAGACTGGAACCGATTAACAGAAAAATATAAGAACCGTCCCATGTTAATGCGAAGTGATCTAAAAGCAAAAGATGCCAGCAGTAATTATATTATGATAATGGGAAAAGTAACAGTAGAGTTTAAATACATGATCCGAAGATTACCATTATATATGTTGCAAGCAGTCTTAACCCTATTATAAGTAGGAAATAATTTGAGGCTCTCAGAATGAAATATATATATATGCCATTAAGCAAGAAATAAGTATCAATTATATAAGTTTATTTAAAAATACAGAAGGCCAAATTATCACTACAGATTACCATTGTATATGTTGCAAGCAGTCTTAACCCTATTATAAGTAGGAAATAATTTGAGGCTCTCAGAATGAAATATATATATATGCCATTAAGCAAGAAATAAGTATCAATTATATGACTTTATTTAAAAATACAGAAGGCCAAATTATCACTACATTAGTAGACATAGTTTTGTAAGATGGAGTAACTCCATGGTTTAAAGACCACACAAGGTTCCTTTTGCACTATAGTCAGAAGTTGTGTGATAATTAAATGATTTAGTAAAGGAATGTTGATACCAAAAAAAAAAAAAAAAGCCAAATGGCCATTCTGATTGTAGTAATAACTAAACCAAATGTGTAAATTTGTATTTGTGAGGACTACTGTACTAACCTAATACAAAAATAGTAGCCAGTGCCTAATATCAGAGAAATATTAGTAATATGGAAAGATAAATCATTCACTAAAACTGCTGCATTTCATCAGATTCCAGTTTCCAAACAAACTTCTGAATTTCTATCCATCACTATGCACAAAGAATTAGTTAACTACAAATAGACTGCCCTATGGAATTACAATGGCAACAAATATTTTCAAAGCGAAGAGAGCCATGCTGTTACAGAAAATATATGGTGTAACACTTTACTTCAATGGCTAATTCTGAAGAGCAAGGCCCCAAAATATGAGAGAATTACAAGTCTTTCTGGGTGGGCTTCCTTAATTATTTTGAAACTTCCCTAAGAAGTGCACGTAGCATTGGAATCAAGCCCCAAAAAAATGCTTTTAGTGCTACAAAGAAATTTTTAAATGTCAAATGGTTTATTAGTAGATTATGATAATACCGTTGAACTGATATTTATAATGGGCATATGAGATTTCAAATGGAAGCAATTTAAAGTCATGCGGTAGCTAATGGTGAATGACCCATCATATTTGTTTCTAGAATCTTAACCAGAGCAGAACAAAGCTACAGCCAATTTGATAAGGTGTTGGTTGTTATATTTGTAACAAAAAATTTCACTAGTACTTGTATCAATGACTGTTTAAATTTTTTACTAATCACAAGCTGCTTCTGGGAATCTTAGTTAAGAATAAGATAGTATCAGATCACCCAAGTTCCAGAATGCTCTGTTGGTTAAACTGATTAGCTGGATATGAAATTTTGAATTAAATTTTAAAAAAGTAAATGTCATTAAACACAGTAATGCACTATCAAGAGCCTCAATTAAGGCAGGACCAGAAGAAAATGATCTAACATTTAATTATATGGATATTTGGAGTAATGAAGTGATAAACAACAAAAAAGGTAGTGGGTTGGATGAAAGCTTATCAAGGTTATAAACTGTTAATCAAGTGAATCAGCAAGGGCTGGCCTAGTCATCAGTCCAAGATATCTCATAAAATATATGGAGCATAAGAGACTGTTTATACATAAAGGATTGTCATGTTCTTCGATTCATCAAGGTCATCCTGGAATAGTAAGATTAAAATACTTGCCCTTAGTTATATGTGGAAGCCCAGAATCAATATAGAAATAGAACAATTCATGAATCTGTGAAAAATGTCAAGTGACCGCAAATGTTCCGGAGAAAAATTATATTGCTTGACCACTAGTTGAAAAATCTTGGAGCCATATTTCACATAAATCAATCTGGATCATTCTATGGATATATTTTCTTAATGGTGATCAATGCAGACTCAAAGTGATTGGAATGTAGGATTGTTAAGAACACCAGTACTGAAGAAACAATTGGAAAATTAAAGATTTTTGCTTTCCATGGCTTCCTGAAAACAGTGTCAGACTATGGCACTAGCTTTATATCTAATAGATTGGAAGAATTCCTAAAGAAATGGAGGATTAAGCATATCGATACATCTGTACCATCCAGAGTCAAATAGCATTGCAGAAAGGGCATTACAAACCTTAAAACAAATGTTATGTAAGGGAGGGGCTTCAAATATACAAGACATCATATAATGCTCTACTATATAAGTATAGTATGCTATCGAGTAGTATTAGTAAATCTCCAGCTGAAATAATATTTGGGCAGAAAATTCGACAAAGCTGTCACTAAATCACCCAGGTAAAAATTTGGAGTGTGATTAAAACAATGGTACAGAAAGACAATATGCCGAATGTCTGGTTCGGAGACATCAGAAAATATTGGATGAAAGGTGTAATCAAAAAAAAACATTTATTAAGTCAAATAGTAATTGTTGAAACAGAAAAGCGGAAAAATTATGCGAAAACGTGTAAGGTGTTATAGAGAAGAAATCAAACAAGCAAGAAGTACTATCATGCCGGATATTCCAAACTACATGTAGAAACCTCAAACAACAGAAGCGAAGAAAATATCGAAGAGGGAAATATGGTTGAAAATAATAAACATCTGTAAAGATCTCAAAGAACCAAAAAAGAACATAAAAGACTATATAAGACTTAGAAGTGTGCTATGTTTAAAATAATGTAAATTGAAGTAATGTTTATAATAATGTAAATTGTACTATGTTTAGAAATAAATAAATCAAACTAAATTATTTATGAAAACAAAAAATAAAGTTATATATATTTTACTAAAATAAAAATATTTCTGATAAGCATGATAAAGATTTCTGTTAGTAGGAAATAATTGTCATTAAAGAACTAGATCAAATTAGAAATTAATTAAAATGATAATTAAAGATTAGTTCCTGTTCAATAGCTTTAGCAATTTTCATGACTAGTGTTGCCACCTGCGAATGGTCTGAAACAGGATAAAAGTTTACTTGTGAAAAGAATCGAGATTTATGCACATATTGTTGAAGCTGATTTTATTGCAATCAAGGAACTGCAAGACTTGAGTGTTCAAGAGGACTATGAATGTATCCAGTGAACTCCACTACTGAAGGTTCAAAAGTGGATCTAGGAATTTTTATGGGCTATATTTAGCCTTATTTTGATTTATTATGCCTCCATGACCATGTATGTGTATCATTTAATGTTATATTACTATATGTCAGCATTGTTAATTGTTGGCAAATTAACATCAAATTTTTAATTACTCAAATAACTTATATTTATTTCTGCTTATCAATCCATCCTTACTATTGGAGTACTCATAATGGCAGTACACAATAGAAACAATAAGCATTAATTGAGAAGAGGCTCTGCAGTTCAGAGCTTAGTATTAATAGTTTTATTAAATCTTTATTTCACTAGTCTATGTTGAATAACTTTTTTTAGATATGAAATGTCTTAAATTCAATTTTTTTTTTTTCCTTAAAAATTATCTTATGATAACTTACCAAATTGCCACTTAGTGATTTATGAAGATTACTAAACCTTTTCCATTTGTAATGTCAAATTAGAATTATCAGTATATGTTTAGCATCACTTTGTTTTAAATGCATGAGGACTGACTTATTAAAATTATTTAAACTCCATTTATTATTTTTACGTTTCAGTTATAACATTAATGAATTAAAAACATTTTCAATGGTAACACAAAATACTTTTCTTTAATGTTGTGAATTTGTTATCATAAGGTTCAATATGTTTATTTTAAAACTGATTTTTCTTTATATTACTATTATGGTCGTGAAACATTTTTTTCTATATTTCTAAATATATTTATTGAAATTATAATGAAAATTTTTTTATGCGTTCAATTAGATGAAACTTTCAACTATGATGTAACTAAGGAATCGCCAATTAAAGAATATAGTCAAGTTGAACCACAATCTAGTAATTATCAATAGCATTTGTCTGATTTACATTATGCTTAAAAATGTTTGATTCATTTTGCTTGGTTTTATCGTAATTGAAGGTTTTATCTAATTTAATGCATGAAAAAATTCTCATTATACATGTCAATGTTTACATCTTAAGTCCATAAAATTTTTTAATATATTTATACCCAAAGTACTTGATTAACAAAGAATCCTAATTTTGTTCTTAATAGTCATACTCTTTATCTTTTTTCCAGCATTCATATTTTGCAGTTTATTTACTCCATTATAAGAAAAATGAAAAAGTAAAAGTAGAGAAAAAAATCCACTTAATTTTTTGTTTTCTTTAAATAATTTAAACATCCTAAGGAAAGGAATATGCAAATATTAAAATTTTAATTTTCTATTAATAGAAAGAACTTTATTTTATGTATACATTTTTTTTTATACTTTCATATTAGCCTATTGTAAAAATAATTTAGAACATATTGTTTTTTGAATTTATAAATAAAAGCAAATATGGCAGTATTATTAAATTAAATATACACTCAGACTTTTATAAATATTTATGCATATTTTATGTATGGTCTAGTAAAATATGTATAAAAATATGGAAACAAAATATCCATATATAATCAAACTGTAATTTAAAATGTTTATACCTGGACGACCGCAAGGAAAGAACTGCAGTTTTAGATTCTTCATTCAATAAAGCAATATGACAGAATATAAATTTCTGCTCTGTCAGTTGTTGTATACATTTGTCAATTTTATCATAGTCATCACTAATAGCTACCCAAGGAATAATACCTTTATAACCACCAGGTAATCTTAAAATTATTTCAGAATTAAATACAATCTTCTCAACATATGCATGAATTTTTTCATTCTTTTTTAAGACAGCATCTAAAAATAAAAGCAGAATAAATGTTATTAACAAAAAATTATAATTCTTTTTAAAAAAAAAAATTAAAAGTCATTGTGAGTTACTATACAACAAATAAAATTAAGGGATAAATAATTAAAATTATATGGGATATATTCTGGAATTAAATATCATTCAAATCTCTACTTGAAAGTATTTTGCAATAAAACACAATATCTTAAATTATTTCACTAAAATTATAAATTCACTTTTTAGCTAATTACAGCAATTCATGCAATATTTTTATATTTTGATTTTGCTGATATCATTGCCATTCTCATTCAAACTTTATGCTCTTAAAACTACCTTTCACACTTTCCTTAAATCTAACATTCTAGAAATAAAAAGAATGATGATTTTATTTTGTAGGCTTTCAAAAGAATAAGAAAGATAACTTGAAAAAAAGTAAACTCCTCACCACTAAAAAGTCAAGGGAATCTTCATGACAATCGATTCTTAGTAAATCAAAATAATCAGGAGTAAAATAGGAAATAACAAATTTTTAATTTGTTACTTTTCCAGCTACACTTTAAATATCATGAATCATCCAAATTCTACTTGAGCTCAAATGAATTTGAGATTGTTGCCTTTTTCTCATGATCAGAAAAAAAATATTGATTCAAATATTGTCCTCCTAATCTAAAAATGAGATTGCTATATTTAAACCAAAAAATATGACAGCTGATATAAATTTTTTATTAGATTTTGTATCTCAAGGGCTCTAATTATAAAAATAAATATTTGGATCCAAAATGGCTTCTATTGTATAATTGAATTCTCCTATAAGTTGTGTAACTTGTAAAATATTAGATTACATATTAAAGAAATGATTCCATTGTTGATAGGTAAAATGAATGATAAAAATTAGTCTGTTTAGAAATAAGAGGTAAACAAATATTGCTGGAGTAACTAATCACAATCTTAATGTTTCTTAAAGCTAAGGAGTATTATTTGGAGCATAAAGTGATAAAAAAAAATACTTATATAACTAGAAAAATGCTAAATTCCAATTTTTTTTTTTTTGCAAAAGCCTAAAAAATGTAATTCCTTTACATTTTTATTCTTTATTGAAATTACACATTTATATCCTTGAAACAGACTAGTAAATTTATGTATAAGTTTCTTGAATAACAATGCCATAGTGGCTTTTTTTTTCAAGTTCTGAATTATTAAAGTGTTGTGTTTTCACTAGTTATGTATTTTATTAATAAAATTATACATATATGTGTATAAGCTGGTCAATACAGGCAACATTGAGTCACTCTAGAAATAATTATATGCAGAAAAGAGAATTAGACTAACTATAAGTAATAATATTTTAATTTGCATTGTAATAAAACCTAACAATATGCAAATTAGCAAAGTTAATAAATTGCCTGAAAAACTGTCTAATGAAAAAAGAAAATGAGTAGTAGGATGGCGTGGGGAAAAAATAAAGTGAAACTCGAAGAATAGAGTAAAAGTTGATAGTGCAGTTGTAGATCTGTATTAGCAGTAAAAAGAGTTCCAGTCAATTCTAATTAGACTGACTCAGAGATATGTGTGAGCAGTAAGGTGCTTATTATAAATTGCTAATGAATGACAGTCTGAAATTATGAAAATGAAAGAAAACGTACCTATGAAATTAAATGAGCTCTAACTAGAAAGATATTTATCTGTCTACAGATATATCAAGTGTTCTATGACCAATATTGTTTATTGTTTTCGACTAGTCAGTTGCCAATTGAATTATTAATCTTAATTACTAATATATGTATATATTATTCAAAGTGAATAAACTCATTAAGTTATTAAATAAAAATGTGTGTATATTTCAATTAATAAATTGTTATTAATTGTATGGCTGCTAGACTATAATCAGGCTGTGTACATATTAAATGCCACAGTCAACAAATCCATGTAAAGATTTTCCCCTATATATCAAGGATTAAGATATATGAAGAGAGATGCAGAACAGTGTAATGACATTTGATGTGAATAATTGGGAACTGTGGCAGATATATGTAAACCATGTAGAGAAATACATTTTAATAAATGGAATTATTGATGATAAGTTGAAAGTCATCAGTCTACTATGAATGTTCTACAATTAGAAAACCAATTATGTAATCCAATGCTGTCAGAAAAAATCCAGTACAAAAAATTACTGATTCAACCAATATCGAAGTTTACAGCGCAGCTTCATTTCCATGGAAGAAAGCAATCACAAACTAAAAGCTCACATGAATATAATTTAATGCTATGAACTTTAGTGAAAAAATGTGAGTTCAAGGATTATATTCATGAGACGCTATTGAGCTAGTTACTATGAAGCATCAGAGATGGGAAACTTAAGCAGATGCTCCTAAGCAAATTGATGTTTACTTATAAGGTCGCTATTAAATGTGATATAGCACATGAAGTTGTTTTAGATCATATGCAAGCTTTCAAACAGGCTACAGAGTTAGATAGCTTGAAAATTCGAATAAGTATGGCAAGATCACAAGTGGTTAAAAGAAATTTAGAGCAGACACCTCCTATTTGTTGCTGTTGTGGAAAAACAAGCCATGTAAAAGCAAGATGTAAATTTAAAACAAATAAATCCTATTTGTTACTGTTGTGAAAAAACGGGCAATGTAAAAGGAAGGTATAAATTTATAACAAATATTTTTTTAGCTGTGGCCTGACAGGTCATTTATCAAAGGTCTGACAATATGAAATGGCAAATGAAAAAAGTGGATTTATCAGTAAGGAGTAAATCAAGGGAAGGAGCAACAAAGAATATCATGAATATCAATGTTCGTCTAATAAATGTCCAAACTAAATTTCCATTGGAAGTCCAAAATAGTTAATAGAAAAATTATAGCTGACTGGATTAAAATAAATAAGGATTATATATAATAAATTGGATAAAAAATGGATGATCAATGAAACAACTGAAAAAGACTGGGTAATAATTCCAGTTAAGGAAAGAAAAGGTGTTCTACAGCTACTATACAAAGGACACATGGGAATTGCTATGTATGAAAGAATCAGCATATTCATATGTTTAGTGGCCAGAATTAAAGTGATATTGACCAGACTATGAAAAAAATGTCAAGTTTTGCCATCAGACAGCAAAGCTACTGACTAAAAAATACCAGCATTTCATGCCAAGTTCTGTTATAAGGAAAATACCCATGGAATTACTATTAATGAAGCACCTTGTAAGGATGCATTTGTATGTTTTAATACCAGATAATGTTAAAAAAAGAAATGTAAACTTGAAAACATAAAATTTAAATTAAAACATGGTTTGGATAAAAAATACACTTAAGAAAAATGGATAGTAAAATAATTTCTGCACAAATATGAGAGATTAGAAGATAAGAGTTTTAAGATGCCATATAAATCATGTAAGAGAATGTCAAATTGAGACATTAGGAAAACAGCTACTACTCTGTGAGTGAATAAGAATATTAAGATGGATGCTTCAACAAATACAGAGATGGAGGTAGAAGAAAAATCTTTGGCAAGAGAAAGTTCTAGCCTAGATTTATGGGAGCTAACTACTACTTCAAACAGTGAATTAACTACTGAAGAAGAGAGATCCATACCACCACTCAGAAAAGCTAGGCTATGAAGAAAACCATTAAATTTGTAAGATTTTATTTACGATTAAAACTCTGCTTATTTCTAAAGTGAAGGGGGTATTGTTGTATGTTGACTAGTTATGCATTTTATTAATAAATTTATACATATATGTGTGTGGGTACAAGCTGATTAATGCAGGCAATGTTGAGTCACTCTAGAAATAATTATATGCAGAAAAGAGAATTAGACTAACTGCAAGTAATAACATTCTAATTTGCATTATAATAAAACCTAACCATATGCAAATTAGCAAAGTTAATAAATTGCCTGAAAAACTGTCTAATGAAAAAGAAAAATAGTAGAGGAGAGAAGGAAAAAAGTAAAGTAAAACTCAAAGAATAGAGAAAAAACTGATAGTGCAGTTGCAGATTTGTAAAAGCAATAGAAAGAGCTCCAGTGAATTGTAATTAGACTAACTCTGAGATGTGTGTGGGCAGTAAGGTGCTTATTAGAAATTACTAGTGAATGACTGTCAGAAATTATAGGAATTTTAAAAAAAATGTAGCTATGAAATTAAAGACTAGTAATTAATGGAGTTAGAGATGAGCTCAAACCAGAGAGATAATTATATATTTATCTATCTACAGATATATCAACTGTTCCTTGAGTAATATTGTTCATTGTTTTCAACTAGCCAGTTGACAGTTGAACTACTAATGTTAATTACTAATATATGTATATATATAATTCAGACTGAATAATATCATTATTTAATAAATAACTTGTATTTCAATCAATAAATTATTATTAATTGTACAGCTGTTTGATTATAGACTGGCCTCATACATATAAGGGGAATCAAGTTTTACAAGCTGTTATATGAAAAATCTTAACTTGCTTGGCAACAACAGAAATTGTATTCAGTTGTTATAAGGAAAAAATATTAGTATCTTCAGGTACCAATATAAATGATTAACTCTTAGCTATTAATTCATTTTTAAATAAACATTGAGTAAATGAAAAAAAAATTCTATATGTACATGCAATATTAGTTATAGTAATATTTATGTTTATCATGCGGAATAAATAATTTCAAATTTTTTACATTTAGCCCAAAGAATCTTGGCACTGTGCACCATAATCACATAATGCTAAATTATTTTATATTAGTAGAAATTCTACTTTATATATAAATGTTTAAATACTATATATTTGCATGCTATTTGTTTGTTTGTTCATGGAACCCTTAGCATTAGAGAGATAAACATGCTTTTTTTTTAACTTCTCTTTTTTTCTATTATTGCAATCAATGCAAACAGTTACAATCTTTTGAGGAGAATCACAAACTAATATTTCAATAAAACAATACACATACCATTGCAATAGACCTAAAAAAAGACCTTACAAAGACTTTTTTGAACTTGAAAAGAAAAGCAGATATTTTGTTTTCAAAAAATTTAAATCATTTACACTGAGCACAAAGGGAAAAAAAAGATGAAAGAGATGTAGTTAAAATTATTATGAATTAAAGAGCAAATAGTATGCAATGTACTTGAATATGTGGATATTAATACATTTATATATGAAAAATGTTTTCTGAGTAATATAAAATAGTTTAGTATCCCTATGATTAGGGTGCACCACAATAAAAAATGTATTAGATTAATTATTTAAAAATTCTGAAAGTATTTATTTCACATAATAATCATAAATATTAATGTGTTCATTTTGATATTATATATATTTTTAAAATAACTATCTTTAGGTCAGGATTTGAATCCTGAATAACAGATGAAATCTCTTGGGGTCACTACATAGTTTTATAACCTAAATACTTATGGCCATGTTAATGGATTTTTCTTACAATAAATAGATAAATAGAAATAACAAATTCAACAGCTTTTATATGCAAATATATGAATATAATACAAAAAAATAAATATTGTAATGTTTTTTTAAGCGATAATTTAAATCTAATCTTGATTTAGTTAAATGTTAAAGCTCTTCAATATCAAAAATTATCTATTACTGATACATCAATAAATATTTTCTATTGAAATGCAGAACAAGTGAATCTCTTTTCTATTGCTACAGATTGAGGTCTTTTGTAATAGTCTATTCAGTGAATTAATTTTCTTTTTGTTGTTGCTATAAAATAAAAAATGGCTATAAAATATTTGGCTAGAAGAAATGAGATTAAAATCTGTCTATATAGTAAAATAATCATTTCTGTTTCTATAAAATGCATTTGTCAAAACTAGAAACAATAATATCTGGAAAATGTTCTTACTAAATCCATTTTCGTTATGTATTTAGGTTTAAAAATAATTCATCATGAATATTTAAATAGCATTCTCCTTTCAATCAACATTGCATTTTATTCAGTATAAAGTAAAATATCTCCTTTTCACATTTCATTCTTGCAAAATTGAAATGTTATTAAATTTTTTATATATAAAAGAGATATCTTAAATATTATAAATTATTGTTGAAAATCAATTTTTCTTCTTTTGATGATTTAGACTTTATTGCTTTTTTAAATAAGAAATATTTTGCGTTTGTTTTTGTTTTTTTCTTAAAAAATTTGCTATTGTTATTTCAAATGTGAATTTGTGTTTGTGTTCATAAATATAATAAAATTTTAATTATAAAAAAAATTATTTTCTATCTTGTAAAATTTTAAAATACTTTGAATGATCTAAATTAGTATTTACAAATTAATAATAATAATAATATATATATAAATAAACTTATCATTAACTATTATAAATGTAACCAAATTACAAAAATATGTATATATACATAACCACAAATACACTTGTTAAGCATCTTGTTTATATTATTTAGACAAAGAAAATCACTGCTTGAAATTGTTCAGCCTTGACATAATAAACTGAATTAATTATTATGTTGATGCTGATGAAAGACATTCTCACTGCACTTGAATTTAGAAAAATGAAAAGTGGACATTTCTAATCATTTTTTCACATTTAATGTCTAATTTTCATTCTTTTTAGAATTTCACCGATCTTTCTCTAACTTTCTGGAGTGCATATCCTTTTTATTATTTTACATCCATTTTTTTTTTTCGAATTTTTCCCTTTTCTCTATCTCTGACACTGTCTATTTTATTTTCTATTTTAATAGATAACTACCATTAGAGATAATAAAAGAATTGATAACAGTGAAAGGTTTAAAAAAAAAAATTATTCTCTATTCAAATTTCAACTATAAATTCATAAAGATAATATAAACAAATCTTTTATCTCAAATTTGACAGACAAATTATAGGAGGGAAATAAAAAAAGTTCTGCATAATAAAGATATAACTATGATTGTTAATATTGGAAAAACCTAAAAATATAATAAGATATTAAAGTGATACATCTAAATCAACGACAAAACTCTTACTTTGTACAGATAATAAAAGTATTGTATTAATTAAAGTTCAAAAGATTGCAAATAGCTCAAGTTTTTCCTGGAAATACTTTTCTATTAAAGTCAGACATTTCTTTTCAAATTTGATAGCACATTAACATTATTACAATAGAATTATCAAAATCTGTTACAAGGCTAGCAAATGATTAACTTTATCTAAATATTTATTAAACATATTTACACAATTGAGTTACATCTCAAAGTTGCTTAAAAATACTAATTTTTAAAAATAACTGAAATTCATTATGTATGTTGTATATAAAAAAAAAATTCAGATAAGAAAATAAAATATATAATAAAAAAAATCATGTCTAAATTATGTTTACAAATCTTTTCATTACAATTTATAATTTCATTGAATCATTAAGTTATTATATTGCTATACCTTGATTCTTCTAACTGCTTTGGTGCAAAAAAATATACATTTTAAATATAAGATTTACATTTGCTTATTTTCAGTTTTTATTGCCTTGAATGAAATAACTTTATAATGAATTACTATCAAATCTACCGCATTTCATAAGAAACAATATTTATAATTACTTAACTGTACACACATATTACCAGGTGTGTGACTTACCTCTAAGACATAAAATTAACTTATGATTTTGGACAGCTTTTACAGTTAATAAATAACAAAATCCAATTTTAAGAAATTTTTGAGGTTTGTTGAATTCCTTAAATTAAAAAAAAAAAAAGACACTATTACACTGATTTATAACAAAAATAATACATATTTTAAAAAATTAAGAACTAACTGATTATGTATTGTAATTTCAAAATCAAGTCTTTCTATGATTTTCTTCTCACTCTTATCATCTTAAATATAATAAAATAATCTACTCTTTCTTGTACTTTTAATTTAAGAATGCTATTTGTTGTTGCTGTTTATCCTTACAGTATTTTATACATAGATATGTGTGTGTGTGTGTGTGTATATATATATATTACATTTAATATTTTCATGGTTACATGTGTAAATAAAGTTTTTCTGGATTAAAGGATATATTATTTTGTTTAAATTCATGACATTTCAACAAAATATCATTCATCATTGGTTAAGGTCTTAATGAACAACTGTTAGAAACAAGATTGAGGATCAAGTAAAGAACAATCATTCTTATATATATATTTATTTGAGCCTGATTATTAGAATAAGTGGATTAACAAAATATTTTATTTCTTTCAGTTTTACAATTAATTGATTTCAAGTTGATTTTAAAAGAAAGAAAATAAATGGTCTCCACAAGGTTAGAATTCATTGTTCTTCATCATATTTATTTAAACTACTCAGTCTTTTTAATATTTCAACAAACTCTCAAATAATATTTTTCCAAATTACCAAGTATTTTAGCATTATTAAAATCAGGTAAATAATCAATTTCTAAAAAATGTACAGTAAAAACTGATGTATTTAACTTTTGAGTGAAGGCATTTTTATATTCCCTAATTATAACATTAATTCATCTATTCGATTAACCTACATAGCTTCTTTAGCATTGGGAATATGGAATTTCATTAACACCTTGGTATTCTAAAAGTATTCAGCCATTAGGTTTATGGAACAAATCACCATATTTTTTTTTTGCTAATGGAAAAGATAGTCTTAATATTGAAATTAGATAGTCATCTACTGATCTTATCAGTGACTTTTTTAATATAAGGTGAAACCCTAACTAGTTGAGTTATCTTTTCTTAGTATCAATGTTATGTGAAGCTTTATATATGTTTAACCATTAAGAAGTAGAATACTTTTAATTAGTTCCATTTCTTGAACAAGATGTATCAGACAAAATATATGCCCTTATCAAAAGATTTTTTGCCACAGAAAATATATGAGCAGAATGATGATGACAATTAAAATTAAGATATCTTTATGGGTGTGTGTATATACATATATAATTCCCTGTTTAAAGATGTTTATTCAAACTTCTGTGTATCAATAATATCAATCTCTGCGGTCAAGTTGCAATCTTTAATGTCTATATAAATATATTGTACCACCTAAATAAAGGTGGGATTTCACCTTTATTATTAAAAGGTTGCCTTGACAACAGTTTGAGATCAAAATTATCCCAAATTCACAACTCAAACAGATAGCCAAAAAATATAAACTCAACCAATGGTTTCACTACTATAAGAAGACTTCTCAACTGTAAAGAACTACAAAAAATAATGTGTGCATGAATGCAGGTATATAATTAATCTAATGCATTTTTCAATTATAGTTAAGATAATTGCTAAATAACTGGAAAAACAGTAACAATAAAAGATATTGATAATATATCAGCTTGATTACTAAACTACCCTGAAAGATTTTCAGTAGTTAAACACAGATCATGAGGAATCTTCTCACCAACATATATTTAAAAGTTACATTTAAAAGTTGATTATTTGAATAACTTGTGATAAGGCAACTGAGATTGACATATTGAGAGCAGGGATGCTTTATCTAGAAATTTCCAGCTCTCGAATCTGCCAAGCTATTGTAACACTAAATCATGGAACATTATGTAATAGATTTAAATGTATGATTGAAAAAGATACCTGGTTTTCAAAATCTAATCAACATAATGAAAATAAATATAGCAATCGTACTATACTTGTAATAAGACTGAATTTACCTGCTTAGATAGTCTGATTAACCAATAGCCATTAATGAGTTTTATTAAAAGTGAATCAATATGGAAAAGGAATTTTTCATCATTTTTTCCAATAATTTATTGGATAAAAAATAAAAATAATCCACTATAAACAATAGCCAATCCAGCTAATCATCCAATATGAACAGTAAATTAGTATATAACTATTATTAGCTAGAAAGTAAAATAAAAATGAAAATCTGCCTGATAAGTACAGTACTGCCTTCTTTTTCAATGTTTCCTTAAAAAAACCTATTGAAAAGGACTTTTTACTTTCTACTCAATAGACTATTTAAATAAAAAAGTTTTGGTAATTCATTTTCTAAAATGTTTGATGTTAAATATTGACTTACACATCAAAATACTCAAATGCATACATATAAACAACATTCCCAAGTTTCTTCAAAATTAAAAGAATAATTTGAAAACAAGTGCTTTTCAAATGGAAGCATTAATGATGACACATATCTACATTTTCTCTAAAAAAAATGCTGAATAAATTATAATGAGCTTTTACATAATGAAAACACTATAAAATAATTACAATATATATACACATTTAGTTTGAAGTATATATTTTTCTGACTTAAAATTTTTAATTATTTTTTTTTGATTTAAACATATCATTTATTACTTTATTATTGTTATAAACATAAAGTTACTAATAATTCACAATGTTTTAATATTTCATTTAACATATTAAAAATAAATAATTTGCTATACTTAAACCTCACTAACTGGTTTAAAGATGATATATACACACATATATATATATACTGAAGCTATATATATATATATGTTTTCATATATATGCTTCATGTTTGTAAATTAAAAATCGTAAAGAAGTTTTAAATTTAAAAGTTTTTAAATAATTTTAATAAATAAAAGTTAAATAGATATTTTATACACACAGAAAAATGTATATGGTATAGTAATTACAAAGTAATTTTGTTAAATCAAATATTTTCTAAAAAGTTGTAAAAGCTAATTACTTCTAAATTTAGTTTAAAAGTAGGTTAAAAGCAAAGGCGTTTTCTTTTAAAATAATTAAAAGTGGAAATGACATTCTAGGAAAAGGTAATTAAAATGTTTGTACACAAAGATCGATAAATTAAATTGAGATAAATAATTGACAAGATTTAATTAAAAAGACTGTTATTCCTGCTCAAACATAAGAACTTGAAAATAAGGTATTGGGCAAATAAGCTCGGACCACAGCCGATTCTCTGGAGTTTTCTATAGCCAATAGATCAAAGGATCCAAAAACTGAGCAATGGATACGAATTTTACTGATAAGCTAACTCCAGCAAATATGAATAGTGCTTACAATTTATTAGGATTATTCTAGTCTGCTTCCAAGACTTTATTCTGTTTTCATTATTCTTCATCTGCTGTTACTATGAGGATTAGCATTATTCTGTTGTTATACCAGATTTATGATGCAAAAATAGAGAAGCCTTATCTGCTTCACTCTATCAAGCTGGCAGAGAGCAAGCTGAAAACCCATAGCTGAGTCCCAAAAAAGAAGCCATCAACAAGTAAAAAAAAAAACTATCTGAATGTGTGTCTGCCATGTATCCACTTGAAATATGAATAAATCTGATATTCAATGCTACAAAAGGAATCAACTGCCAAACCAAGACCAAAGTGAGACTTAAGCATCCTAAATGCATTTGAAATTGTGACTTAAACCTACTGTCACCATAGCTATGGTTTGATAAAAAATGCAAAATAAACCAATATCTAAAAAACTGAATGTGCATTCTTACGCTGTAACAAAAGATATGAACATTAAACGAATTTTTAATTAATCATGACTTATCTCCAATCTAGTAAAAATAAGGTAATGAAAAATTATTAGTTTAAATCTGTTTATGAGCATGTATGGTGAGAAATTACTGTGTTGTTTTAATCGGCGATAATTTGAAAGCAATAATTTTATAATACGCAGTTAAAATGTATCTTTATAATATCTGATCATGCTATTAAAAATTTTATGTTAATTAAAAAAGTTATTTCCACTTTAGTTAAAATATAAACAATATGTTAAATCAGCAAGTTAATAAATTATGAATGGAGTTCAATCGTGCTGCATAAACAAGCTAGATTAAGGTTTTATCTAATAGATTCCGGGTTTGAGCGAGCTACACTTTTGTTTTTGAGATGATATTATTGATAAAAATGTATGGCTGTCAATCCATCAATTCAGGTTATGCTTATTACATCTGAAGCTTATTCTTATGTAACGCATTAGTATTAAATGATTGTAAGACCATTTGCAAACTGCTGATCACTTACCTTCATTATTTGTTTAGTACAGTGATGTGCGGTAGAGAAAAAGTTCCTATAGTGTATTATCTTTTATTTTATACGTCTTGCAGTGATATATTTGCGATTGCTGGTCACTCATATGTGGTACCAAATACTCTAAAAAGTAGTACATGGTAGAAGTTTAATTCTTCCCATATACACATAATTTATACATGTATTGGTTGTTATTCAGAAACTATTGCAGTACAGATGTTATTTCCGTTATTTTATACTTATTTTATTATTTTAATTGCTTGTTAATATCATGTTCAGAAATTGATTACAGCAATCAATTAGTTAAACCATTCTTAGTTCATAATATTATATTATGTTCATTTGGCAAGGTCATTTAGTTTTAAAACAGGGGTGATGAGATGTGTGAGCGGTTAGGAGTATATGCAGTCGATTGGGATTCATTCAAAAACAACTAATGATGATAATATGCTAAATTAGTGGTTATCAAATATTAACTAAAATGCCATCAATGTGTGTTATTTTGTATATAGGTAAATATCTGTGCGTAATGTAAATTAAAAAAATACTAATAAGATTGAGATTTATTTACCATGAATTAATTTGCAGATCAATTAACTAAAATGCCATCAATGTGTGTTATTTTGTATATAGGTAAATAAATTGTGTGTGTCTCATTATTTTTGGCAGTTTGTCATCATTATTTGTTAATCAATAACTTAAGTAAAATAATTCAGTTTCTTGTTTTTTCTGAGCTTAGCAGGCTTTAAAAGAAAAAATTGTTAGTCTGTGATATCAGAATATGGAATGCACATGTGAACTGCTCTCAGGTGATTTTCATGTGGGTTGTGCAATTCTGTCAGTTGCAATATATTTTATATATTTTCTAAAAAAAATGAATGCAATAATCACATATTTGTATTCTTTGTCAACATTTGATTGGATTAATTACTATTTTACGTTTCAAAAATAAATTAACTATTATATCCAAATTATAAAAAAAAATTGTATTCATATGATTCATTATGTTGTTTTTTTTTTCTTTAATCAATCTTTTTTAATTTAAAAAATCATTTTCAGGTTAAAGAAACTTCTATTTATCTTTTATTAAACAAATGCTTGAAAAAAAAAAAAAATACTTACAACCAAATCAGTAAAATAATCTAAAAAGTCTAAGTATCCTTCCACATGACCATCAATTTCCATAGTAGCCCCACCATTATTATCAAACTATAAAAAAGTTTTGTATAATTATAAATTATAACAATTATATTATATAAGTACTTATGTAAATAAAGAACATGAATGTTTATTAATATATAAATATTTATAAACAATTTATTATTTGATAGAATACCATATGACAAAAAGAAAATCATAAAATAATTAATCATAAATAAATGTCAATGCAATTGGACACATAAACAAATAATTAAATATATTAAACTATTTATTAAGTTTAAAATGTAAATATTTATTAGCTTGGCTTTAAACTGAACAACTATTTAAACATATAATAGTAATAAAAACAACATTATGCTAATAAAATCATCAGATATGTTAAAATTAACTTTTTTGTTTGAAAGTTTTTGTTAATTAAAACTTTTTTATTAATTTCTCAACAATACAAATAGCATTATAATTATTTCACTATTTTAATTAAAATTGACATAAAATCCAAAATAACCTACTGTGCAATTCACAATTCTATAGGCCAAAAAAATTTAACAAGTTTATAATATTAGCAGTTCATAATTTCCGCATAAAAAGAACAAAAACATTCTGTTTTACTAATACAACTTAATTTGTTAACATAAAAAAACATACAAATCACAAACTTTTTTATAAAAATTAAAGGTAGCAAGATGCTTCACTTATAAACAATTTGAAAATCTACAATAATCATTAAGGACATTTAAATTCTTACAGAATCATTAACCACCAAACATTTTTAAACTGCCAAGCTATTATAAAAAATCTATTATACATAATACAGGCTTCTTTTTTTAAAATAACATTAATCAAAAACCAGTTGCTAACACTGATGTGAGTCCTATTTTGGTACTCTTAGATAAGTCTTTAATCAAAATAGTTATTGAATCTATATTCTTTCAACAGTCAGATAATGTCAGAAAATTCAAAAGATATATAAACTAGGATGATTATTTGGGGACTAATAAGGCTGATAGATTAAGTCAAGGATCAATTTTTGATGTGATTTACTCAATGTGAAGAAAATCATTCTTGATTTATATGACTCATAAGAATAAGTCAAAAAATATAAGATTTTTACTTCAATGGATATACTATGTCATGCATGAACTGTTTTAATAATCAAATTTTTAAAAAATATGCATAAAGATTTTTTAAATGTAAAAAGTTTTAAATTGTTTCAAAGATAATAGTCAAGAGCTGCAAAACTCTGTAATAGTGAAAACAATAACAAATTATCTTTGAAAAGAATGGAAAGTAAAAAAAAAAAACAAGTGCTCCTTGGCAATAAAGATTTATAAAATAGAAAAAGATACAAATCTTCACTTCAAAACACTCTAGTTTATTCCAATACATATAATATAGTTTAACTGATAACTATACTATTCTAAGAAACCTTCATACGACAACCACTAACTAATCTTACATATAATCTCTTTTAAGACTACTTAAAATCCAATTGTCATCTATAGTCATTTCTTCTAACAACATGCCTAATCCAGTTACATTTCTCAATTCTCTCAAGGACATCTGATATTAATCACTATCTCTTTGTTAATCCTTTGTTGTATGAAAGAGCCAAACAATAGAACATTTATTGGAAATCCTTGCTCTTAATATTATTTCTATGATTAATTTCATGCATTATGTTTTATAATGGAATCATACCTCCATGATTCTTTTTAGAATCATTATGTTGTCAAATGATTGTTATGGTATTTTGATAAAAAATTTGACTAAAATTATGATTTTCTATCATGATTTTTCAAAGTTATAATCACAGCAGGAATACTTATTCTTAATCTATAAATTTCCATGCAAAATACTAACTCATAGTTATTGCTAATTTCTCTAGCTTCTTGAATGTGTTTTCTTGTGCATAACACATTTTTATATCTAATTTGTTTTCTTGGTTGGCTTGAGTCCCAAGTTTTCTAAAAAAAACATGCAATGACCTTAGTAATTTTAATTATTATTTCATCCATCTAATCATCTGGTATACTTTTATCATTTAAATATTTTGTATACAACTTTGCCAAAAATGTTCATAGATTTAATTATATGACACACTTCTTCCCTTAGAATGTGGCATTTCAATTAATATTATTATTGTAAAAGCCATTCTGTTTTCCTGCTCTTTATTACAATTTTCTTACATTTTGTGATATTGTTTTTTAAAAATCATATACTTTTTTTCTTTTTCACTCCTGAAATAATTTCTTTCTGAAAATTTCCCGTCTTTAAGCCTCTTATTCTTTTCTGAAGTTTTCCTTCTTATTTCAAATTATATTTCTTAAAGTCATAATTAACTTTCTTCTATATTCTTTTCAAGCATGCAAATCTTTTGAATGAACCATTTTTATATTCCTACATAATTCCAATAGTAAAGTTATTGTTGAATTGCTACTTTCTGTTTCAGCTATCTATATGTTTTTAGTAAAATATCCATTGTCTTATTTGTTCAAATCTGAATCATCTTCAAGGAATTTAATATTTTAAAATGATAATTAGATTCAAAGATTTCTTAATAGAAATATCAATTATTATTACTGTCTCTCTTAATAGATCCGTTTTTCTAATTTTATGTAAATTTAGAATGAACTCTCAAACCTTAATCATCCATGAGTTGTTTTCCACACCCATCATTTGCTTTCTTTGATCCTGGAATCAATATTGTAGAAATACATATTATTTTTTCACAACGTCATCATTTATCAACTGTTATTGATCTCATCTAATGGTATCAAATCACAATCTACAATTCCAAAACACTATCTGATAACAGAGACAGTTCGTTTTTTTGTTTTTTTAAGGGAAAATTTTGAAATATTATTTTATTTTTAAAACATGCTTGATATTTTTATAAAAAATACTTTTATTAATTTATAAAATTAAGTTCTCTCCTCTTATTCCTCTCTTTTTTAATTCTTATTCTTCTTGTAATCTGATTTAATAACTTTTTTTAAAAAAAAAAAGTACAAAGGTTTTTAGAAATCAATCTGATTTATTCATGTGCAAGTTTAAAAACACTAATGGCAGTGACCTCTTAAATTGTTTAAATTTTGGCAAATCAATTATAATTTACCCAAAGATAATATCAATTTTTTTTTTTTTTGCAAATTTATAACAAAGTAGTACAATAACATCTTTTATAATAAAGATTATTTATTTAAAAAAACATAATCTTATGTAATTACTATAACTAACATTAACTCCATTTTTTTAAAGAATAGAAAGCATACATTTTGCAAGTAATAAGAAATATTTTAATTAAAATATCTGAATTGCATTTACACTTAGCAAATAAGTCTCTTCTATATGTACAGTATTTCAGCAAATAGTCATTAAATTATCCCTATCTATAATTTTTAATAATAATTTTCATAATTTTATTTTAACACACTGAATACTTCAGATGATAAATTTACTTTTCATGTATTATAACAATTGACGGAACCTCCCTAACCTAATCAGCCATACCATATAGTAGGCAGATACGCATGGGAGAGGTTACTCTTCTATCAAACTAAAAATCCCAGTCACTAGTTCAGGGAGAAGCTGAGCTTAAATTATCACACTGTATATTCAAATTTCTAATTCTCAATTTTAAATATTAATAAAATATATAAAGAGTTACTGCCAAAATTTAATTAAACAAAACATTTTATTATTACGCACACACATTAAAAGGAAAAATTCTAAAAATTAACCAGTGAATATATTTGATTTAAATTATATGCACAGATGGAAGCATTTAATAGATTTAATACAATTTTAATACTTTAATAAGTGTGAATATGCTACATAGATTACGCATATAACAAACCCGATCTTTTTAACCTCTGGCCAAAATCTCGCATTTAAACCAACGCTATCTTACTGATATACCGATTTGACCAATGCAAAATGAGATTATTAGCATAACACAATAATGCAAACAGGAATTTACATCTGTAGCATGATATCATTTTAGAAATAAAAAATCAAGGTGGGAAGGAATGAGCATCTTCCCCATGATCATTAATAAATTTCACCAACAGACAGGAACAATTCACTGCCCAATTGACAATACAAAAAAACAAAATTATTTGAAATATATATACAAGATACTCTGTAAATGAGGATAGCAATCTTTGCCGGCTTACTGTCCCAACCAGAGCATAAGAAAATCAATGACATAGGAAATACGTCTACGACCATTGATAACGTGATGGCTACACTTTTGGGTCATACGTTCAGGTGGGTATTATGCCCTGTATGCTAATGTAATACATGGGAATGAGTATCCAATGCACCTACTCAGATTACATTGACTTAAAACATCCATACATCTATCTTTCAGCCCCGATTTAACTACAAGACAATGCAGCCATTTACGCTTATTTTTAAATTACTAATTTAAAAGAAATTACGAGAATGGAAATCATAATGTTAGTAAACATATTAAAAAGAAATATAACAAATAATTTAAGTTTCTGCAAGAGATTTTATGGGTTAGGTACCGTTTAGATTTAAGTATTTGAAAAATTTTTAGATTATTAAAGTATTTGTAAAGTTCATACTTTCCGTGGCTGTATGTTTATTGAAATCTGTCTTGGCGGTCCATAATGCATTGTACAATTCAAAGTTCTTTCCATTTCATATTGTTCTAAGTGGAAACAAGTCCATTGCTGGCCAGTTTCTGGGAATCATTATTCTCTGGAGGCCGCCTCAGCAGGTGAAAATGCGGGAAATGTAATTTATTGCATGACCCCTACATTTTGGAGATCCGCAATACACTTACAAATATATTTAAATAACATACAATCAGCAAGAACAATCCAAAATCTCAATCTCAACTTCAAAGTTTTCTTTTTGTATCTTTGTGAATTCTTATCATCAAATTCCAGGATCGATCTTACCTGGCTTGGTGCTGTTCTTAATGGCGACGATGACTTTTCTCTGTGGACCATGTGTTTATTTGCATCGTTATTGGCCAGCTTGCTTTAGAGCAGGAACTCAAAATTTCATCACTAGTATTTTTTTAAATTTATCTCTTATCTGACTTCATGTCCAAGGGCGTGTTTGCTATTACGTCAATATAGAAAATCATTTCCATTCTAAGATTAAAAATAACTAATTAACAACTTTTTTTAAAAATTCTTTTATATTAAAACAATCTTGTTTTTAGATTTAAAACTTTAAATAATTATATAATTAGTTTGCCATCTGTTCATTATATATATTAATTTAAATAAAATTATTAAATTCTCTTTTTTTATATATATATTTCTACCTGAAGGTGATTATATATTTTTTCCATTTTTATTTGAAAGTAATCTAATGGCATATACTTATATCATTATAGTATGTCATTATTTTTTTACTATATATGGCAAAAAAAAAAAAATGTATTTTTTATTTAAAATGGCCATAGAAATAAATATTTTAAATATCATCAATATAAAAAATATTTCATGCCTACTATCTCATAAATCTTCAATATTTAGAAAAAAACATAGTAAAAAAATAAAATATATAGTAAAAATGCTATATATAAACATCATATACTTACAAATAATAAACAAAAACAAATATTGAACAACTTATGAGTTAAAAAAAACATTGAAGTTATAAAAAAGGTAAAATTTTCTTCCTAATATACAAGTTACAGATTTAATTTCTTATTAGAAGTTCTCTTATTTCAATTTTTCATTTAAATTCTTATTCCTACTGCAAGTTGATTTAGTAACTTTTATCAAAAAATAAATATGATTTTAGCTATTACATTATATCACTAGTAGCAGCAATGTAAATGCTACATAAAAAGATTTCAAGAAAAACACACGTGTGCAGTTAATAAATAAAACAGTATTATGAGATTTTTTAGGTTAACTTGTTCCAAATCATGTTGAAATAAAATCTTATTGATTTTGATAGAAAAGAGTATAGTTATTTCAAATAAAGGGGGAAAAAATATGAATAAACAACACTTTTTTTATTATGAATACAATAAAAAATGCTGACAAAGAATTTTCTTTTTGTAATACGTAAACAAAAGAAAACACTCCGCTATTTCTTTCTTTTTGTAAAGAATACTAGAGAATATTTTTCTCTGGGCTCCGAGATTAGTCATCATTATGGTAGGTGCTACAAATAACAAAGACCATAATCTACATCATGGTACATTTGGTAGATAATGGGATAGATAGAAAAACAGTTAGGCATTCAACAATCAGCTTTGTTCTAGTGAGGATTAACAGAATTCCATAGCGCAAAATAAATGATAAAGCAATGGAAGTGCATCCTGTAAAGAAGAATTTGCCTTGCTGCTAATTGGAATTACAAGCTTATAAGAGAAGATTTAAACATGTTTTATTATATTAAGAAATTTTTTAACATGAGAGGTTAGGCAAAAACAAATAGTACATCAGATGAAAACCCTAAGCATTCCACCCAGTCCACTAAATAAAGCCTATGAGAAATTATAGTACTATTAGTGTGATATTACTAAAAAGTTGTTGTATTTGGAAAGTTTAAATAAAGTTTAAAATTTTCAATACATTTAACATTCACTCATAGATGACGGAAATAGTCCAACATATCACATCTAATTATAGTACCAACTCTTATAACCTGCCAGAAAAGAAAATGGCCAGCCTATGCAGTTAAATTGTGGAAAGGTCATGTGATGTATTTGATATATAATACACTAATACAAAGCTAATATACTTATTTAAGATATATATATAAAAAAAGATACATTTCTGAAAAAAATCTTGAAAGAATCAAAGTAATTACGGAGAAGAATTCACATTTAAAATCTAGGAGGGAGAACTCTAAAGATGGTGAATGGTAAGATATTCAGATACTCAAAGATTAAGTTATTCCTTTTTCTAACATTAAGATATTAAATTTTCGAAGATTAAAATAAATTCAATATTATGTAAGAGTATACTGTATTTTATTTGTGAATTACTATTATATACTTATATTGAAAGTAATTTAAAGGATGAGTGGTGTTTCACTTGATACATATATACACGTGTGTGGAGTTATTAAAAGTAAGATGAACGATTTGTTAAATAAAAATTTAATGATTTTTTTATATTTATACACGAAGTTGCTAAATGAGATGAAACTAAATATCAAAATTTATTTATTGGACATGGATTCAATATTAAATGATTGACTTAAATTGATGCATGAAATTACTGAACAGGAAAATTAAATATATGAATTTGTTAGTTGGAACTGATTGATTGTGAAATTATTAAATGAAGAGAGAATAAAATATATGAACTCTTTATTATAATCATCTTAATAATTTTATGCAAGATGGAAAATTTACAGTTGAAATTTATTTCATTGGGAACTACAAACAAACTATTTACATTTTGTTTTGTTAATAAATGATTATTTTATTATTTATTAACCCACTTGTTCATATTGTTTCATATGTGATTAAATGTTGTAACATTAACACATACATATGCTAATCCATAACCAAATCTACAACTCTGAGAACATGCAAACCACTGAGTGATGTACTGGGGTTTTACAGTAGAAATTGGTAAATGATGATGACTATTATCTTAAATAATTCCAAGTAAACATTCTCTGTTTTAGGAGGTTTGGTGCCTTAGAATTTCTGCAAATAGAAAGCTAAAACAAACAAAATATTTTGGAGTGATTTTAATAATCAAAACCATCATCTTCATCTGTTAAGTTAATTTTGCTAAGTTTAAACATCATAATGTCAACCCACATGTGAGAGCATACATATTGATTAGTATAGATATAGGCTTAGAAAACTTTGAATATTTTATATTTATTCAAAGTTTTAATCTCGTTAAAACCTGCTGTCGCTTGTATTTATGATCAATAGATGGCGTTTTACCAAAAACACCTACCAAGCGTACATTTGTTTACATAAACGATCAAAGAGTCAGAATTAACTATCTCTTTCATTTTAGCCCACCCTCAGATCAGCTGATTTCAAGCTGATTTGCCATCATCAGTGAAGGACAGAGCCAAGAAACTAGATCTAAACAGTGACTCCAAGTGTTTATGCACAAAGTTTCTATCAGCTTGCAAGCATGAAATTTTTCAGACTGATAAAGTCTTCAAACTCAGCCAAACAAGCTAGATAGCTATATGGGTCTGATCTCAGTTCAGTTTCTCCACATAGTCAAAACCTCTGCAATCTATATCATTGCAGAAACCTTTAAAGGTACATTTATGAAAAACAAAAAACAAGTTTTAATCACGTTAAAACCTGCTGTCACTTGTATTTATGATCAATAGATGGCGTTTTACCAAAAACACCTACCAAGCGTACGTTTGTTTACATAAACAATCAAAGCTGATAGAAACTTTGTGCATAAACACTTGGAGTCAGTGTTTAGATCTAGTTTCTTGGCTCTGTCCTTCACTGATGATAGCAAATCAGCTTGAAATCAGCTGATCTGAGGATGGACTAAAATGAAAGAGATAGTTCACTTGGTAGGTGTTTTTGGTAAAACGCCATCTATTGATCATAAATACAAGCGACAGCAGGTTTTAACATGATTAAAACTTTGTTTTTTGTTTTTCATAAATGTACCTTTAAAGGTTTCTGCAATGATATAGATTGCAGAGGCTTTGACTATATGGAGAAACTGAACTGAGATCAGACCCATATAGCTATCTAGCTTGTTTGGCTGAGTTTGAAGACTTTATCGGTCTGAAAAATTTCATGCTTGCAAGCTGATAGAAACTTTGTGCATAAACACTTGGAATCAGTGTTTAGATCTAGTTTCTTGGCTCTGTCCTTCACTGATGATAGCAAATCAGCTTGAAATCAGCTGATCTGAGGGTGGGCTAAAATGAAAGAGATAGTTAATTCTGACTCTTTGATCGTTTATGTAAACAAACATATGCTTGGTAGGTGTTTTTGGTAAAATGCCATCTATTGATATATATATATGATTAATAGATGGTGTTTTTGGTAAAACGCCATCTATTGATCATAAATACAAGCGTTAGCAAGTTTAACTTGTTTTTTTGTTTTATATATATATTAACTAGTTAGTTCAAATCCGAATTATTGGGATATTATCACTACATAAGGATAATTAATACAATATAAAACAAACATTAAAAATACAATCTGGAATATCATATATTAGATTATAACCATTTAACAAAGAGAAATCAAAATTTTTGGCAAACAAAAATAAAAAATAACTACTGTTTTATGAAGCATCTGTGCTGGATACTAGTGGCACATATAATGCTACCTAAAAATATATGTTTTGGAATGATTAAATTGTTATTTTTGTATATGTACCTTTTTTTTTTTTCTGATCTCCTGAAAAATAGAAAGTTCATTGTATGTCACTAATGATCATTTCTTGTGTTGAATCTATTAAACACATTGCAATCTTGAAATATTTTCTGTTAGTCAAATTACAATCCAACTCTCTAATAATTTTATTTTTATATTCTTCCATGCATTTTTGGAGAGATAGAAGTGGTTTTTTGCAATCTTAAAAAAAAAAAATCCTAAGTCTTTTCTTGTTAGCAAATTGTCTCCAAAACATGATATCAGTATAAATTTTTTTTTATTTTTCATCTGAATGAGAATTTGTATGAGCACAATCTGACTTATTATCGTATAATAAATCCCAGTAAGATAAATAATAATAATATCAATTTGTCAGAAAATATCAATTTTCATAATGTTATTCATACAATTTTTATTTATATAGAATCTTACAGGGTTCATATTTATATTTGCTCTTTTGAAGTGTAATCCATTTTTTAAATCATTTTTCATAAAATAACTTCTGTCTTCAACATTCCATTTAATGTTCATTCATGAGCTCTTCCTTCATATAAAAGTAACTTGCATTATGGATATAACATTGTCATTGAATGACGGCTTAGGTCAGAATTTTTATCTATTTCTGTCTTAAATGAGAAGTCTACATCTGAGAACTGAGGATCTTAATTTATTTATTTTTTTCATTCAAAATATACATCAGTGATATCCAATATGAGGTAGGCATTCTACTAAGAATATGAGAAATCACATAAAGAATTATGAGAAGAAAAAAAATCAGCTAATACATTATCAGAGGGTTTTCTTATTTTTTATTATTTTAAGTAAATTAACATTTTTAAAATAATAATTTGATTTAAAAAAGATGAAATTTAATTATTTATATATGTATATTTAAAAGATAATAAAATACTTTAGTATTAACATATGCTTAATCTGTAAAAAAGAAAAAAATGTACAATTGTAAACACAAAGATATATTTGTAAGCATATGTATACAAATGTGTTTATAAAAATATATATACATATTTGCTAAATATATGCTCTTCATAATTATTTAGATATATTTTTATCATTTTTGATTGTCAGCTTAAGTCTATCTATTTCATTCTAAAGTTAGACTGATAATAGCATTTCAAAAACAAATGAAATATAACTAAGTAAATAAAAGTGAAGATAAGAATTTACAAATTTATTAATTGCATTACATATATTTATAATGGTTAGCCAGCATAATCAGAATACCTTCATTAATCAGTACTACATTTTGCCATTAAATATGACAGATGAAAGCATGCATATTAACATAACATTTTTGTGCTTTTAGATGAGAATATGGCATGATTTTCACAAGCCTTCGGAAAAAAAATGTTAGAAATGTTGAAACAAAAACTGAAAAGTCTGATCCTTTAAAATTAAAAGCTTCAAGAATAGTAAATACAATCATTAAAGATGAGAGGATAAAAACTGCTTAACCAAATATAATTAGAAATCACTGCTTGTTGACATGGATATTGCAAAAGATTGTGACCTAAATTGTAAAGCATAATGGAACAAATCACTTCCGAGATCAACACATAGCTAAACATTTGTATGTCTATTAAAATAATCGGTAAATCTAAAACATAAGCTGTATTTTTGAAGTTAATGGTTTCTGGGGTGATTTAGTCATTCAGGTCATGTGATTTTTATGCACTTATAGACTATGAATTAATCATCAAAGTAAGCCAAAGCCTAATAACTATTAGCCTTCTTTCAACTATAAAATATAGTGTTGAAACTGTGATTTCAGCATTCATATCTTGATATTTACGTAATCCAATCATCATTCTATACGGATGAATCATAGCTGCACACTAAACATTTTGGGAAACTGGACTCAAATCATAGTACATTGTTCTAGACAAACTTCCGGACAAACAATGCTCTCATTTTTACAGTCCCAGTAAACAAATTTTAAATTGAAAAACATATGAGGAATGTTACACATTTCCCATGTTTCAATCCCAATATTAACAATATCCATTTATAAATACATCCATTCAACAATTCTTCTAAGAATATACTAATTAAGACAAATGTTATACAATCCCTTTTTATACATCTATTTCTTCTATAAGAAGACCATTTATAACAAATATCTTCCACTTCATATGAAATATCCTAATAAGCATCTCTCTTTCAAATCTACACCCATATATTTTCAAAATATCCAACAAAATGCCTTTTCTATATGCACCATATTGCAGTGAAAAAATTAATAAGGTATATTACACACATTCTTTGATGTAAAAAAAATTTTTTTTTAAAGAAATAGGGTGGAAAAAAATTAGCAAAATGCATGGGTACTTGGATAAAATTCTTTGTCAGATGGTAATCATAATATGCTATGCTAAGTGTAATACAATAAAAAATATTTAAGCTTCATTGTACCTGTAATAATGACATAATTTAGCTATATTTGGTAAAAATATAAAAAATATGATAGCAAGAAATCGATAATTGACATGGATTTTAAATATGAGAATAAATAAATAAATAATAAAACACATTAAATATATCTTTCTATTTCTAATTACTTACTGATTGTAAAAATGTGTGGACTTGTTTTCCAACATAATTTTTAAGATTCTGTTTGGAAATGAATGAAATCTCATTTTCATGCAGTTCACTAAAATAGAAGTATAGGGAAAAAAAGAATTAACTAGTTAAATATGAGTAACTGTGATTACATATATATATAAATTTTATTGATCTTTCAAAATATTCCACAATATTCATTTGATATGTGAGCAGTACCATTTATTTAAACTCTTTGAGTACTGGTGATCTATGTTTTCCTAGTTATAAATATTTATAAAATTAATAAATAAAAACTTCATATAATTATCTTTTATATTTAACTGAAAATTTTTTAATATTTTATTTGATGTTCCAATTAAATCTCAATGGTCAGCTATAGAATTATACATAAAGAAAAATTGAAAATCTAAAAACAAAAATCATTATTTATAATTTTCAAATATTTAAATCTTTGCAATAATTAATAGCAATATATATTCTCTAACATATAAACAATAAAAAAATTGAAAATTTAAACATTAGCAATCTTTATATAAAATATATACATATTAACAATAAATTTATAAATAATAAATTTTATTATATAACAAACTTTTGTCTATATAGTGGAGCTGCGAACTACACTATATTTTGTTCCAAGTCTCTCTCGCGTTCAACATGTATAGTGTATAAGAGCTCAAATTTTGTGATAAATATTGATTGGAATAGAATACATATTGTTTATTGAACTGCAAATGCACAGTATTTTTCAACAAGCACATATACATGACATGGACATATTTTTATATATACATAACATACTATAAATCAAGATTATAGTATAAGTAAAATTTTAAAATAGTAAGTTATTAATAATAAACTGAGGGGCCAGACACATTTATACATATTTTACTGAATTTATGTTAAAGCATGCATTCACTGTAGCTATAAGAGCGAAAAAAAAACTACTATATTTTATTTTTAAAATAAAGTAAATAGCGAAATGTCCAACTTCCGTAGCTAATAATTAAGCTCTAGACAATAGTCCTTTTTTTTCAATAATTTTTTTCTCTTATATAAATATAATAATGGTCTTGTTATAAAAAGTCAGGATCTTTCTAATTATTTTGATATTTTAAAATCAGATAATTGTTGACACTTTAAAGACTGAGTAAAATATTTATTCCATCCTATAAATGTCTTTCATAGACGCAGTTGTATGCTAGATATCTCCATGAATAGAAGGTAGTTATTGCAATGAATGGGGGGGTATTTATTATTTTAAATTTTTTTTTTAACATACTGCTAGATATAATGACCTAAAAAAATAAGAAAAAGTCGAAAGTATGGGTGCATTAACATTTTGATAGATTTACCATGCAAAAAATATATTAGAAAAATAATAATCAGTAGAATGTTGTGATTATTGACCTAGAAGAAAGTACACTTAAGACATGAAGAAAACTGATGACAAACTCATCAATTTAAAAACAAGATTTTATTTTTTTTAATTTATGATTTTGTCTACTGAATTCACATTATCTTCAATACAACAACAACCATTATAATAATATCATAATAATAATATTATAATAATATTATTTTTTTTTATATTTTTTTTTTTATATTAAACTCTGTATTAACAATTGACGAATTGTTATTTTGTATTATTTTTGTATTATAATAATATCAGTAAATTATGAAAGTATATATCTATTAATTGATATACCTGTATTAATTGAAATCATACTACAACTTCAAAATGGTATCTACTTTCATTCACTCAGAAACTATTTTATCCAGAAAAAAAATGATGTAATTGAAATTAAAACCACATGGTGAAAAAAAAAAAATAGTAATTAATCATATGAAATAATTATTTTTTACGGTGTCTGAAATATTTTTCTTTCTATATTTTATAGTACTGCACAGTATATGAAGGGCTATTTGCATGATTTATCCAATAAAACTATATTAGTTCAATAGATAAGATATTCGAAGATCATACCAATCAAACAATCATTTTCATATTTTATGGATGGAAATATGCAATCATGATAAAAAAATGAATTCCAACACAATATTTTCTGCTCTATTTCAGAATAACTGATCACCAATTTAATCTACTTTTTAACTTTATTTCAAAATTAAAAGGTTTTTTTTTTTTTTTTTTGAAGTTTTATGTTTTAAAAAGTGATTTCAATACATATGGATCTTACAAATTGGATGAAATAATGGAAACATCTGCAATGTCTTTATTAATAGTATAAGCTAACCATTTGCATCAAGAATTGATGGCATTCAATATTGAGTCATTTCTCATGGAGAAAAACAAATCTCAAGTCCTCTGAGAGATGTTATGGAAACATATCAATCCTTAATTGCTGAGGTCCAGATAATATTAACAACATAAAAATCAGAGGATAAGAGAACAATAAAAAAAATAAACAGAGATAGTCTGCATGAATTACAATATCATCTTAGAAGATGATAGTGTTATCTGGAAACAATGTTAATATCATGAGTAAACATATTATCCAAAAACATTCACATAAATTAAGATATATCTGTACTTTAGAGTAACGATAATAGCAAAAAAAATTTATAATAATCCAGTCAATCATAATATTTTCACCACTATGTTTCATAGTTGACACAAATCTTTTCACTGGCTCATAAACAATACCTTATCACATCCTAAAATATGCTTCTTATGTAGAACTATTTCTACATAATAGCATTTATACAAGAAATCAATCACTCTAAAATGATTTTAGCTGATGATGGATTGTTTTGGTAGGTAATGAAAAAAATATAAAATGTGTTGATTTCTGCAATACACTATAGTTTTGTGTCTCTCACTAAGTATTCATTTTTCTAATCATAAATGATTTAACAGATTTTAAAATATTAAAAACAGGTTCAGTAGTTTTGATGACCAAAAAACTCCAACCAATATAGTTTCAAGTTTTTCTTTTTAAATATACTAGACTTCATATATTTTCTCAAATACTTTTTAAACTATCATCATTTTCCTGTAGGACATTTTTCATTACTTCCTAGGATTATAAATCTCCAGCCAATAAAGTTTCAAGTTTTTGTTTTTAAATGTAAATACACTTGCTATATCTTCTTAAAACTTATAAAATTATCATCATTTTCCTGCAGGATATTTTTCATTACCTCCTCAAATTCTACCAGTGAAAGAACAAAATATTGCATTTGTATGTATTTGATTACTGTGCTAAATGACATCAAATATAGTGCTTATATGATAAGTATTATTATAATTTCAATCAAAACAAAAATGTTAATACAAATTTAACTTTATGACTTTTAAAATGTTTTTAAAATGATTATATGTAATCATTTAATTTTTATCTAACTTATTAATAGTTAATATAATAAATAAGATCTTTTATAGAAAAAAATTCTTGACTAATATTCTTAGCCAACACAATTACTTTTTAAATAAATCAAAACAATATTTAGGAATAATTAGAGGGGATTTGAACCCAGACTACCAAGCTCCCTCCAGTGATGCATTCCATCTTATACAGCCGATACACATGACCACAAACAAGTGAAAAAGATAAATGATTTTCAATGTAATATTTTGCGCTGAACCAGCACTCATCAGTTGCTCTGTATCATCATCTCCCACACATCAGTGCCTGATTTATATTAAGATAGCAAATCTTCAAATTTTAATAATCAGACTTCAATCTTCTTGACCCTCCAATTCTTCAGCCAACCATATCATTGAAAATATGATGCTAGCAAATTCAAAGCCCTTGTTTTCCAATTTTGTTATCATACCCATGTTGCCCATAAGTTGTTCTGACCTGTCATATTTAGGACCTTAAGACCATTTAAATATACTGAAGAGGGATGGTAGAATACAGGCTGCATCTGTAATATTTAAATACAAGAATAATAACAGTAACTAAATGCAGAGCAGTGAACTGGTGATGTGGATAAGCAACAATGAGAAGCAAATAATAAGTTTTATAGTAATTTGTTAAATAAATAAACCATGCAATCCAGGCATTAACAGACTATTTGCTTCTACAACCATACATTCCGAACTTCGCACAACGGATAGCATGTTCTCAGAGCTATAGAGGGGGATTCTTTCTGCAAGTCATATGTGTGGCACTAATGTACAATTATTAGCATATGTTATATAAAACCAAAGGTATTATGACAGTATACTAATTAGATATAATTAATTTGTGTATTTTATAAAATGGAAAAGTATTATATACTATACTTGCTTTAGTATATGCATAAAAATAATAATCAAACAAATTAATAAATAATAAAATAATTTATTAATAAAAATAAATAAATCAATAAAATATTATTTGTAGATTCCTTCTTTGATACTTCTCAAGTTGATATCAGGACAAAAGTTCAAATCTTTTACAACTCTAACTGTTCATTATAACTTCTCCTATAAGTGTATATATAAAAAAAAAATTATTTGTTTTAATATAACTTTCAATTGAAATCATATTATTCTCGATGGATTATACATAGTGTGCTCTGTGAATAATTCAAATTTAAAGATTTTATTATTCTTATTTATCCATGAACAAAGGATAATGACTTATTTACCAATATCAAATTTCAGTTTTCATTCTATATTCTCTTATAGTTCAATATGTCTTTTTATTTATTTGTCTTAAATATTCAAAAACAATATAAAACATTAAATTTCTTTACTTTAAACTACCTTAAATATTATATCTCGAAAGACTTTCTTCTTATTTTGAATATCTTTCCCCTTTTAATTATTATCATAACATTGAATAGAGTTATATGTGTTAGTATTTTATTTTGCTTGAAACAAAAAAACTTTCTTGGCAATTTATCTGCAAGATTGTTTCTTTTCTTTCCTAGCAGCTTGTCATAGTTGATGGGAAAATACTGGACAATGCACTGAAGATAAGAGCTGATGTACTACTTGCTTCAGTCTAGTGCTCCATATTAAAAGAATATCGAATATAATAAATATTTTCATAACTTTTAATAAATTAAAGTAATTAAAATCTGACACTTCTTGTATAAATTTTAATTTGATAGTTAATTCTTTTTCTCTTTTACTTCTTCAACAAGAGCGGGAGAGAGAGAGAGCTTATCCCTTTTACATATTGACTTTATTGACATGTGTAATCTTTTTGCTTTATTTATAAATTTTTGAGATTGTCTCCTCAATAAGTTTATAAAATAATCTGTTTTCTAACAAAGCAAAAATTAATTAAATGAATTTATCAGTGCATATTTACTAAATAAATAAAATCTTTAGTCACACAATTACTTTCTGCACATGGCTATTTCATTCCTCATTTATTTATTTCCATCTTGAATGTATATAAGTCTTTAAGTAAGCACACAATATTTTCCAAAATATAATCACAATATAACTTTGGTATCACTGACAATGGTTACAATATATATACTTATGCTAGATGTAATTAAAGGATTTGAACCCAGACTTTCAAGCTTCTTTCAGTCATCAACTCTTTTCACATAAATGTGGTCATGTGTATTGGTTATATAATTGGAGATCATTTATCTTTTCCACATGTATCTGATCATGAGTATTGGTTGTATAAGATAGAGTGGATGACTGAAGAATTGGACATCATTTATCTTTTTTCACATGTATGTAGTCATGTGTGTTAGTTGTATAAGATGGAGTGGATAACTGAAGGGAGCTTGAAAGTCTGGGTTCAAATATCTTCTAAATTACATCCAGCTTAAGTATATATACTATCCTTGTATTTAAATATTACAGATTCAGCTTGTATTCTGCCCATTTCACTTCTGTTTATTTAAATGGTCTTAAGGTCCTACATATGAGGAGTCAAAATGATATACAATCAACATGAGTTCGACAACAATATTGGCAAACAAGGGTTTAGAACATGCCATCATCAGATTTTCAATGACATCGATAGCTGAAAAGTTGGAGAAGATTGAAGCCTGTCCATTAAAGCATGAGGATTTTCTAAATAGTCAAAATAAGTCATAGATCACTTGACCCTATTCTCTTAAGCTTGTAAGTTATAAACAATGAGAATTGCCAATTCTTCAACAAGTTTTGTGATAAATGCATAGCCAGAGAAAACATTTAAAATATCTCTGTCGGGAACCTTCATCCCCTGACCATGGTTTCGTGCGCACGAAACCATGGTCAGGGGTTTGGAGAGGGTTCCTGACAGAGATATTTTAAATGCTTTCTCTGGCTATGCATTTATCTCAAAATTTGTTGAGGAATTGGCAATCCTCATTGTTTATGAAGATTTTCTATCTTAATATAAACCGACCACTGATTGCATGTATGTGTGGTAAATGATGATCCAGACCAACTGATGAGTGCTGGTATTTTTAATGTATATGATCATGTGTATCACTTGTATAAGATGGAGTGGATGATTGAAGAGAGCTTGAAAATCTGGATTCAAATCCCCTCTAATTACATCTAGCTTAAGTATATACACCTGGGTCTCTTTTTACGCGGATTTATCCAACGCGATTTTGAAGTTACGCAACTCATGTTTCTCCGAAAGTCAAACTCCGATAATGCGCTATTAATCATGATTTCCACATTTTATGTATACACACATTAAATTTTACAAGAATATAATGTAAATTTGTTTAAACATTGTGCATGTTAATTTTGCATTTTAAATCACATTCTGTTTTTGCTTTTTAAAAAAGAACGTAATCAATTATTAATCATTTAGTGTCCGCAAGTTTATTTTTAAAAGGTGAGTAATAGCAGTGAGCACAATTAAAATTGAAAATTAAAAAATTAAAGACAAAAATAAAAATTTAATTTTTAGTTGTTAGATTAATTACTAATTATGTTGTCACCAGAAAACCATTAACACAACATGAGAGTGACGTTGGCGCTAGCTGTATTTCCTCTTGTGAAGAATCTGATTTTTTACCAGTTTGTAAACGAACCTGTTTAACGGCAAATAGCAATAATAATTAAAACATGTATAAAAAAATGTAAATTACTGTAAATTATGCATAAAAATATATTGTTTTGAATAAAATTAAATATTATAGTTAAAAAAAGTTTGTCTTGTATCAATTTTTTTCAAATTTGAAATTTTTTATTAGTCATATTTTATTTATTTCTTTTTTTTTTGTGCAAATTTTAAAGTAATTTTACGTTGGTGCTTTGCTTTTATGCGATCTTTGAAAAATCACAGTCCGTATCCTCCTTTTTTCAAGGTAAGTTATGTCTATTTTTGCACGATTTCGTTTGTGCGTGTTTTCTGAGGAACCTATCTATCGTGTAAAACGAGACCCAGGTGTATACTATACTTGTATTTAAATATTAATGTTTAGAAACACAAATAAACTAGAATATTAGGTAGAGCATACTATGGAATCACCTGAAATATATTACAAAGATATGAATCAAATGTAATTAAAAAATAATAATACAATTGGGGGGGGACGGGGACCCAAAAATAACTAGAATTTTTAAATAAAATGTGTATCGATTTTTAGAGGTTGCAAAATGAATCTCTTGCAAAGTATAGTCTATTTAATGTAATGCATCAGTCTAAACATATTTTTACTTTTTGAAATAGTCCAGAAGCACTTGCAAAGTGATACCATTTAATGCCACCATTGTTTTTTTCTTTACCACTTCTAAGTTGGCAAAAAAAAACCTCTGAGACATTTTTTATTCAAGAAAATAAAAAGAAGTCGCATGAAATGACATTGAGCGAATATGATTGATGGATAAGCTGAGTCATGTAAAATTTAATTAAAAATTGTTACCCACTCAAGACTTTGTACACTGTTGTGATAAAGCATGCACTCCTCACTTTGCCACAAAACACGCATTATGCTAAAAGTTTCAGAACTTACAGGTTTTAAATACCTGATCATTGCAAACAAATTCTGATTGAACAATGGCTGTTTACATTTAAAAAAAATCATCATCATCTTGACATTGGACTTTACTCACCATGCTTTTTTCGGACTTGGTGAATTTCACACTTCCATTAAACCACTTGTAAATTTGGGTTTTTACCAAAACAACTTGCTGCTAAGCTGTTCCATGCATTACAACTGTTTCCCTTGGGATCCTCCCTAAAAGAAAACATAATTTCATGCTGTTCCAACTTTTCAGCCATTACAAAAATTTCCAAATATGTGGAACGCATACAAAAAGTATCCTTTATGGCATGACAGTGATGTCATTTGGCAAATTAATGCAGAAAGGTCCCAGCAAGAGGTATCTAGCTGCAGAAGCATGTGCTACAATAGGTATGCCTACTATTTTGGGCCTTTCCTCATATGTATTATTAAAAAACTTCAAATACTAAAAGCAATAAAACAACCATTAACAATGAATGAAAAGATTGTTTATAACTTTAAATAAAAAGTAATGTTTTTAAGATGTCCAAATATGTAGTCTCTGAATAGAATTTAATTATTGATACTATAAATAAACTTTCATTAAGCAAACAAATAAAAATTCTTTACCTTTCTTTCATTGTACATTCAGGGTAAAAGATTTCTTTATTTGACAATGATTGACCAAATCTATAATAATCAAATGGTAAATAATTACAACAATGACAATTAATAATCAGCCATTAGGCTAATGCATATGCACTTTGTGGATTTTTTAACTACAAAAAAAATCCACAAAGCGCATGTGCATTAGCTTAACGGCTGTTTATTAATATTACAGTTTATAAAACATAGTGCTATATAAAAATAAATATCTTATTTACATATGTTTAATGTGAAATAAGAATGACATTGTAAATTCTAGAAAATTTCGCAAGTCATTCATTCAGACATAGTAAAAATAATTTAAAGTGATTGCTTAAAATCTTCACGCTCTCATTTCTAAATGCTTAAGATTTGCCCATACATAAACGTTTGGGTCAAAAAGATAGATGGATTCACTCTTATCTTTTCACAAAGACTTTATCTTGTGTTTGGAAAGTGAGAGGATTCATTTATACTTAAAAAAAAAATCCACAAAGCGCATGTGCATTAGCTTAATGGCTGATTATTAATATTACAGTTTATAAAACATAGTGCTATATAGAAATAAATATCTTATTAACAATGACAATTGTAAATAAAAATAAAATTAACTAAGTACAAAACAAAATAGTGATGATAGAAAAAGGAAATATAAATAATAAAATAAATATATTCATTCATCATAAAGATAAATTTAAGGGGCCTAAAATTTTTTTCAAAATGTTAAGACATTCTCTCATATGGTCACAAATAATTGACAATTTATCTAAATTTAATATAACTCATTTATTTTTTGTTATATACTTCCCTTTTAAGTCTATAATTTACATATTGTCAATTTTTATTTGTTTTCAATAATGAACCTTTTATTATAAGGTAATATATATGTGTGTGTGCATTTTATTTACTAAAAAATGACTCAGTTTTCAATCTATATCATAAAGACATAATAGATGTAAAATATGCACATAAATATATGTATATAGCCAAATTCCACAGATTTTCATGCATTACGTAACTTTAAGATCTGAGTTTTCAAATTTAAAAAATAAATTTATCAAAAATAATTTATTTCTTATACAAATAATAACTATAATTTCTTTTTAAATAATTAGTTGTACTTTCTTAGAAATAATTTCATTAGCTATTATCTGTAATAATATTTTTCACTGCAGAATCTAAAGCCACAGTTAAAATTGTTTCCATCTTAATATCAAGTGTGCCCAATCTTATAATTATTTTTTTAAAAAAAAAACAGTAGTATGATTAAAAATTATTATAATTTTTTAAGAAAAAAAAAAGATTTCTTAAAAACAAATTCAAAATCATTTAAGATTTTATTCAATTTAATGATGCAGTTTTAAATATATACTTCATTTTATATATTTTTTAAAGCAATTTTTATTTCCTAACTATTCTTTCTTTTATAGAATAAACAGATCTTTAAGGAAAGCAGTAGCTTCAGTAGAAACAGAAAATAAAATTGCTTTAAAAAACACAAAAAAGAGAAGTAGTGTATTATATTATATTAATTTGAGCAATAAAAAATTACTGGAATTATTGAAGTTCCCTAAATATTAAGATAACAAGCAATTGCATACTATCATGTCCAGTGCTATCATCTGTACATAATATTGATTCAGAAAGGAATTTGCTGTTAACTGAAAAAAGAGCCTTTGATTCCTCTTGGAGGGCTTAAAGAAGTTTGCATGACAATTTCCTAATGTCCATTCCATGCATTCTTGTCATTACAACTGTTATTACTATGTGATTATTAATATATCATATGAACATGGATGGGATGCTCAGCAACACTCATTAGTCAGCATAGTGAGTTTAGTGGCTTTTTACCTCTGAGTTTAAGATTGAGAAATACCATGATCTTTTTTTTTCAACTAACTGAAATATCAGTTGAGTTTTCTTGAAGGTTGAATGAAGATGTGTGAGTGAATAATTTATTTTTTTTCTAATAGATATTTACAATCATGACAAACAAAAATAAATTTATGGCCCTTATTCCCAGGAACTGTAAAGTCATCAACCAAGGCAGTAGTTGGCAACTGAAGGCAGAAGATGCTAAACATCTCCTGATTGGGGACTGACATTATCATTTGATGACAACCAGATTGCAAGAATTGAAAAAAGAAATATTTAATATTAAATGAGACATTATTGAACTTTGTGAAGTTAGAAAAAAAAAATTAAGAGACAATTGATTTAAAAAGTGGACATATACTATACTAAAAGACCCAAACAATGGAAGAACAAGTCGAATAGGATTCATTGTAAATAAAAAATGGAAGAACAATAATTGTGGAGATTGATGGTATATCAGACAGAGTGACAAGATTAGTTACTCAACTTAATAGCAGATATCAAATGCAGATAATTCAGGTTTATGCTCCAACAAGTTCTCATAGTGATGAAGAAGTAGAGGATTTTTATATGATTGTACAAAAAGCTTTTGATCAGACCAAACATTTTAAAATTGTCATGGGAGACTTTAATGCTAGAATTGGTAAACAATTAAAAGATGAAAGTGCTGTAAGTAAATATGATACAGACTTATGGAGCTTGCAGAAAAAGAAAAACTTTATATTATGAATTCTTTTTTGGAGAAAAATGTTTAATGTAAATGGACATGGAAAACATCCAAATGAAGGTACAGCTGAATTGGATTACATTTGACTAACAGAAAATATGTATTTCAGTTCTTAATCGATTAATGAGATGTAAGATACATGTTAATGAAAAATTAGATATAAAAATTAGTAAAGAAAAATGATATTCACAGTTGATATTCCTAATCTTCAGAAACATTTGAATGAATTTAAATTAGAACTTGTAAATAGTTTTAAAATATTAACAGATTTTCAATATGATTCATATTTGAATGAACCTACCAAGACAAGAGAATTTATGAAAAAAAGAAAAAATATGAAAATATATAAAAATGATGAATTAAGAAGGATTGAATATCTTGAATTTCGTAAAATGATGTGAAAAAGAGTTGATAATGATATAAGAAAGTATAACCGTGAAGTAGTAAGGAAAGCTGTAGAAGATAATAGAAGTCTCAAGAGTATAAAACAACATTTTGATATTGATAGAAAACTTATTTCTGCAATAAGAAAAAAAGATGGAACTATTACTAAAAAGAGATGGCATCATGAAATGTGCTATCAAAAATTATATAGCAAGAAAGAACAAAGAAAAGTAAATCATACAACTACTATATCTTATAAATTTCCTAGGATTTTAAATGAAGAAATGAGATATGCAATTGAATTTATGAAGAAGGGAAAACCTCCAAGTAATAGTGAAATTATAATTGATATCTTAAAAAAAGCACATGAAGAAATAGAAATTTTTTTGACAAAATTATATACCAAAAGGCTAAATGATAAAGATATACCACATAATTGGAAGAATACAATACTAATATTAATATTTTAAAAAAGTGATAAAGAAGATATTAGAAATTACAGACCTATCAGCTTTTTATCAGTTCCATACAAAATTTTTACTAAAATAATTAACTTTGGATTTTGAGCAACCAAAAGAACAAGCTGAATTTAAGTAGTTTAGTACAATGGATCATATCCAAGTATTGAGAGAAGTTATAAAAAGCACCAATGATTATGGGTTGCCATTATGCGCTGAATTGGTAGATTATGAAAAGGCATTTGAATCTATAAGCATTTCTTCAGTGATTAAAGCATTAGATCATCAAAGTGTAGATACAGGATATCATCATATTCTGAAGAATATTTATAAAAATGCAACAGCAACAATTAGATTATATAATAATGCTAAAAAGATTAACATTGAGAAGGGTATACAAACTACATATCTCCAAAACAATTTATAGTAGTTTTGCAAGAAGTATTTTGTGGATTAAAATGGAAAGCTAAGAGAATAGAAGTAAATGGAAATTATTTATGTCATCTAGATTTTGCAGATGATGTAGTTGTTTTGGAAAATAATGCTTCAGAGCTTCAGGAAATGTTGCAAAAGTTATCAGAAGAAAGTAGAATTACAGGTAAATGTTAAAAAGATTAAAGCAATGTTCAATGGATTTTCTCAAAAGAAAAAAATAAAGATTGATAATGATGAATTAGAAGAAGTTAACAACTACAAATACTTTGGTGGGATTATTACCAAAGATGGAAACATAATGGATGAAATTAATCATAGAATTAAACTTGGTTGGAGTATTTTTGGTAGAAATAACAATATTAAAAGGAAATATGATTATGTGTTTGAAAAGGAAGGTTCTTTCTTACAGATCTGAGACTTAGATACCTAACAAAAGAGCAATACAGAGACTTCATATCACTCAAAGAAGTATGGGAAAATGCATATTAGGAGTAATAAGAGATTAAAAACGAAATACATGAGTGAGAAAACAATTAGGTGTTACTGACATCATTAAAAAAATTAAGAGACTGAAGTGGAATTGAACTGGGCATATTTCTAGAAGAAATGATAATAGATAACAGTTGAAATTTTAAAGTGGATTACAAGAGATTGTAAAGACCTAGAAAAAGATCACATGTAAGATGGATGGATGGATGAAATAAGAAAGTATGCTGGAGTAATGTGGGAAAAAAAGGCTAGAGATCAAAAAAGATGGATTGAATTTGGAGAGACTATTGGGCAGAGGATCAATATTGGTTGATAATGATGATGATGTTATTGCTGAATCACACTACAAATACATATACAAATTTAAAAAAGCTAAATAATTTGGAGAACTTTGACACTATTAATCTAGATTTGCTATAATAATAAAAAAAAAAAATATTTTGTATAATATTCCAGCAATTTAAAAAAAAATCACCCATTTGGAACGAGAATGTTCTGTGATATGAGTACATTTTTGTCTCTCTACTTTCTTTTTAAAAATACAATCATGAAAATAACAAAATAATTATAATACTCACAGTTACTCTTTTTTTTTTTTTTTTAAACCAACAAATTAAAAAAATTTTGAAAAAAATTCTATTAATTTATAAATAAATAAATATCTTTGTTTTGAATATTTTGGATACTAAACATAATATCAGATGAGAAAAACTATATAAATATAGTATATTTTGTTTATAATTTTAATTATTGCATTATTTTATTTAATTATAATTAGAAATATCAATTGTTTGATAAATGAAAAAAAACAAATCCTAAAAATGGTTGTCACCAATTTTCATTTTAAAAAAACCACAACTAAACAATATTATTTTAACTAAAATTAAAAAAAATAAATTTATCATTTCTAAAAATATTTATTGGAAATCTAATTTATGGAGGAAAAGGGCATTTAAAAAATCAATGTCTTAAAATGACTTTTTAGTGAGTTTTTTTTTTATAATATTCATTTATAAAGTTCATAATAAAACAACAAAAATTTCTTACCCATTTACCTTAATTATAAATATTTTACATAATAATTATCATAATAAACTTTCTTGTTAAAAAAAAAATACAACAAATTGCTTATTTAAAAGTTGATAATAATCAATTGTCTATAAGATAAATTTTGTTATATATTTGAAATAATGTTATTCACACAATTAATTTTAGTTTGTGATATAAATATGTACTGAAACAAATAAAAAAATAATTCAAAACAAACAAAATTATTTTATTTGTCAAATGACTTTAATATTTAATCACTTATGAGATTATATTAAAGTTGCAATAGTGAAAAAAATATTGGTTTTAAAATACTCCATTATCAAATAAAATCAAAAAAATCTTTGTTTTTTTTTTTAAGGTAAATTTTTATGAAAATCTGCTATTATATAATATGAAACACTTGGACAATGGCTAACTTAATAAAGAATATATATTCCACTGCCATTCGTTTGTAGAGTTTTTGTAAAAAAAATTCCTCTGCAATGGCTATTTTATTTATTTTACATATATATTAAACCTGACATTACATAAAGCTTCTAGGAATATTAAAATGTCAATCTGTTAACAATCCAAGTTTTGATTTTCTTGTCTATATTAAGTTCTTAGATCAGAATAAAGGATGGGAATCCATTTTTTATTTGTGAAAGTTGCCTTGGTAACAGATTGAAGATTCATGGTTTAGATAAGCTTGGGCTATTAATATATATATATATGTCAGATGAAATAAAGTGCTGTCTAAAATACTATACATAATTTTTGTAAATCAACATAATTAATCAATATAAATAATTAGGCATCACTGATTGCAATCAATTGCCCCTCTGCGCAATGGATAAACTTTATCTCATAGAATTTTCTTATTTTAGTCTCCCTAATTTACTATTAATTAATAAAATCATGATTAGAATTTATTTCCAACATTAGTACCCATGAATGAGTAATCTGATTGTTTCAATTTCAAACACCACAAACATTAAAACTAATGGAATAATAAATATAATAAGCGAATCTAAAAAAATTAATTAATTAATAAATGCAATAACTCCATTAGCAAAAAAAAAAAAAAAAGCAAAATCTGCTACCTGCTTAATAACATCTCCATTGCCTGCTAATCCATTTATCTCATCTCACTTAAAAAATATTCTACAATCATAATAAATCTTTTGATCTCTAACTTTGATTTTAGTAAATAAATAAAACTAAAACCAATTTCTTACATGCAATGTATTTTTATTATTATTTTTCCCCATAAATTTATTTGCTTTTTTAATTTTTCTTTTGCTTCATTCCTTAAATCCAATTTTTTTAGCACAATGAAGATAAACTGAATACCTATTTTTTCATTTAAAAATTACATTTATTATTAAAAAAATTAATAACATAAATATCATTATCATAAATATAATTTTTGCAAAACTGTTATCAACAAACTATCATTTTCTATTTTTAAAATTTATCTTTAAATTTTTCAAAAAATAATATTAATTATTGTTTTGATTTAGAAAATCAGTACTTAAAATTTATGAGAAGAAAGTTAAAAAATATTAATTTATAAAATCAAAAATAAATAAAAATTTATTGCTTATTTTAAAGTGTAAAAAACTGTTGTATATCATGAATTCACTAAGTGCATTTTGGTCAAATGATAAATGAGCTAACTAATTGAGAAAAAAGAAATGTTTACTTCCATTTTAATAACTTTCCTATAAACTAATAAATTATAATATATTGCATAAAAAAATATTTATGGCATGAGTTGGTCATTATTTGTTTTTTAATAATGCTGGCAGTAACCTTGTGTAGTGAAAGTTATTAAAACATTCAACGTGGGCAAGGAAATCAAATGTTGATACAACACTCCAAATACATTATTCATTAAGTGAGACTTAAAGTATATAATTGGGCTAGAGATAATTATTAACTTAATAAATGATTTGTAAAAGTTATTAATACATTTCCATAAAGTGGTTTGTATCAAAATTGTAAAGCAAAACTGTGAAACCTGTCATTGAGCTATAGTAATTTGCTATTTGTATATGTACTAAATAAATGTTGAAGATATGTGTGGGAGATTGTGATCTGAGTCAACTGGTGTTGGTTCAGCATGAAATGTCCATCTTGGGGATCATTTGACTTTTTTATATATCTTTGATCATATATTTCAGTGATGTGTGATGGAATAGAAGTTTAAAATACATTTAAATACATATTATATGAAGTTAAGTTTAAGTACTCCTAAATAATGTGCACATAAGTTGAATTGTACATGTGCTGCATGACTTAGGTGAAATAGTGTATGTTTCTAATGCATCTATAGTGTGAGAGGTTGGTCTGAATTCTAGGCTGATGGGTGGTTCAGAAAGGATTGAGCTAAAGGTGAAAGATATACTATTTTGTTTTTATCAATGCATCTTTCACTTTTGGTTCAATTCTATCACAATCTCTCATTAGTCCAGAAATCAGACCAACCTCTCACATTATAGTTACATTTAAAGCCTACACTTTTTTAAGTAGGTTATATAGCACACCATAATTTAATTTCATATATACATTATTTTTAGATACTCAAACTTAACTTCATATATATTGAAGCAGTCGGATCTGAGTTCGATCCTAGCTTCATGACATCTAGCCATAAGCCCACTTCAAACCCTAGTACTAACCTTAAATTTCCGATGCAATGGGGCTTTATACATTCAATCCACGCTAATTTCCATAAAGAATAACTTATTTCATAAATGCGTACTAAAATTAATTAGTTTCAGATTTAAATTGATCAATTCTATTAATAAATTCATGATAGAATTATTCATGAATTTATATATTATAACTGCGTGGATTGTGCGTATATATTTGTAAATATTTAAATATATATAATTGTTTAAAAGTTTCATTGCGTCGGGAATGTTTGATTTTATTTTTAAATAATTTGTTAAAGTTTTATTGATTAAAAGCTACATTCTTTCGATAAGCTTTCAGATTTTCCCTTTCCAAAAACAACAGTTAAAGTTTTATTAATTAGAAAAAAAGATAAGGATTTCCTAATTAAAATCATTTTCTGATTTTAAGAATTCATTTTCTAATTAGAAAATGAATTCAAGTTAATGAGTTTGAAAGCCTTATCGAAGGAATGTATCTAAAAACAACCAGTAAATCTAAAAACATTGATAATGAAAGAAGCGCTAGCCTGAAGGCATCAGAGGACAGATATATAGCTCTGAAAAGTTTGGAAAAAAAAGCCATCTTTGTTGTAGAGAAGTGCAGTAAACTCTGTGCATTTTAAATAGTGTTTCGATCATGGTAAGGGGCTAAACGTCAGGAATCTGGCTATTGGTTCCTGAAGTCCCCTGAAAATCTTCAATGGAGCTGCTAAATTCTTTCCAGACAAATCAGGCTGCCAAAATCAAATAAAATGCTGTTCAAGTAATCAATCAAATGCATGCCTACATTTTTACCAACTCGGACGTGTAACCTAAGGATCCAGCCCGGAAGAAATGGGTAATATATTTTCATAATGAACCTTAAACTTTCTGGCCAGTTCCGAACTTTACTTTACACTCCCTTTAAGAGCTCTTCTCATTTATAATGTAATAATACTCTGTGTAAAACCTTTTATTTATGCTATTTTAACTTTCATAGTAATTCTCTCAACCTCTAGTCTTTAACTTTCCTTTCTTACGTGGCGGTTCATTTATTTTATTATGTATATTTATTGAGTAAATTTATTAATGTTGTTATTTTTAATTATATGCCAATAATCCTTCGACTCGATGATCTCCTTCATTTTCTTTGCCTTACACAAGTAATATAAACTTAATTCTGATAGTTAATTCTCACCCATTAGAACTAGATTAATACAGTTCTATCAATCATCGAGTCGAAAGAAATTATTAATGATTGTTATTTTTATCATTGGCTAATAATAAATTATTAGCTCCGTTTTTAATCTATGCCACCGCTATTTTCTCGTTTCACTAATATTTATTTATTATTCAAATATAATCTTAAAATGTTTTTTGCAAAAGGGCCGATAAAGGAATCAAATAAATATATTCTAATTCAACTTTGTTATTTTCTATTAAGATTCAGGAAGGGCACGATGATTGGGGCATAATTAATATGATTTACAAATACTTTAAAATAATGTTAGTTAAAAGCTCATTTGACTTTAATTAAATTGATCAAGTCATCACGTAGAGCATTCTATAATTGGGTTTTAGTATTCAAACGATGACTATCAAGTCATCATCTTCAAACGTTGCTGACGTAGGGCAATCTTCCGCTCCGTTAGGCTGGTCGGTGATAATATTTCTGTTATTTTAAATTATCGAGGAAGAAAGCACTTCCTCTCCTGTTCATATTAGTCAAAGGGCATAAGACTTGTCAGATGCAAGCCGCCATAGGACTTCGATTATCGACTAGCTATCGTCTTTCAATTTCATTTTATAGCTCATAATTCGTCAGCACCGTTGCCTCTCTGTTCCAGTAAAGCCCGCTCTGATGCTCGTAATTCGTGATGAAGTGATTTCAATTAAAGTCGAACAAATTCTCAGTTATATTTAATTAAATAAGTTTTCCAATAAAGATTAAAGTTATGCCCTAAAATACGTATCTTGCTCTTCATGAATGGATTTGCGAATGTGAAAATAAATATCACATTCTTTCGTAAAAAATTAGAGTAATAATTTCCTTTACTAATGAATACCTTTATCTGCCTTTATTTTCTTGTTGGGGGCATAGACATAGACTTTCAAATATTGCGTAATATTCATTGGCATATAATAAGGACCGCCACTCGTATTATAATTATAAACTTTGTTTAAGGACTAGAATTAATTAATTTAATCTTTATTTAAAATTCAAACCAAACAAATTATTATTATTAAATATTTTCTAAACACACTTGGTTTCTTAGTTCTTAATTCTTTTATAATTATTTTAATGTTAATACTCGCTGTCTGTGTTGGCAACCCGAACATATACATATGATTCGATTTAAAATTATTTTTAGTCAGTTTATTATCAGATATTAATGTCAGTTCAGGGGTCTCTGATCCTCACCAACCATTGAGCTAGTTTCTTGGTGCATAGCACTGTGCCGTCGATTTAGATTTCTACTAATCTGAGCTGTTGAGTTGGGTTTGAATTCAGTTTTGGTTCAGCTGAGTTTGGATCCGACTTGCAGTTTAGGTGGTGGGTTTTTCGACTGGTACATGGTTATGTTTTTGATAGAATGCTCTACGTGATGACTTGATCAATTTAATTAAAATCAAACGAGTTTTTAAATAAAACTATTTTAAAGTATTGGTAAATCATATTAATTATGCCCCAATCATCATGCCCTTCCTGAATCTTAATAGAAAATAACACAGTTGAATTAGAATATATTTATTTGATTCCATTATCGGCCCTTTGCAAAAACATTTTAAGATTATATTTGAATAATAAATAAATATTAGTGAAACGAGAAAATAGCGGTGGCATAGATTAAAAACGGAGCTAATAATTTATTATTAGCCAATGATAAAAATAACAATCATTAATAATTTCTTTCGACTCGATGATTGATAGAACTGTATTAATCTAGTTCTAATGGGCGAGAATTAACTATCAAAATTAAGTTTATATTACTTGTGTATTGCAAAAAAAACGAAGGAGATCATCGAGTCGAAGGATTATTGGCATATAATTAAAATATAACAACATTAATAAATTTACTCAATAAATATACATAATAAAATAAATGAACCGCCACGTAAGAAAGGAAAGTTAAAGACTAGAGGTTGAGAGAATTACTATGAAAGTTAAAATAGCATAAATAAAAGGTTTTACACAGAGTATTATTACATTATAAATGAGAAGAGCTCTTAAAGGGAGTGTAAAGTAAAGTTCGGAACTGGCCAGAAAGTTTAAGGTTCATTATGGAAATATATTACCCATTTCCTCCGGGCTTGATCCTTAGGTTACACGTCCAAGTTGGTAAAAACGTAGGCACCATTTGATTGATTACTTGAACAGCATTTTATTTGATTTTGGCAGCATGATTTGTCTGGAAAAGTTTCAGCAGCCCCATTGAAGATTTTCAGGGGACTTCAGGAACCGATAGCCAGATTCCTGACATTTAGCCCCTTACCATGATCGAAACACTATTTAAAATGCACAGAGTTTACTGTACTTCTCTACAACAAAGATGGCTTTTTTTCCAAACTTTTTCAGAGCTATATATCTATCCTCTGATGCCTTCAGGCTAGCGCTTCTTTCATTATCAATGTTTTTAGATTTACTGGTTGTTTTTAGATACATTCCCTCGATAAGGCTTTCAAACTCATTAACTTGAATTCATTTTCTAATTAGAAAATGAATTCTTAAAATCAGAAATGATTTTAATTAGGAAATCCTTATCTTTTTTTTCTAATTAATAAAACTTTAACTGTTGTTTTTGGAAAGGGAAAATCTGAAAGCTTATCGAAAGAATGTAGCTTTTAATCAATAAAACTTTAACAAATTATTTAAAAATAAAATCAAACATTCCCGACGCAATGAAACTTTTAAACAATTATATATATTTAAATATTTACAAATATATACGCACAATCCACGCAGTTATAATATATAAATTCATGAATAATTCTATCATGAATTTATTAATAGAATTGGTAATTTAAATCTGAAACTAATTAATTTTAATACCCTTTTATGAAATAAGTTATTCTTTATGGAAATTAGCGTGGATTGAACGTATAAAGCCCCATTGCATCGGAAATTTAAGGTTAGTACTAGGGTTTGAAATGGGCTTATGGCTAGATGTCATGAAGCTAGGATCGAACTCAGATCCGACTGCTTCAATATATATGTGTGTGTGTATATATATATAATGGTTCACAAAATGTTAAAACAGTCGGTTTAGTGCTCAGCTTTAAATAAATTTTCTTTATTATAAATTCAAACCTGTTTTGTTATTAACATTTTTGAAACCATTAACAATTGTTGCAGAAAAACAGGGTAAAAATATTTATTTTAGAATAGTATATGTATTTAAATATATTTCAAACTCCTAATCCATCACCCATTATTGAAACATATGATCAAAGACATGTGAAAGAGACAAATGATCCCCAAAAATGTGCAATTCATGCTGAACCAGCACTTACATCAGTTGGCCCGGATCACTATCTCTTACACATATTTTCATCATTTGTTCAGTATATATATATATTGTAACGGTATACATATGCATTACATTATTTTAAAACTAAAATAAAAGGGCAAAATAAATCTCAAATAAAATTGTTTTAAAAGAAAAAAACTAAAAGCCAAAATTAAAAGAGTTATGATAACATATATATTGTCGCACAGATGGAAAATTTTAAAAGTATTTTTTTTAAAAAAAAAAGTATTTGAATGTACTTTTTTATAAAAAAAGTAAAGATCTAAAGATAAAATATTTTTGTTAAAAGATTCCTATGTAATCTCAGTAAATGGAAATGATTGTTTTATTAATTAAACGAAAAGCAAACTAGCCTTCGGGGCTCTTATATAATTAAAAAGTCAGATAAGAGAATAAAAAAAATTAGAATGTCCAATAGAAGCAGCAACCAATGCTCGGACCTTAATGAAAATCATTGGAATAGGAAACCATTTTCAGTGAATCCGGAGGATTAAAATAAAAAGAAAAAAATTTCCAATAAAAGTTAGTTCCAGCTTGATTTTTTGAGAAGGGTGAAAAGATGCACTTATCACCCTCTCTCTTATTTCAAATGAAGTGACTGTTAATTTATGAATGGCACTATTGTAGACCCGAATCATATGGGTCCTACAATAAAATAGTTCCAGGATTGAACCAGCTAAGTCAGCCTCCAGATTAACTACGGTATGAACAACAGAACGGTCTTCCATGAAAGTATGACTAATAAAGTCTTCATGGGAATTGGCCCAAAGAACCATGAGCTCCTCTACTGTAAAGTATGAACTATAAAATTTTAAAAAGTAATTAAGAACTTTCGTCAATATTTAACAAACTTTTAATAACCAGCCAAACATAACTTTTAAAATGAACTTTATCTGACTTATTAAGATTTCAAATTTTATATATTTGAGTTTGCTAATTTAATTAAATCATTTCCATTTTTTTTTATTATTAATATTTATTGACTAAATTATTTAAATGTATTAAATTTAAGTTGGGTGTAGATAGCTGCATAGATTCATTAACGTTTAGTTATTTTTTTTTTGATTTTCATATGATTAAAATATATAGATATCGGTAAATATGACACCTCATGCTGAGTGTCCAAACTTATTTATTCGTATATCTTTTAAGTTATTGGGGTCAATGCGGCACCTTATGATGAGTGCCATTGGGTTTATTGTAAATTTCCCTCTGCAATTCCATCAATAACTTTATATTTTAATCGTTTATGTTTATTTTGAAGGGGTTTAATTTCAGGCTATTTGTCTTGTAGTTAGGTTGATGCTGGTGGAGGGATATATGGGTGTTTATATCAATGTAATGTGAAGCATGTTTAGCATACAGGGCAAAGCCCAATTGAATGCATGACCCAAAGATGTAGTCATTGCATTGCAATGGACGCAGACATATTTCCTGCGCCATTGACCCTTTTTTAGCTCTATGGATAGGGACTATAAGTCGGCAGATATACCGCTCTCCCCCATACATAGCATTTCTCTTTAATTATTTTATATACACAATTCCTAAACCAGGCAGACGCACATTCCTGTACTGGATGAGGATCATGTCCTTCAAATAATATCAGGCTGTCAGATGCACATTCCTGTCAGCGTAGTTTTATGCTAGCATCTTCATATTGCATTGGTTGTGTCTATGTATCTGGAAGCAGGCGTTGGTTTGGCTACGAACTTTTAGTCTGAGATTGAATGATTGTTTTGAAAAGTTTTTAGCTGAGAAACCTATGTAGCCTATCTATACTCAACATTCTAAAGTAAAAATATTATTAAACTGTCCATCTGTGCGGACTTTCTTAATAATTTAAATTTAAAAAATAATAACCAACTTAAAATTAATATTAAAATCTAAACAAGATAAATTTTATTCCTCAATTTTAAATATTTATATATGTGCGTTAATAAATGTTTTTTGTGTGTTATTGCTGGTAGTGGTTTATTTTATTTATTTTTTTAAAATATGTTTTTTTAGTATTAAAAATATATCTCTGTGTCTTCATGAGCTAGTGGCATGGGCTAACGGTCGTAATAAAATAAAATTAGATCTTAACACTACGTATCTGCCTACTATATAAATTTTCCAGGTTCCAATAGCCTGGTGGCGTCCTGTAAAGCAGATACGGAAGGACTAAACCAATTCCCTGATCATTATAATATATATATAAATAGCAAATAACTATAATTTAATTAACAAGTTTCAAATTTTCTGCTTTACAACTTTGGTACAATCCACTTTATGGAAATATATTAATAACTTTTTACTAATCATTTATTAAACTAAATATTATCCCTAACCCAAATATATACTTAAGTCTCACTTAATGAATAATATATCTACAGTATTATAGAAATACCTACACCTGATTTTCTTGTTGACAGACTTGATAACTTTCATTATACCGATAGGCTGGTTTCCATGTACTTTTAATACCTTGTGAAGGGGTATACAATCACTGCACCGTAATAAATATTTGCAAATTTTTTGTTTTTATCAGTTAATCTTTCACATTTAGCACAATCCTATTACAATCATTCATCAGCCCAGAAATCATATAAATTTCTCACACTATAGATACATTTAAAACCTACACTTTTTCAAGTGATTATATAGTACGTTACAATTTAACAACATATTGATATTACTTCTAGATATTCGAACTTAACTTCATATATATATATGTATTTAAATATATTTCAAACTCCTATTCCAAACATTATGGAAAAATATGATCAAAGACATGTGAGAAAGATAAATGATACTCAAGATGTGCAATTTGTACTGAAGCAGGATTCATCAGTTGGTCCAGATCATTATCTCTTACATATATTTTCATCATTTGTTCAGTAAATACTGAGCCGGATATTTTATCTGATTCAAAAGTCTCATCACAAAAATAAAACTAACTTTTGTTTTAATAAAGTTTTAAAAAGAAAACTATTTAAAAATTTTGTTTATAAAAGTACATGTAATAACACACATACGCAGTTGTTTTAAAATTCGGTCATTTCTATTTTTTAATAGATTTTATTTTTAAACTGTTTTTCTTTTGGTCGCTTGTTTTTTTTTTATCAAAGTAATTAAAGGCACGGAAACTTTTTAAGACTTGTTTTTACATTTTTTTAAAATTAATTATGAATAAGAATAACCCTGATCAGAATCTTTAATCAAGATTAAGACTGAGATAAAGATTTTCCCTGGGAAAAGCACTAATTAAAATATATTATGGAATATAAGAGCTCATATAAGTAGCCCTGGGATTTCTGACTAATGATTCGCTAGCTATTGATGTTTATTCTGCTTGTTTAGTTTCAACTTTTAGTACGCCAATTGTGAAACTTCTTTAAATTGCCATGCTGCTATCAATTCTTAAGGTCATTATCTGTTTCTAGAAACCAATGCCAAAACTATTCATTATGCTGAATTGGCTCAACATAATGCCGTGCTAAGCCATCTTAAAGACAAGCCCCAGATCTCGAATCATCCCTGCAAAACCATGTCTAAGAGCTTAAACAAGGTCTGATTCCTAACATTGCCTCCTGAAAAGAAAATGGAAACCTAAAGTCTTTGCCAGAATTCTCCAGTAGAAAACTATATGTGCCATGCTGAAAGACTTCCGTAGTCTTAAACTTATACCTCAAGGTAACATGATTCCTTATTCCTTCCAGGGTTTTTAAAGTCTCAGCTTAATCTTAAAAGTAACCTATCCTTATAATATCTTTTGCATGTTCAATTTAAATATTTTGAGCATTTATTCTGTGTTATTATTGTATTTATAGTGCATACTGGAATCTTAGTTTTAAGATTCCAGGTTTGTTTTAAATTTATTTATCTAAGAGTATATTGTGAGTTTATATTTTATATACTATAACGGTCGGGGATGTTTGTGTCTTACCGTATCTGCCACACATGGCGCCACCAGGCTATTTGAACCTGGAAAATTTATATAGAAGGCAGATACGTAAGTTAAGATCCCACTTTATTTTATATTTTGACCGTTAGCCCCAGTCACTAGCTCACGGAGCAGCAGAGATACTTTTTTATTAAAATATATTTTCAATATAAAAAAATGAATAAAAGATGCCACTGCCAATAATAACACACACAAACATTTATTAAACATATATAAAATTTAGCATTATTATTTTAGTATGTTTACTTTAATTTTTTTATAAAACATTATAACTTTACTTTAGATTTTAATTTACAATTTTACTTTTTATTTTAGAAGTTCGCACAGATGAGTTTAATATTTTATTAGAGTGTCAGTATGGATAGACTACATAGATTGCATTTGAAAAGAAAATATTCTATCCCTTATTTAACCTTAGGCCAAAAGTTCGCAGTCAAATCAACGCCAATCCATCTGATATATTGATGTATTCAATGCAGCATGAATACGACAGCACAATACCATACTGTCAGGAATGCATATTTGAACAGCATAGTTATAGAGAAGAAATTGTCTCTCGACCAGTACAGGAATGTTACATCTGTCTGGCAAGGAGAACAATAAAAAAAAAACTCCATAGGGAGGGATTGCGGTCCTTTCTGCCGACTTACGATTCCATTCCATAGGCAAAAAGGGATGATCCACAGAGCAGAGAATACCATCTGTCTCCGATGGTCATAAGAAATAGGCTTATCTCGCCCAAGTGCAGCGTATAATGTGATCCTGCACATAGCAGATCTTCATACTACATTTACTAATTACACCAATATATTCAATCGATTAACCCAATTTAACTATGAAACAAATAACCCAAGATTAACCCTCCCTTAATTAAACTAATATAACTTTCAAACCTATGGAGCCATTCACACCCGACTTGAATTTAACATGATTTAATTAAAAGTTTAGTTTAACAGAAAAACAAAAAAAAAAGGGGAAAGTTTTATACTTAGTGTTCATGAATTATCTAAAGTTCTTACGGTTTTAAAATATTGGAAAAGTTTTTTTTTTAGAATTAAGGTTCATTAGTTAAAGTTCTTACTGTTTTAAAAAGTCCATATTTAACAGTTGCTTGCCATTTGGGATCCAGTGATAATTGTCCCGATGTCCTGGGGAGACCGTATGCTGTTGGCTGTTTTATTGATTCATCCGGAGGTCCTTTATTTTAGCTGGTATTTTATTTTCGGGCCCTTATAGCCTGTAGTCCGCAATATGAAAAAACGATGTCATTTCTTTTTTAGAAAAACTGAAGGAATTGAAAGTGCGTCTTTCAATCCCTTCTCCTTCAACTCTCTCCAACTTAACACATATCACACCTCTCTCTATCACATCTCTTTCCTTTCTTTTTTATTTCCAAACTTTTCCTTTTATATTAAACTTTCTGATCGAGTGGACATTACGTCATGATGATGATGCTCCTTTTGTTGAGGTCTGTTTCCTGAAGGATTTCTTTTATTGGCTATTCTGTTCCTATTGTTTTTTCTCTCCTATCTGACCTTTAATAATAAATTTTGAGATGCCCAAAGGCTAGTTCACTTGGTCTAATTAAAATAATCATTTCCATTTTACACAATAGAATGAATTAAATTTGTACGTTCTTAAAAATATATTTTTATCTTTAAATCTTTAAGTTTTTGTTGAAAATTTAGTCTTAAAACTTTTTCCTTTTTTAATAAAGTTTTCTTTTAATAATTTTTCATCTGTGTGATTTTATATATATATGAGTTTAAGATGAATTGATTTTCAATTTTTAAAACAAAATTTTATTTGCGAACTTTTATTTTAATTTCTAATTTTATTTATAAAAATATAATGCGACAGCATATGTGTGCCCATTACAATACTTAATATATCTCCTTTTATATTACTAACCCTTGCTAAATGCTTTAGCAGATCTGTGTAATTTTCTTTAACTCACCTGTCTCTCTCATATTACTCTGAAATTAATTTTAAATAAGTTAAGTTTGTGCTTCCTGCAGACCACAAATCTTTTGGCTGGCGTTTTATCATGTTTAGGGTTCTGGTTTTCTGAAATTAGGGATTTTGTTTCTTCTTTTCTAGATTTCATAAGATCATATTCAATCCTCATGTTTTTTTTATCTTGTATGTGAAATTAACCGTGAATTGCCTTAAAAGTGGTATATCACGAGCTGTTTCTGCGGACAAATGACGTCTCTAGTTTCAAGCTGCTACAGAATGCTCGTCTCGTGCTGTTTCATTGATTTCCTACAAGATCTCATTCTTATGCTATTTCTGAATTGGAAAATGAGAATTAGTTTTTATAATCGTCAGCAGGAAGAGAGTATCAGCCCCCTTTTGAATTCTTAGGTGAGAAAACAAATTTATCTGTCAGGGTGTATATTATTTTATCACTCACATACATTCTCAGAAGAATATGCTAATAAATCTAGGTCAACTTTTATATTTCGTTTTTACTTGAATAAAATTTCAAATTATTTAAAATTAGTTTCACTGACGTTTGTCTTAGTGTTTTCTTTCCTCAATTGTCTGAACAGTATTATCGAGCTCTTGCTCTCACTGGATCTGGTTGGTGCAAACCATCATCATCATTAACTTTTGATCACGGTAAACAAATTTTCCGGTATATAGTGACCTGGTATGCCCTCCGTGATCAAATGGAATAAGAACTGACCGTTATAATATATATATATCGTAATGGGTCCATCCCTTTCCCTATCTTGCTTGAAGTACTTGTCTTTATGCGAGTATGAGCGTATATACCTACATATGCATGTGAACAAAAAAAACAATCAAATGCAAATTATATTATTATCTGTTTTATAGAATGCGATCTTTATATTATCACTTTGATTTTAGGATATCCTATGCAGATATAATTACCTTTGATATTACACAACAGTATATTTATGGACATCTAAATAAAGACTCCAAACGCCAATCTCAACCATAGGTAAGAATTATACTGGATAATATAAAGTATATAATACGATGATAAAATGACCCGGTCTTCGGCTAACTTTCTCAGGGTGAGTGGTAAAATTACCGGGAGTAGATCTAATCTATTTTAATCTAATCAAAAAAACCAATTCACTATTTAATTACATGTTTGTTTCCACTAATATTTATGTAAATCAATAACACTTCTAATTCTTTCATTCAACATTCTTATAGTTTTTTTTTTGATAGCGCATACACACAATATTCATTAACCTTATTTTAAATCACATTTATGATAAATATGTACTAATAGATTATTGATTTCCCTCTTTTCTTTTTATAACTTATTATTTTCGTGCTTCTAGATTTTCTTTCCTTTCCTTGTTAGTTTCCTTTTTTTTTCTTTATTTATCAAAACCCACACACACAAACACACTATAACATGAATATTACAAGAGTTTAATCATCGAAGGATTAATATGCTAATAATAATAGCACATAAATTAATTTAAAACTTTCTTTACAAATAAAAAAAAAAAAAGTTCATAATTAGGTCAACTGACAGTTTTTCTGGATTACGTAGTCTATATTGTAACGATCCGGAGAATGTAGACTTACGTAAACTGCACTACGGGCGCCATCTAGGCATTTAAACCTAGAAAAATTTATAGAGTAGGCAGATACGTAAGTCAAAAAAAAAAATAATAATTTTTTTTTAAATTTTGATTCCGGTCGTTAGCCCATGTCACTAGCTCAGTGGAATAGCAGATTAAATAATATAATATCTTATCTAATTATATTTCAGTATTAAAAAAAATAAATAAAATAAGCCACTGCCAGTAATTAACATACAAACATTTATTTATGCACATATATATAATATTTAAAATTATTTTAGTATTAGTTTACATTTTAAAATTTAACATTATTTTTAACTTTACCTTAGATTTTAATTTACATTTTAATTTCTATTATATTATCAGTTTACATTTTAATTAAGTTCGCACAGATGGGATTATAAAAGCTTGTTTTAATATGTTGCTATAGATCGGTTACATAGATTACACGGTTAAACACATTCCAAAGTAAACATAAACGATCAAAATACAAAATTATTGATTACTGACAATTGCGGAGGGAAATTTATACGTAACCCAATAGTATTCACCATAAGATACTTGCATTGTCACCAATAACTTAAAAGACATCCGAATAAATACATTTTTGATACTCACCGTAAGGTATCATTATTTATCGAATGTCTATATATTTTAATCAAATATGGAAACGCAAAACATAGTTAACCAATAAACAATCCATGCAAGCGTCTATAAACAACTTAAATTTAATGCATTTCTATTTAGGGTCGAGTATGAATAGACCACATAAATTTGCTTTTGAAAATAAACATTCTATCCCTATTTAACCTTAGGTTAAAATTCGTAGTCAAACCGGCATCAATTCATCTGATATATCGATGTATTCAATATAATAAAATACGGCAGCACAAAAGGTTAAGAGAAGAAATTGCCTCTTATGAGATAGGAATATTACATCTATCTGCAAAGAAGAGCAATAAAACAAAAAACTCCATAGAAAGGAACTGCGGTATCCGACTTATAATTCCTTCCATAGGCAAACGGAAGTGTGCGGCGTATGAAGCGATTCTGCCCGTAGCGAATCAATATTACATCTACTAATCACACCAATATATCCAATCCATTGACCCAATTTAACCATGAAACAAATAACCTAAGAATACCCTCCCCTAATATAACTTTACAAATCTATACAGCCATTCACGCCCGACTTAAGTTTAACATCTATATAATTTAACCCAATGGAAAACAGAAATTATAAATAAACTTAAAGAACAAAATTAAAATAAATGGAAATGATTTTAAACAAATAAATAAAAAATACATCAAATAATATTTTAACCCCTTTAGTCAGATAGGAAACTAATGCAATTATTTTATATACGAAAAGTTTTTAATTTAATGTTCATTAATTGTAAAGTTCTTACGGTTTTAAACAGTTCATCTTTATCTGTCGTTAGTAAGTTTGAACGGGAATTCCCACGCCGTCCTGAAGATATTGGTATACATTTAGCCGATGTTTTATTTATTCATTCGGAGGTTTTTTTAGTTTAATTGGTCCTCAATGTAGGAAACGATAGTTCATTTCTCTTTTCTTTAACAGCTGAAAGAATTGACAGTGCGTCTGTCAACTCCTTCACCTCCAATTCCGTACTACTATATATCTGTCACATCGTAAATAATCAATAATCACTCACTAATTAATAATTTCCAAATTTTCCTTTTATACGTATTCGAAGGATTGACTTGGCATTATGTCATCGATGTGATGATCCTTTCGCTGAGGTCCGATTTCCCGATGGATTTCTTTCATTGGCTATTTGTTTCTACTGTTTTCCTATCTGACCGCTGTTTTTACATTTAAATGCCCAAGGCTGGTTTACATTTGACTAATTAAATTTATCATTTCCATTTCTGATTAATTAACCTGTTTTCCAAATCAAAGATATATTTTTATCTCTAAATCTTTTTAAGTTTTTGTTTTTAAAATACCTTTTCTATTTTTAATACAGTTTTATTTTAATAATTTTTTTTATCTGTGCGATTTAATATATACGAGTTTAAGATGATATTTAATTTCAATTTTTAATTCTTAAAGAAAATTTTTAAATGCGAACTTTTTAATTTACTTTCATGTTTAATAAATATAAAAAAAAACAATGTAACGAACGTCTATGCTCGTTACAATATATATATATTTTGAGTGTGGAATTTAATTATGTAAGCTTACTAGTAAGTCATACATATATGTGCAAACATAAAAAGTACTTGTGTTTCCCCGGGGAATTGATTGAATCCACCTGGTGAAGGAGAATCTCTGGTCCTTGGACGATGAAACAAATTTTTGGAGTTTAGATTCCAATTGGGCTAAATACTATTTATTATTTATTTCTTGTCCCTTTTTTTTTTTTGCTTCTTTCGAAGAATATCATGACGGTCCAGCATTATTATTTTATGGAGGCAATCTTTCATGCATGACATCTCTTCTCAGGCACCAGCAGCTATTATACATTCAGGTGAGGGGGTTGGACACCCTGCACGTTGAAGTCTCTACCCCAGTATAACCATATTTCACCAATATATAACGCTGATCTAGATTTTTCTTCTTTCTTTTTTTTATATATATAAATATGTCTAATAAGCCTGTTTTCTTCACAACCAAAACATATAATAAATGTTAAGATTTTCCTCTTTTTTATATCAAGAATTGCCAACTCCGCCCCATCTCTTAATTCTTTCTCTTTCTTTTCATTTATTTTTTTTCTTTTATTTTCATTAGCATCCCATGTGCTTTCATTGGTATGCGCTGTAAAAGCTTTTTACACCTTTCTTTTTTCTTTAATTACTATTCAACATTCCAAGGTTTTGCAAAAGTCACTTTTATTGTTCTATAAATTAATAGGTCTCTCATCTTGGCACTTATAATTCTTTCTTTAACTTTTAATATTTTCCAAAAGTTTATCAAACAAAAATGTTTTTTTTTTTTTTCAATCCTATGAATATTCATGTTCCATTGATTTAGACACACATATACATAGCAATGTGCATAGCCGGGTTTGGCAACAAGGAAAAAAAAATCAGAGTACGTGTATACACCCCATTTTATGAGCTTTCCTCATTAAAAAAAAAAAATCTATAATACAATACAACTATATAAATGATCGTTGATTATAAATCGATCTGGAAATTTTAGTTTTATTAGTAATATGTTCTATATTGCATAAACATATGACTACATATTTCTCAGTTTAATGCAACAGGGTTTGATTATACTCGGTCTGTTACAATATATATATACACATAGCGAAGAGTTATAGTTTAATTGACAGGTTTCAAATTTTCTCCTTTACAATTTTGATACAAAGTACTTTACGAAAATACATTAATAACTTTTTATTAACCATTTATTAGATTAAACATTATCCCTAGCTCAAATATATGCTTTAAGTTTTGGCAATTTCACTGTATTTAAAACATTTATAAATTTTAAAATAGAAACTTCATACTTTGATTGAAAAATATATTCAATATAAAATTTTTAAAGTGCATATTGTCAGTAATCAAGCAGTCCTTATCAATATAAATGCATCTTTACATTTTTTAAACAAAGTAATTACACTTACGGATATGATCTAGATGATGTTAGATTGATTACTCGAACTGTCACTTCCTGATTAACTTTCACAGTTCCCAGGATACTAGAATTCTTAAAAAAAAAGAAGTCTTTAATTAAAACAAATAATTAATTAAAGCTTTAAAAAAATATTTATTAAAAAAAAAAATATGTCAATTCAAAAAACTTAAGAATATCTATATTTATAGCCTTATGATAAAGATCTACACTTAAATAGACAATCTGCTTGATAAATTTATAGCTAAACAACTTATCAATTTTCAATATTAACCTGAGATATTAATATTAAACTAGTAAAAAAAAAAAGGTAAATGACTTCTCTAACTTACATTTGACATCATTAATTCATTTCACATCACTTAACATCGGGATATTTTTGAAAATATAAATGTAGTCAATAATATTACATGGCTGGGTGACCACACAAGAGTTTCTGCCTATTGGTGTTTAATCAATAGTTAGAGTTGCTTTGTACTCCATCTAATTAACAACTACCTTTTATTCATTAAAGAGAGCGAAAAAACATTTTGTTAAGAATCTAATTTCTTTGAACAATAAATTTTCCACAAGAAAAAAATAACTTGTAGAAAAATATAATTAAAAAATGATTTATCAGCATAGGCTATCTCTTATCTAAAGAAAAAATACAGAAAGAAAAAACAAATAAAACCATTAGCAATCAGCAACTGGCTAGTGTAGGGAATGATATTTTCCTTTTATTGTTAATTTTTGAAGAAATGTTGAAAAGATTTTTGTCTTGAGTTATTTAAGATTATTTTGCTTACTATATGATATATATATATATTTTTCAAAATCATATCTTAAAATATAAATAATAAAAATCTATAAATACAACTTTATTAATTCAAGTTAATATGAAAATTTTCTACTTATATATTAAAAAAAAACAACAAATAATTAAAATAAAAATAAAAACTTAAATAGCGTTGAGTTACAATTAAATGCTTCATTCCATTTAAAATAAAGTAAGCACATAACTACTTGAAAAATTATGGTCATCATAAATTAAAACATTTAATGAGAATATACTCGAATACTGAATGAATTAATCTATAAACTTTCTATAGAGAATAGATTATCTATGCAATATACATAATTTCATTAAACAAAATATAATATTGTTAGAACGTAAGAATAATAATCTGTTGTCTAAAATTTTTGCTAATGTTTTTTAATTGTAATAATTTACAATTTTCTTCTAATTGTTAGTATAACAATAAATATTAACTAATCTTGCAAATTATACAAGTTTAATCATATAACACTTTTAATGGATAAGTTTTACTTTGCAAATTTTATTTTATCGGCATAGTTTCATTCATTTTGCTACTTATAAATATACTCTCTTACATCGTTCCTGTTTCTTATAATATTGATAAATACTTTTTTCTATGTAAGTTAAAATATTTATTATATATATATATATATCATCATCATCATCAACCATTATCAATTCACTGCAGGATGAAGGTCTCTTCAAGTTCAATCCATCTTCTACAATTTCTAGCATCTCTTCTCCAGATCATCCCTGCACACTTTCTTATTTCATCCTTCCATCTCACATGTGGTCTCTTTCTGGGTCTTTTACAATCTCTTGGAATCCCGCTTAAGATTTCAATTGTCCATCTATTATCATCTCTCCTAGCAATATGTCCCGCCCAACTCCACTTCAGTCTTTTAATTTTTTCAATAAGGTCAGTAACACTTGTTTGTTCTCTTACACATATATTGCATTTTCAATCTCTTCTTGTTACTCCCAACATGCATTTTTCCATACTTCTTTGAGTGGTCTGAAATCTCCGTATTGCTCTTCTATTAAGTGTCCAAGTCTCAGATCCATAAGTAAAAACTGGTAAAACACATTTATTAAAAACCTTCCTTTTCAAAAACATAAGCATATTTACTTTTATTATCAAGTTATTTCTACCAAAAGCACTCCAACCAAGTTTAATTCTATGATTAATTTCATCCATTATGTTTCCATCTGTATTAATAATCTGACCAGGGTATTTGTAACTATTAACTTCTTCTAATTCATCATAATCAATCTTTATTTTCATATTTTGAGAAAATTCATTAAACATTACTTACATTTATCTTTATTCTACTTTCATCTGATAACTCTTGCAACATTTCCTGCAACTCTAAAGCATTATTTGCAAAACAACTACATCATCTGTAAAATCTAAATGACTTAAATCTTCCACTCCTTTAGCTTCCTATTTTAATCCACAAAATACTTCTTGCAGCACCGCTGTAAAACGTTTTGGAGATATGGAATCACCCTGTCTTATACCCTTCTCAACGTTGACTTTCCTAGTATCAGCATGTAATCTAATTGTTATCAGAAATATATTCTCTTATGCTTCTCTTTCACATTCTTTGCATATCTTCATATATTCATATATGTATTGCTTACAACACTTCTTTCATTAAATTTTAATTAAAACAGTGAAGCATAGAGCTCTGATGAAGACTGCTGGACAGTCAAAACTGTAAGGAAAATAAATAAGTTTTTAAGAAAATTTGTTTGCATTAAAGTGTATATTAAAGAACTGTTGCAAGGAATATAATCTAATTGTTGTTGTTGCATTTTTATAAATATTTTTTAAAATATGACAATATCCTGGACTGATACCTTGATGATTCAATGCTTTAATCACTGAAGAAATGTTTATAGAATCAAATGCCTTTTCATAATCTACAAATCCAAAGCATAATGACAACTCATATTCATTTGTCCTTTCTATAACTTCTCTCAATACCCAGATATGATCTACTGTACTAAAATCACTTTTAAAACCAGCCTGTTCTCTTGGTTGGTGGAAATCGAATGTTCTCTGTAGATGAGTTGTAATAATCTTGGTAAAAATTTTGTATAAAACTGATAAAAGGCTGATATGTCTGCAATATCTAATATCTTCTTTATCACCTTTTTTAAATATTAATACTGTATTCTTCCAATTATCTGACACATTAAGCATCACATGATCACTATCTTATACTAGCACATAATTGTTTATAAACAAAGCAAAACTCTCCATACATTATTGCCACCCTGTGCCAACAAGAGTAGGATATGCACAAGCCTTCTGGCATTCATTGATTACTCTGGTTGGCACAGGGTGGCAATACTGTATGGAGAGTTTTGCTTTGTTTATCTGGTACATCTTTATCATTTAGACATTTGGTATATAACTTTCTAAAATTGTTTCTATTTCTTCACCTACTTCTTTTAATATATCAATTATAATTCCATCAATACCTGAAGCTTTTCCTTTCTTCATAAATTTAATTGCATGTCTCACTTCTTCATTTAAAATCCTGGCCAATTCAGAAGATACAATAAATATAGGAGGTACTTGTTCTTTATTACTATATAATTCTTGATAGAAGTCTTCTACCAACTTCATGATGTCATCTCTCTTTTTAGTAATAATTCCTTTTTTTCTTATTGCAGATATAAATTTCCTACCAATACCAAAATGTTGTTTTACACTTTTAAGACTTTTATTCTCTTCTACAGCTTTCCTTGCTAGTTCACAGTTATACTTTCTTATATCATTTTCAACTCTTTTCCACACCATTTTACAAAATTCGAGATACTCAATCCTTTTTAATGCATTATTTTTGTATATCTTCATATTCCTTCTTTTCTTCATAACTTCTCTAGTCTCAGTAGAAATTTTATTGGTCAATTGCTGCTTTTTTCTACCAGCTATTATTGTTGCAGTTTTTAAAAGTGCATCAGTTATTTTCATATTAATTTCATTCAAATCTGAATCATGTTCAAAATCTACTAATACTTGAAACAGATTTGTAAGTTCTAATTTGAATTCATTAGAATTTAGGAATATCAACTGTAAATATTGTTTTTCTTAATAATTTTTGTCTTTCTAGTTTGGTATTAACACATATCTCACATCTTACTAATCGATGATCACTTCCTGTGCTAAATTGATTAAGAGCATTACAATCTTGAAATATGCATTTTCTGTTTGTCAAAATATAATCCAATTCTGCTGCACCTTCATTTGGATGCTCCCATATCCATTTCCTTTTAACATTTTTCTCAAAAAAATAATTCATAATATAAAGTTTTTTCGTTTTCTGCAAACTCCACAAGTTTATGTCCATTCTCATTTCTTATTACCATAACCAAAATTACTTATAGCACTTTCAACTTTCATTTGTTTACCAATTCTAGCATTAAAGTTTCCTACAACAATTTTAAAATGTTGTTTACTCTGATCAAAAGCCTTTTGTACATTTATATAAAAATCTTCTACTACTTTATCACTATGAGAACTTGTTGGGGCCTAAACCTGAATTATCTGCATTTGGTATCTACTATTAAGTTGTATAACTAATCTTGCCACTCTGTCCGATACACCATCAATCTCCACAATGTTATTCTTCCACTTTTTATTTATAATGAATCCTACTCCACTTGTATTTCCAATATTTGTGCCTTTATAATAGAGTATGTCTACTTTTTAAATCAATTGTCTCTTCACCTTTTCTTCTAACTTCACAAATTCCAATAATGTTCCATTTAACATAAGACAGTTCTTTTTCTAATTCTTGAAATCTTCCTTCACTTGAAAGTGATCTGCAGTTGTAAGTACCTAAATAAAAAGTCATCATCAAATGGCAGCCTGAGTCCACAATCAGGGGATTCTTAGTACCCTCCGCCTTCAGCCACCAACCGCTGCCTTGGTTGGTGACTTTACAGCCTCTTGGGAATAAGGGTCATGATTTATTATATATATGTGTGTGTATATATATACTTTTAAAAAAAAATTAAATCTTTGACTAATAAATTTTTATATTTGTAAGCTATTTTAAATAAACAATAATTAAAAAAAGAATTCAATAGATAAATATTTAAATCATTAACTAATATTTATCTGAATAATAATATTTTCAAAGATCATATAATTTTGAAAATGTATACTAATTTTCCTGATGCTATGTATTAACATTTCTAGAAAGCAAAAAAAATGGAACTGATAAAAGCAATAATGTAGAAAAATAAGACTAAAGCAAAAACAATTAGAAAACAGCCTTTTGATTTAAAAAAAAAAAAAAAAAAAAAAGGGGGGGGGGCATTACTTATTGTAAATATAAAATCTTTTACAGATGTTTTGTTTGTCAAGTAATCTGTGTAAAAATGAAAAATAATATTAAAAAAAAGCTTTTGAGATAAAAAAAATAAAAAATTGCAAACATTATGTAGGAATAAAAAGATTTCAATTAATGAAATATTAAAAAACAAAATAAAAAGTTATCACAAAAACTTACCAAAGGAAAAAAAATAGAGGAAAAAAAATGTATAAATAAAAAAATAAAATTTAATATACTGTATAAATAGCTTTTCCAAAATTAAATTGCTGGACTTAAAAAAATTAATTAATTAAATAGTTAATAAGCATTTTAATGTTTAATATTTTAAAAATATTTAATACATAATTTTATTTATTATTTTTCAATAAAAAAATTATAAATATATGCTAAAAAGTAACTAAGATTAAAATAGAATACTTACATATGAAATCTTATCTGTGATTCTTGAAATATGAATAAAGCATCCAATTCCTTCAATATCAATTAACACTGAACAACTTTTAATCTTTTTGATACTAATTAGAGAAAAGAGATTGTTGTTCAAATATTTCAAATATTTGTATTTAAATTTGCAATTAAAAAAAATTAAAAAAATAAAAATTGCAATATATAAATATTTATTTGCAGAATGCACATTTTTCCAGTAAAAAAGAATTATTTCAAAATTGATGAAGTATAATAATAATAAAAAAAAATTCTGAACAATATTGTGATGACTATAAGTCAGGATTGCAATGTCAATATAAATTTAAATCTAAAATGATATAAAAGTAAGGATTTAAGTTAGGAAAGCTACTTCAAAATAAAGATTTCAATCACAGTCACAAAAAATTGAATATAGATAAAATCAACACATATCATTTAATTATATGGAAAAATATGTGTCCCCAAGTATATATGTATTAGAAACAAAAAATTCCCATTGTTTGTTGATTCAATTTGGAGCACTGTGATTCTATATAAAAAATTAAAAAAACAGAATGATGCAAAGGGTACAAAGATGCACTATAAGCTATAGAAATTTTATAGTGAGTTGTTTCCCAAAACCACTAAATTAAAATTATATCTTTCATTACAATGGCAAACAATATGTATTTTCAAATACACATAGCCTTACCTTGTTGTAGTAAGTTTGATCAATTACAAATGTATTATTACCAAACCCATAATTAAAGACATTTGATTAATGGTGAAAATAATAAATTATGCCTTAATTTATGGTAGAAAATTTGCCAAGCTGTAATATATATATATATTATATTTCATGTTTTCATGGTTGTATGATGTAAGTAAATTATTTTTTGGGTAAAACCGTGTATTATTTTCTATTATATACCGATATTTCGATGAAATAGCATCCATCATTGTCAAGAGTATATAATAAAAAATAATACATGGTTTACCCAAAAAATAATTTACCTATATATATATTCAAATTATAAATTCTTAATTTGTTTAAAATTAAAAATATTTACAAACTACAATTTTAAAAATGAACTATTGTCCATGAAAACCACATGTAATTAGAGATTTGGAAAACAAATTGAAAAGATTAGAAATATTTTTGAAAAATATTCTCGACAGATGGTCAGATTAACTTCTGAATTTTGGAAAACATGTTCCTAGTTAATAGATGGATGATAACACAAAATAGTTATAAAAGACATTTCAAGAAGATATTTCATGAGATCATAAATTTCAGATTTAAAAGAAAATTCAGTATTCACTTTACAGGGTCAAGTTAGAGTTTAAATATTAGACATCTAATATTTAATGCAAAGAACCCGGTCAACCAAATAAAACAATATCAACAACATTCATTGGCTAGTTCTCATAGTAAACCATGACTACATCAATAGAAAAAAATACATTATCCTTAAATGTGCAGGATGGGTACTTTTTAGTATATTCCCATTGCTATGCCAACAGCTTTCTCAAAAAGACCATCAGATCTAAATCAAATCATCACCAACCATGTAATACAAAAAAGACATAGATAACTCATCAAAACATTGTATGGAGTTTATACCAAGGAATGTGTTAACTGCACCCAAAATTAAGTTGCTTTGGTGCCATGGTATATGACTATTAAATATAAATAAAACCAAAAAATGGCAATAAATTAATAAACTAGCTACCAATGACACTAATAAATAATTACCAAATGGATGTATAGAAAACCAAGCTAGACAAATGTAATTCCATTGTAGATTAACAATGGAATTTCCGATTTAACGTTCAATATGTAAATTGGGTATCTAAATAATATGAGAACAAGATCATCTCAATACATAATACTGGCATGAAATTTAATTATTTCAATTTGAAGAAATCTAGATTTAAATGCAGACAATTTGTAAATTTATAAGGAATTTATTTTTTTATAGATATAACACAGTATTTTTTCTCTCTTTGTTTTGAGAATTTAGAAAAATATTCTAACTCTTTACAGAGTATCTAAATAATATAAGAATAGATCCTCTCAATAAATAATATCGGTGAGAAATTTAATTATTCCAATTTAAAGAATCCTAGGCTTAAGCATAGACAATTTGTAAATTTATAAGGGATTTATTTTTTTTATAGATATAACAACGTTTTTTCTCTCTCTATTTTGAGAATTTAGAAAAATATTCTCACCCTTTGTGAAAATAAATCATGGTTTTGTATAAGAAGATGACATTTAAGAATTATTCTCTTTGTGATAATACTTTCTTTTTTCTTTCTTTCATGTGTTAATACTCATGTTATAAAATAAATAAATCTGAAGTGTTAGTCATATAATGTCAAATCTGTAATTTAATGAATAATAATGAAATTATTATTCATTATTATTATTGGTGGATAATAAGGAAGTTAATTAAAAATAAAATTAGTATTTAACTAGAAGATAATATATATTTGAAAAACATATGCATTCTTATGATTTACTTTACACCTATATAATAATGGTGTAGTTACATTGATTTTTAATTTATTGGCATTAATATATTGTTGACTATGCCCCCCCCCCCCCATACCTAATTAGTTAATTTGTACAATTATCATTTCAAAGTGTATATTTTATACCAACTAGAACCCAAAAGCAATAAAAAGCAAGAGTTAATAAAGTTGCAGAAAAGTTAAGATAAAGTCCACAGGATAGCTTTCATTTTGAAAGTAATGCCCAATATCATTATTATTACCAGCATCAGGTACAAACAAAAAACTACTTTAACAGATTATATCCTTTATCAACTATTTGGGATTAAATGATGCATCTGGAATGTAACCATATTCTGAAAATGGCAGTGCAATGAAATAATTCTAAATAGTATAGAGAGTTTGACTGGATTGTCATTTTAAACTTAAAATTTAGTTACCATAATATTTCATGTCTACAAGCTTAGTCTGTCCATGTTGTCTCCCATCATCTTTATTAGTGCTGCAAAACTTTTTAAGCCGTTAATGAAATAGTTAGTTTCCTTTTTTTTTTAAGCTCAATTAAAAATCTGACTAGAATATGTGCAGTGTATAAATTTGCTTAGTGAAATTATGTGACCATCTACTCAATAATTATTCGTTTTTTATACTATATTACTTGAGATATTTATTGACAGAGTCTATGTTCTTTCACATTAATATTAATCTTAGTCATCAGAAATTATATGTAAACAGTTTATAAATAAGTACTGCACAACAAGATCTTTCCAAAAGATCATGCAATGATAAAGAGAGGGGAGAAGGCCAGGTAAGGGTTTGAATGATTTTCCCTGGCTAGTTGATGTTTAAAATAATTAGACCCCCATTTACTGACCAATAACAAATAGTTAATTCTTTTTAGCTTTGGGTTTACCTGGCCCACATTCAACTGCAAGTTATAGAAATTTCATCTACTTCTGCATTACAGGGCCCTTAACAAAAATGAAAAACACTTAAAAATTCAACCAAGCTTGCAGTGTAAGTAAGATCTCTCATCAGATCAAACCCGGTACATAATGGCATAGCCAACATGGGCTGAACTTGTCATAAATAACAGTTAATTAAATACTTTGTTTCTTGTTTGAAAATAAAAATTTTATAGAAAAGCTAAATTACGTATGTTAAAGTGGTTTAATTTTAAAAAAAGAATTGACAGAAAACATTTTTCCTTTAAATAAAAAGAGATTAATTTTACCAAATGGTATCTCGCAAAATTTGATTAAAGTTGAAATTTATATTTTAAAAAATAACCTTATAAATAAATGTGGATGTATGTGTATCTGCATTTATATATATTTATACATATTAAATAAAATTTAAAAAATGCAGATTAAAAGATTTTAATATAGAATAAAGACTTACATAGCTTTGTATATTTTGCCCAATTTTATTTTTGGCTTTGATTTTTTAATACCTTCAGTTTCTTTAGCATTCTTTGTATTAGCTCTTCCACGAACACTTACCAAAATAAAGTCATAAACACATCTAAAATTAATATATATAAATTTTGAAATATGTAGAAATTCATTAAAAAGTATTATTAAATAAAATCAATCAATAATTATAATTATATAAATAAACATATTTATCTCTTAACTCTTAAACAAAATTAAGCTATTCAAATAATAAGATTTTTGTACCAATCTCAAACTTTTTTTGGTACTCATACTTATGACAATCCATCGCACTCAATGGCGCTGTAGCTAGTCAAAAACAAATATAGATATAATGTTACCGGGCTGATTTACATTTTAATTTTTTTTTAAATAATGCTTTCACTGGTTTCTTTTCTTTTTGGGGATTTAATTTTTTATATATATATATATAACATTGAATTACTTTCAAATACATTTACTTTTTTTTTTAAAACATTATTTTCTAAATTATAGTTTTTAATTATATTATATATTGCAGCGTGTAGCGCTGGAATGTGCAGGGGGAATGACTTGCTGTTTTTGCCGCTCCAAAGGATCGGCCAATAAATCCACTACTCTGACAAACCAACCTTAGGATTTCTAAAACGACATCCAACCTCAGACAATTTGATTTGTCTCATAGCTGTTCTTTACAAAACAACATTATTTAATAGAATGGAATAATTACATTTTAAAATTACATTATACATTTCAGCAACATAGAACTCCACCACAGCCATTTTAGTAGTCTCGTGCAAATGTGACTTTTCCCGTGAATTCTCTGAAATGGTGCTGGAACCTATCCTTTTGAAATTAAATTCACCTTCAAAGTTGTATAGGGAAGCGCAGCAACGAGCTTACAATTATTACTATGTAACAAGATGTCAGGTAGGGTGTAAGATCATTACCTCGAATGCACATTAAAAGAGTTTATGACCAGTTGAATTCTATACACCCTCACATCGTACGGTAGCGATATGTGAAGTGTGCACTATTTGTATAGTACGCGAAGCACATTAGTGGGCCGTGTGCAATGCAATCTAGGGCTGCAACGGCTAATATGAACACAATTGTTCTATAGGCCGTAAGTTTGACTGCATAAATGGCATATTTCTGTGCTTTTACATGGAAACAGTGCCATCGAGCAGGATGGATTGTTATAAGTATGAGTACCCTTATTTTTCACACTCTTCCCAAATCATACAAATTCCATCAATGACATCTAGTTCAGCTTTGGTCTTCTATCTCTTTTTCACTCTATTATGTTTTCAGAAATATTTTTTGTAAATTCTGGTGTTTCATTATATGTTTTATAAATTTAACAATTTTCCTTTTATCTTTTTCTTAAAATGTTTCTGTGATACTTATTTTTCCAATTACTTTTACATTAATTATTTTGGAAATTCAGAAACTTCCAGAATTCTTGTAATCATTCATATTTCAAAAGTTTATAATATGAATTCGAAACAACAATTAAAAATTTAGACATGAATCTCTATGCAACACTATTGCATTTATGTAGCATTTAATTTAATTACAGAACAGATGTCTGGAATTACTTTCTTAACATTAACTCATATTGGACATCATTTATTGAAAGCAGTTAGGCATATTTAAGATAGAGGAGGGAAGCTATTGGCAATTAGTGGCAGACCTTTCACAAGATAAGGCATGGAAATGAATGTCCATAAGTTTACTAAGTGTTTGACACAATACCATATAAGCAATAAACTAAGACTACTAATCTTGCCAACTCTAATTGTGAGTCAAATTTAAACAACTAATATTGTGAAATTATTAGTGTTCATAGCTTCAGTAAATGTCTTAAACTTATGTATTGCTCAATTCTTTGTATTAAAATAATAAATTCCATTTTTAAATCAATATATGTAAAGTTCAATATTAATGCTCATAATGTTCTGAAAAGTTTGCAAAAAGTGCACATAGTCAATATTGCAGTTGTATTCGGCACATAAGCCTCATGCTTAACAAAAAAAAAAAATCATGTCAATGAGGGATACCATTCTCAAACCCTATGAATAATACCAGACAAGGCAATATAAACAATTGGCATGGATTCAGCTCTCACAATCTAAAAGCTTAATTGACCACTTTTGATGCTTAAACATCATACAATCTCACAAAAATAAACCATTCAATTATTTTTATCTTATATGGTTTGTAGCAGTGAAAAATTGGATTTAAGAATGAAAAGTTAACACTCCTAATGATAAATGCCAAACAATAGCCCAAGCAAACAAAATCCGAGTTTGGTGTCTAGGGTCATTTTTACTTGTAAAAACACTACTAACTTTGTAAAAATATACTGCCACATCATCTATTCTTCTACTTTATCAGCTTTTCATACTCCAGTATTAAAAGGTTACACACATACAGATATAAATATATGTATATAGGCTTTTCTTTAGCAAAAATGTGATATCCAATTTTTATAATAAAATTAGGATTCTTTTTTAATTTCTAGAGAGAATCATCATTTTAATCTTTCTTAGTATTGACTGCCTGTCTAGCTTGATTTTTCAATTAAAGTTAGATCTTCCTCACTAAAAAATTTGAGCTACAGCTTTTCTTTTCTTTTTAACTAGAAAAGTTCCTCAACATTTTTTCAATAAATAAATAAAATGTCAAAATAAAACGTTATTTCTAAATATTTTCTTTAAAAATTTTCTAATTAAAAAACTGAGGTGATTAGAAATATGCAATAACAAAAAAACAATTTTGTGATATACAAAAATTATTAACTATAATTATAACATATCAATTTCAAAATACAATATTCTTTCAATAGACAAAGTTCTGTGTGATTTAGCCAATAGTAGAGTAATGAACTTGAAAGTCAAAGGTTCCTGGACCAAAGCTCAATTTGTCACTTTTGATTCTCTAATGTCATGATCTTATGAGAATAAATCTGAGATATTTTGGCTTTATGTAGTTTAATGCAGTGGAAGTCTATTAGATTTAAGAATATTCCAAGATTAACACTCAATCGTCATCATTATCATCATCATCAGCAACAGCAGCAAATAAAAAAATAACAATAATGATTAAAAAGATTGTGTATCACTGGTTTAAATAATATGATGAAAAGAATTAACCGTTTCCCTATGCTTCCTTTCTCATTTCCATAGAAATTATAATGGCTACATCAAAGTAAAAAGTTATTTACTACATTAGATAAATTTTATACTTATATACAACTATTATTGATCCAGTAAATATATAAATTATCCATCTCAAAATGAATAAGAATTAAATAATTTTGTTAATACAAAAGCTATATTGAAGAAACTTGTGACTTAATGATTATATATTTGCTTACCACTTCCATGATTTAGTGCTTAAACCTGGGACAGATGAAATTTTATAACTTTGAAATTTTTTCCAACTCAAACAGATTTAGGATTTTTCTTCCACATAGTTGGCAACCCAAACTAGCCATTTGAATATCTAGCTATTATTAACTAGAAAGTAACATTTTCATGTTAATCAGGTTTATCAGAATAGTGCCAATGAATTGATTGTAAAACAAAAAAATATGATTGCAATATAACAGAGCCCTCAGTACTGATAAGAAGTTTACTCAGGTTGCTGAGCCCACAGTTTTTAAAATTTGCGTACCAACAACAGCAATAAAAAAAAAAAAGCAACATATTTCTAATGAAACTGATCTAGAAATTTCTTGAATTCTGATTTACTGAAAAAAATCCAAATCAATTAAGCAAAAATTTCTTCAGTTTAAATTCATGAAGTGTTTTAAGATATCTCCTACAATAACAAAATTTATAAGGCTTATTATGGATAAAAAAATTTATATATATTAATCATGTATATCAATTATATATATTTTTATTAGTTCAATATATAACATTACCTTTGTATTATCACAGGTAAGCTCATGCCTAAATGAAATCGCTCTTTTCCTAAATGGTCATTGCAATTCTAAATTTAAAAAAAAACAAAATATATAAAGAAATTTATTTTATTAAGATATGTTTAAATTTCACAAATAACAAAATTTGCATTTTGAACAACAGATGTAAATATAGCATATAAATAATTGCTTTTTCACTAATACATCTATTATACTCTTTTATATGAAAATACTGTCTAGTAAATATAATTTTAATTATATTTTCTATTATTTTTTTCTGCCCCTTAACATATATAAACTTATGAAGTCTGTCCATTAAAGTTTGAAAATTTGCTATCTCAGTATAAACTGAGCACTGATTATATATATATATGTGTGGGAGATGATGATCTGGGTCAACTGATGAGTGCTGGTTTAGCACAAAATTCTTATATTGGAGATCATTTATCTTTTTCACATGTATGTGGTCATGTGTATTGGTTGTATAAGCTGGAATGAATACTGAAGGAAGATTGAAAGTCAAATCTCTTTTAATTACATTGATTTCAGTATAGACAACATACTTGTATTTAAACAATAATTTATTTTATTTTCTTACATTACTAACCAATTAACAAGAATACATATATATATATATGTTTAGTCTAATGTAATTTGAGAAAAATAGTTGTGTTATTAAATCCCTTATTGCATGTTCATAGTCCTAGTAAAGTAGTTTGTCACTCTATAAAAATCAAAAAAGTCTACTTCTGAGAGTATGCAATAAAACTAAATAAATTATCATACAACTTTATTTTATTTATTACAGATGATTTTGGACTAGTCAATAGAGTGAAATACTGTTTCTTATGCAATCTGAAATGATATACTTTCTTCAATTTTCTAAATCAAAGTTAAATAACTTTTAAAGACAATCTGTCAGTGCTAATTCTTTTACATTTCCAAATCTCACCAAGGTACCTGATTGATAGTCTTGGTTACACTTTCTATATTTTGGATGGCTAATTATTCTGAAATCTGTCTAAATGGAGAATTCAATTATTAGCCAGACTATTTATAATGAATATTTAATACTTTTGACTATGTGTCTACATATGCTTGATAAAGTAGGATACGCAAAAGAATTACGTATATAAAAAAGTAAAAATAATAATGAATATTATAAACAGAATTTCCTCTCAAATGGTCATCATGAATTTTTTTTTTTTTTTTGCTTCTCTTAGCTGAGTCTTGAACTAACAAATTAATATAGTGTGTTATGGTAATTAAATCAATTTTACAAACAGAAAATAGCATGGCATCTTGAGAAAAATCTAAAGAAATTCTTGAAAATAAAAATTTCTAAACAGTAATAAAAATAAATTCAGCATTAAAAGTAAAACGAATTACATGTAAGTTTCTGCAAAATCTGAAACTTTGCACAGGCATTACACTAGATACATTCTTTTAAATACTTATTTTATGTTATACCATGGAACACAAGTACTTTAATTATTCAAATCTCATATGCTTTTGTGTAATGAATAATTTTAATTTGCTTCGAGAGTCAATGTAGATAAGATATCCATTATTGGTTGATAGATATCAAATCCTTAAATAGAGTATAAAGATCCCAGATTAATGTGGTTTAATTAGATGAATGCTGATAAACTGATGTAAATAAATATGATAAGCCTTTCCTTATAGTGAGAGAAATGTCATAAACCAACACTAAATCCATGGTTTACTTTTTCTTTTACTGGCTTTTGAATTGTAGTACGACAAAATTTTGTCTTGACTACAACTAGAGAATCATTATTTTTATTCTTGTAAAAAGCTAAAGGATAGATTAATTTGTAAAACAAATTGAATAAGAGAATGATGAAAATAAAAGAATTTATATCTTTTTTTCTCTCTCTCTTTAGGACTAATATTTCAATTTCTTCATCTTTAACATTTCTGGATGCAAGATTATTGTCATTATTAAATCTGATAAACTTAGATCTGCATCTACTTAAGAAATAAGCAAGCCAAAATAATATGACTGAGATTTCTTAAAATCTCAAAAGATTTATGTTTATTTTGATATTATAGATTCCTTAGAAATATGAAATGCAGAGAGACTATCTGTTTTAGTAGAAAAAAAAAGAAAGCATGACAAGATTAGTTGTATTCTGATTAAGACATTTTAGCATTATTCTACTTTAGTTAGCTAGAAAATTTCTAGTAAAAGATAAAATAGTAAATTTAACTGCTTTTTTTAATAAGTATATTTTATTTAATAATTCTTGGGATAACAGATGACGATTTTCAATGTAAAAGTCTATAGTAATTGGATTTTAGATTTTTATAATCACCATAGAAGGGTTTCAATATTTAAACATGATAAAATTAAGAAATGCACGTTGGAAAAACATTTGATGGACTTGAAGAAATCAACTGATTGTAAACCGGTAGAAAAAAATTTTGTTAATACACTTCCTGTTAATATTGGACAACTATTTACAATAATGAATGTTTTTAATTCAAGCGCAATCACAATCTGGTTATTATTTGAGAAAAAACAATTCATTACAACATATGTTTTGACAAGAATGAATATTACTTCATTGAAATGTTAAGCTGTGACTCAAATGAAGATTTTATTTTCATCATATGACTATGAAAATCTTCGTTATAATGCATATATCATGGGCATAGCAGATCTGCTACCACTACTCATAAAATAAAAATCCTTTATATATGATTTCCATGAAGTAAAATAATTAAAGAAAAACATCTATTTGGTCTTCTTTATATATATATTCAACTAGGATAAAAATAAAAAAAATGTGTAGCTTATAATTTTATATTTCATAACTCAGAAGCAGCTAACCAACTAAAGATCTGAAGAATGTAACTTTATTCCAGAGACATATTCTATGATAATTTTAGTGCAGCCAGTTCTTTCAAATATTTTAGTACATTTATAAACAATGAAAATTTATAATTAATTATTATTCTCTTTTTTTGTTTTTGTTTTTGCAAATTAAATCGATTTAAATAATTAAAATTTATGTATACAAAACAATCAAATTTAAAGAAATAGATTTTGATTAATGATTAAACCATTCAGCTTATTGAATGTACTTCAAGTAGCTATTCCATCATAACTTCATCTTGCAAAATAAAAGGAATATTTTTCAAAAAGAATTGGTTTCCACAATAAATTATTTTTAACATCTTATTGTATAACCAATGTGTCTTTCTATTTTATTCATTTTTAAAAGCCATCTTTTTTTGGAATAGATTTAAAAACTGTGTTAGATATTAAAATAATCAAACTGTCTAATATTGAGAATAAAACCAGAGAATTTTTCTTTCTAATAAATTAGGAATATTGTCATCTTTATCTATTAAATAATTAAATTATAATCAGAAAAGTGTATGATTAAAATGGAATTTTTGTATCAATTACAGAATGAAATAAAAAAGAATTTGTCAACTTCAAATTTATAACTATACATAACAAAAAAATAAGACTAAATGCGCAATTACAACACATGTAAAGATGATTGGGCCAGAGTTTACATGATAAAGATTAAATTTATTATAAAACTCAGAGAAATAAGAAACAACACAGATGAATTTCCATTAGCAATTATTGAAGTAGTGATATAAAATTTAAATAATATAGAGAAAAAAAGAGCACTAACAATAATATATATATATCAGTTGTTAAGAAAACTTAGAAAATAAAAATACTTATGTAGTGACAGTAAGACAGAGAAAATAAAAAAAGACACCTAGAAGAGGTCAACACATTGTAAATCACAAAAAAATAATTAAGTTATTGAATAAAAATGTTGTACTTTAAAATAATAAATTTATTAAAAAAAATATTGCACCTGTCTAGGTTGGTAGCAATCTATCATATGATAAACTTAATATGCACTTGGTTATATTCAATCATAATGCTGATTTGCTATGAAATTGTATTATATATAATAAAATGTATTTATGGAAATCAAATTAGAATGACTTACTCTTTTAGCAGGCATATAAGCAAATGTTCCTTTCGCATGCAATTTGAGGGCAATTAAAATGAATTCATCTTTAATCAGAACAACACTACCTTTAATTTCTTGGCTTATCCGAGCCTAATGAAAAACAGAAAACAGTCATAAAAATATATTAGAGTATATATTAATTTAGCTAATAAATCAGTTTATAATAAATAATCCTTTTTTTTACCAATGAAGAAGAATAATTTTTTTTAGTAGAACTGACATCTTTAAATAAGTTTCTGTCCAAAGATAATTCTAAACATTTATTTTCAAAATCCACAAACAAGACAACAGCAGATACTTTTGTTCCAATTTCTATTGAAAAATCTAAAAATAAAAAAATAAAAATTGTGCAATAAAATATTTATTCTATATATTCTTAATAAAATTAATGTAATTATATAATTTTAATATATATATAGACTGAATGGAATTTGTAGGGAGTACTTTTTCAATAGCTCTAACTAGAATAATCTTCATAGAGCAGAGGATAATAGTGATGATTGAACCTAGAAATAGATTGCACTTCTCAATCACCTCCTCAAAATCTACAGGGATTTGAAATAGGCTTTACCACTCAGAAGTAATTTATTTTAATTGAAATCATGAGAAAAGTATGCATTTACAGCCTTTACCTGGCACCATCTTTTCGTGTAAAAAGAAAAATGCTGAATGAACCAATCTCAACCATTACTATGTTCCCAATTTCCACTGACATTTGGCATTTTATCAGTAATTAAGCATTGCCTCGAAATTTTTGGTAGATCTGGAATGGTGCTAAGATTATATTCCTTAAAGCCCATGCGCTATATTTTATTTTAATCTTTATTACAATTTAATTTTATAGTTGGTCAGTACATTAATGGTACTAAGTGGCCAGAACATTGATGATGATCAGCATGCTTTAATGTCCCAGCATTGTTTTTCTAGTTATATATTCTTACAGATGAGCACTTAGTTTGTGCACCCAAATTATGTTTTAATAATTGCCCAAGCTGACAAAAGCTTAATAGTTAGCCTGGTTAACAGGAGACCCATTTTCAATCCAGTCACAAAATTGATTGTTGATTTATATTTGTATTGTTCAAATCCAGCCACAAGATGGACTGTTGATTTATTTTACTGTTGATCATTCATGACGATAAATGGTTATTTTGAATATTACTTACTTATACTTATAATTGATAATGCTGGTTGATGTATAGTTAATCATAGTTGCTCTTCTGATCTAACTGGCTGATCTCTCTGAGATCTATTGATCTCATGCTCTCATTTAATATATAATATTTCTAATACATTTTTTGGATATTAAAAATTACTTTAATATTTAATTTTAAAATTTTGCTTATTTGATGATTTTACCACCACTCCACCTTGATCAACCTAAATTTTTTCATCTCAAGGATGACCACCCATTCTGTTACAATACCTATCATGCATGCACATCCTGATCAGTGCATTCATTCCTTTATTTCACTATTGTTTTTTAGTCATAATTTTAAAAAACTCACTAAAGATTAATTCATGAATTTAATACTGAATAACCATTTTATCAGGCTTCTATTTTCAGCATTACAATAAATACAAATAATTTGTTATTATTAAATTACAATACAGAAATACCTACATTAACAAATTAAAGTAGTATAAAAACTAAAAAAAAAAAAATAAAGTTTAGTTTTTTGCTTAGAAACAATCTGGGCCAATTACTTGAAACTGTTATAATTTTTTTTTGCATTTTTGCACTCAAACATCACTTGATCTTCTGAGTTTAAATGATTTTTTGAAAAATTAATTGATTATTATTATATAAAATATATTCTGCGTCCATTAATTTCTTTCAAAAAAACACATTCCATTTTTTTATAACTGACTATATGTTTTGTCTCTTTCCAGAGTCTATGTTTGTACATTAAAGAAACAATGATAGAAAAGATGTTAACATTTTCCACCCTTGTTTTACCCTCTAGCTAAGAATACCTAGTTACCCATATAATGTTTAAAATTGCATTTTTATGGAATGACTATCAATCAATCAGCTATTTGAACAAAAAATTATTCAACTCGACTAGAATCTTAAAAATTTTTTATCTGGCTTATCATGACTGATAGGTGCACTTTGCTAGGAGAGCTATTTTACAATATAAGCTATATTGTTTTTTAACAAAAGCATAAAAATCTAGTCTGAAAGGATAAATAAAATATTTTTATAAGTGATAAATAAATGGATTAAAAGAAATGAACATCATCTAAACTGATGCAGCAAAGTTATAAGTATTTGCAGAATAATGATCTCAAAGATCAGGAGAAAGTTCAGAGAATGGATATCTCACAAAGACTATTATGATGGAATTTCAGCATCAAGATGATTGTTGCTATTAACTATGCGTTATATAAAAGTTAATTTAAGACACAGATAAAAAAGAGTATCTTAAAACTGTCAAAAAATGCTAATATAGTTGGTTTTTATGCAAGAGATCCAGATCTTTATATTTTCTTGTCATCATCAAAGAAAAAAAAATTGAGATGTAAAACCAGCATTAATAAATTTGAAATAATAAAAATAGAGCACAGTTCTTTTTACACATAAATCATAATTTAGCTAATATGATTTTAGATGTAACTTCAGCTAAAAATATTTTTTTTGCAAAAGTTAAAAAAGCAATTCCATTTAATTGTGAGGCATTATTAGTGTAAGCATGCAACTTGTTAAATAATTGCAATAAACCCATATTTCTTAAAAAGATTCAATGACTGGCCAAAGATATTATGATGATATTCATATATCTTATACTTGGTCATGTGTTTATGTAGGAAGATGAGATTTCATAAAACACTATTGTAAAAGAGAGAATTCATACAATGCTTTAAGTTACAAGAATTACTTGAAATCAAGCTTCAATTCATTAATATTTAATTATCATCATCAAAAACTATGTGTTCAGTATTTGTAGATTTATAATGCTTTTTTCACCAACTCTACCATTTGATTTATAATGTGCAAGCAATCTTTATCTATTGTTTAATGTTGTTCATCAATATTCCATGCAATTTCTTCTTTTGTTTGTGCTTTATATATCAAAATTGAGAGTTTTTAATTTTCAATCACCAATTGTTCAATACATATAGATAAAACTTGTTCTATATAATTTAACACACACTGGTGTACAAATGTACATATCAATGGTGGACAAACTGTGACTCGTGAGTCTCGTGCATGTGTGATTCCTGAATTAATATTGGTTTTTGTTATTATTATTCCTGAATTTTTATATTAATAATTTATAGCAGTATAACAAGTACCAATATTATAATAATTTCTTTCATAAATGATTTAAAGATTAAATAAAATATTTTGAAATTTTATATTTTTATCTGTTAAACGGTACTGCTCAAATGAGCTGTTAATGCAGATTTTATAATCATATTTGACTGACAAACAGACTTATAACATTTGATAGCTTTTGGTTTTTGAACAATAAAAAATGTCTGACAAGTATTACACATGGCTTTTATTAAAAAAAACTTATCCAATCCCAGTATATATAATATTTTTTACCAATATGAAATTAATATTACAAAATAGCAATCGTTTTTTATTTATATAATAAATTTTAAAAAATTATTTAATATTTGATAATTCTTTAGATAAGCTTTAATTAAAACAATGATTTACTTTACCTGCCATGTTTTCTTTAATAATAACACCACTGATTCCTGTATCAGTCTCACATATTATACCATGAGATATAATTTGATCCACTGTTACATTTACTATCTGACCAATTTCTGTTTTGGCTAAGATTCTTAACTGACCTTAAAAAAAAAAAAAGGAAAAAATAATTAAATAGTTCTCATAAAATTCATGTATGACTTTGTTAATGCATAAGTAATCTTTTATTGTTATAAATAATCAAGTAACTTTAATTCTTCTCCAAATCTCCTTATTTCTTGTTTATTTTTCAGATATCCATGGGTCTTTCTTTTTAAAACCATCCTTTCTGACTTCTCTAAGAATGCATTCAAATTTTCTTACTCTTTTTAATTTATTTCCAAAAAAAAAAACTTTTTATTCACCTATTTTCTTTTAATTCATGAATACTCTTAATTCTATCTATCCAATGCATCTATATTATTTTCCATTAAATCTATATTTGAAGATACTAAGTCACTTTTCTAATACTTATTAACATTCTAAGTTACAGCTTTGTATAAAACTTCAAACAAACATTTGACATGTCTTTTTCTTAATTCTAAGTGGAAAAATCTACAGAAATGATCTTCTTCATTATCACTAAATACCTATTTTAAAATATTTTATTTCTAATATCACTTCAGCAATTATTTACATAAATTTTAAGTTTTTGTTGTTATACATGTAATCATAGATTAAAAATAATTAAGTAAATAAATTAAAAATATTTTATACAAAGGATCTGATATATTTATATTTGTACTAATTATAAGTATGCATATTCTATATTATTAATATGTGCGAACTACGCTGTATTTTGTCCCAAATTCTTCTCACGTTCAACATATATAGCATGTAATAGGTCAACTTTTGACGATAAACATTAATTAGTTAAAATAAAATAATATTGTTTATTGAACTACAGATGTACATATATTATTTTTCACATGCATATACATATATAACACAGAGCTTTTTTTATATGTATTTATAAACCAAATTTTAAAAAATATTAATAAAAAAATTGACAGGGATACATTTATATATATTTTACTGTGTATTTACCCATGCATTCACTGAAGCAAGAAAAAAAACTAGCTATTATATTTTTATTTTTAAATAATGCTTTGGATGAATTTCTTTTTTTAATACCTTTTTTTTTTTTACAGAAACATAATAGATTGCTCTCTTTAACAAGAAATTATGTCTATTTGATTTTATTTCTTTAAAATCAGTATTATCTTTAAATATTTTTCTTAGAAAATAATTTATTATATAAAATCTGCACATCAAATTTGGAAAAGATAATAAAGCAAGAAGAAAATACATGTGCTTTCTACATAAACTGAAAAAAATGTATGTATACAATTGTTTATAAAGAGCTAGCAAATAAGCTCTTAACAAGCTTTACATAATATCCCTAACCCCAGACCAGTTTCTGCTACTGGCTTCCTCAGTGAGGTGCTAGGATATTCAAGCATTAGATTCCTAAATATCCTAGCACCACACTGAGGAAGCCAGTAGCAGAAACCAGTTAGAGATATTCTGCAAATCTTGTTAAGAGCTTATTTGTGAGCTCTTTATATAACATTTGTAATATAAGCTTGTTTAAATTAGGTCATGTGACATCTATTTTGATTTTCTTTTTATAAGTATATAATTTAAATAAAATGTCCGTTAATTAAAACAAAATTGTAATTATAATAAAAATAATAAATTTAATGGTAACAAACTATTATAAACAATCCTTAAATCTGCAGAAGTACTTTCGGTTAATTTCTTAAACCTGCCTCAACTGCCATTAAATTTTAAAAAAAAACAAAGCGGAAGCAAACACCATCAATTCAAATCCCACGAATCTTGTATTTTAATGTTAGCAGGTTGTCTATTTATTAAATGCATTTTATTCCTATTTATAAAAATTGCCTCCTTAATTTTTCTTTTATTATGGTTTCTCTCTTCATGAAGAATTTTCACATTTTCAAAATCAATTTAAATTTATATTTACATGTTTTCTCATGATCAAAGAAAACTAAAGGAGACATTAAATCACCATTATTTTTACTTTTTACTTGCTTATATAACAATTCATGCTCCCTCAATCTCTTCTCAATACTGCATCTAAATTCACCTATATATGATAGCATACAATCACCAAAAATTTGATATATGACATTACTTTTCTGCTTGGCAGGTATGACATCCTTAGAATAATTGACTAATTTATTAATATTGTTTAGAATGTAGAATGAAATATTATATATCCTTAAAAAATTTCACTTGTGGATTTAAAATAAATGGAATAGATATCCATTGTTTACTATTAATCTTCATTTCCTTTAAAGCATTATAACTTTTTTTAAATTGACATAAAGTATTGCTTATTTGTTCCATTTTATAACCAACATCAAGCAATTCCTTGGCAAATAACTCAATATTTTTCAGTTTATCACTTTGGTATCGACATAAGATAAATTATGCATAATTGGTACTTTTGATTTACAATTTATATATCCACTTTTTTGCAGTGGCTTAATTATTAATTTATAATTTAATATACTGTTATCTCTTGTAATAATTAAATCTAAATATTTAATATTTTTGTCCTGTTCCTTTTCAATAGTCCATTTCAAGTCATTCAACTTATTTAATTATTTATATATGGCATTCAGAGAGAGAGAAAAAAATTCCTTACAATTTCATAAAATTTTCAAATTTTAATGTTTATTTATTTACATTTTTGTTTGTTTGTTTACATTATTTGAAGTTGCATAGTTAGATATAGAATAATTTGTGACTCCATTGTAATGACAAACAAATACTAATAATGCTTGAGTATTATTATTTGATTAATTATTTAATTGCCCCATTCTGTCTTCAGGAAGAGAAATTAATATGGGGATAATCCTAATAACAAGAATAAATAATATAAAAAAGAGAATATACTGCTGGTTATGCATTTTTTATGAATTTACATGCACTCACCCGCAGGCATCAGTTTAAAAGCATAAGTGGTCCACTAATGCTTTTTAAACTGATGCTTACAAGCGAGTGTGTGAAAATTTGTAGAAAGTGCATGCCTGAAGTTTATTCCCTTCCTTATATTATGTACATAGTCAAGGGCTATATAAATAGACTATTTATTACAAGAATAAATAATATAATTAATTAATAAAAAAATTATCAAATCAAGTTTTTCTGGTCATTTTATATCCAAAATCTGCATTTAGTTGACCTTAATAATTATTAAAACATTTATATCTATTTTTTACACTTCTGCAATATGTTATGCAATTTTAACATTCCATATATTAATCTATGGTGTGCATCAATACAAATATAAACAATATATTTTAAATAATTTTATCATCATAAGTAGTCTTACTCAAATCCTATTTGTCCTTGTATTTTGCAGATACTTAAAGCAAAAACCCTTTTCTTTAAAATCACTCATCAATGTCAATCATTTTATACTTAATATTTTGCCTTTCGCAGTTCATTTTAATAAGATATCCAGTAATATTTCTCTTAAATATTAAACTTTTATCAATTGTACATAATGATTCTGTCTTTGATGTATCAATTATCAATTGATATAATAATTGATATAATTAATAATTCTATTGCCTATTTTATTTTCAATATCAAGGATAATTTATATAATAATTTCCTGTGTAACGGTATCCATATGCCGTTACATTATTTTAAAATTATGGGGAAAATAATCTTAAATAAAATCATTTATTAAAAACTAAAAGTCAAATTTAAAAGGAGTTATGTTTAACATATATATATATGGCACAGATGGAAAACTTTAAAAGTTTTTTTTTTTTAAATAAAAAAAAAAGTATTTGAACATACTTTTTTATATAAAAAAAGTAAAGATCTAAAGGTAAAATATTTTTGTTAAAAAGTAATATAAATGAAAATAGAAATAAATGTTAATTTCTATTTTAAGATTCCTATATAATCTCAGTAAATGGAAATGATTGTTTTATTAATTAAACGAAAAAGAAAACTAGCCTTTGGGGTTCTGATATAATTAAAAAGTCAGATAAGAGAATAAAAAAATTAGATTGACCAATGCAAGCACGAAGCAACCAACGCTCGGACCCTAATGAAAATCATTGGAACAGGAAACCATGTTCAGTGAATCTGGAGGATTACTATAAAAAGAAAAAAATTTCCAATCAAGGTTAGTTCCAGCAGGTATGAACAACAGACTAGTCTTCTCTGAAATTTTGAATAATAAAGAATTGGCCCAAAGTATGAATTATAAAATTTTAAAAAGTAATTAAGAACTTTCATTAATATTTAACATAACTTTTAAAATGAACCTTTATCTGACTTATTAAGATTTCAAAATCAGTTGTTAATGTTTAATATCTGTTAACTAAAAATGTTTTAAATTTAAGTTGGGTGTAGATAGCTGCATAGATTCGTTAACGTTTATATTAGTTAGTTTTTTGATTTTCATATGTTTAAAATGTATATATCAGTAAATATGACACCTCATGCCGAGTGTCTAAATGTATTCACTGGTATATCTTTCAAGTTATTGTTGTCAATGCGGCACCTTATGAAGAGTGCCATTGGGTTTACTTTATTGTAAATTTCCCTCAGCAATTTGTAATTAATAACTTTATATTTTAGTCGTTTAGGTTTATTTTAAGGGGTTTTAATTTCAGGCCATTTGTCTCGTAGTTAGGTCGATGCTGGTGGAGAGATATATGGGTATTTATATCAATGTAATGTGAAACGTGTTTAGCATACAGGGCAACGTGCCCAACTGAATGCTTGACCCAAAGTCGTAGTCATTGTGTTGTAATGTACGCAGATGTATTTCCTGCGACATTGACCCTTCTTAAAAAGCTCTATGGATAGGGATTATAAGTCAGCAGATAGACTGCTATGCCCCATACGTAGCATTTCTCTTTTTAAATATTTTATATACATGATTCCTTTGCCAGACAGACGCACATTCCTGTACTCGACGAGGATCATGTCCTTCAAATATCATGCTGTCAGATGCACATTCCTGTCAGCATGGTTTTATGCTAGCATCTTCATATTGCATTGATTGCATCTATATATCTGGAAGCAGGTGTTGGTTGGCTGCGAACTTTTAGTCTGAGATTGAATGATTGTTTTGAAAAGTTTTTAACTGAGTAACCTATGTAGCCTATCTATACGCAACGTTCTTAAGTAAAAATATTGTTAAAATGTCCATCTGTGTGGACTTTCTTAATAATTTAAATTTAAAAAATAATAACCAACCTAAAATTAATATTAAAATCTAAACAAGATAGATTTTATTCCTCAATTTAAATATTTATATATGTGTGTTAATAAATGTTTTTGTGTGTTATTACTGGCAGTGGCTTATTTTATTTTATTTATATTATAAATTATCTCTGCTGCTCCCTGAGCTAGTGGCATGGGCTCATGGTCTTAATAAGATAAAGTTGGATAATAACAGTACATATCTGCCTACTACATAAATTTTCCAGGTTTGAATGGCCTGGTGGTGTCCTTGTACAGCAGATACGCTAAGACTCCAACTTCCAATCCACCCCGACCATTATAATTGGGCCCAATGTGGGGCCGATGTATAATAAACCACGAGTATCTTGAGATTTACCAGTAACATTTTTTTTGTTTAAAAATGAAATATTTTTTGTCTCTGTTATATAAAGTTATAAACTCGAATTTTGTGTAAAAAGTACTGCCAGTATGAAAAATTGTGCACATGTATAAATAAATGCGAGGAATGAAACGTAATAATAAATAATAATTTTTAAAAAAAAAGTCTTATTTAAAATCCAACGGTTTAACTTGCATAAGTAAGTTAAAAGTAGGAGAAAAGAAACTTGGAAGGGAGGAGGCAGAAATTTAGCTGGTAGTAAGAAAACAACAGTCAACAATTTATTTTTTTTATCATTATATTTGTGCGTAATTACTAACTAAAGTTTTTTTTAAATTTTCATATATAATCAATTTGTGTAACGTAATTACTAATACTAAGTAAATTCTTTTTTTTTATTATTGTTTTTGTTTTTGAGGAAGTTTGTTGTGATTTTGCTATATAAAATTATGCATGGAATAAAATAATTACAATAGATATGAATCCTTGCTTGGAAAATCCCTTACAATAAAGACCAAACATCAAAATGTATGAATAATAGAAGATATATAGTTTACCTATCATAAAAATCTAGATAGTAACTGGAATGCAAAATAAATTTCAATAAAAACCAACAAGCTTGATTCCAGCTGTTTCCTTTCACAAAAAGAAGTATGAAACAGTGTTCTTTCTAGAGTTTAGCACATAACTCTGAGTAATGGTCTATATAAAAAATAACTGTATAAAATGAAACTATAAGCAATCCTCATAAAACTTAAAAATTTCTCATTTTAAATATGCAGATTAGATTTATCATGAACATTAGTTTACGCTTTGATTTGATAGCTGGTTAATAGTAAACTAATGTTTTTGAGCCTAATATATCAGGGTATGTTGAATATAATATTTATAACTTTGATGAAACGTAGGTTTTTTTAAGATTTCAGAAGTCAATATTCTAACATTTACTTTATTAAATAAGCAGACTTATGGATCAGTTGCTCAGAAGGTTATGTAATTTTTAAGCATTAAAGAAAAAGTTGAACACATCTATTCAACTGTTAAATCAGACTTTCATTACTTAGATGAAAATCAGGAATCTTTAACTCAATTCCATTCCTCTGCATGGCAGAATAATAATAATAATCAAAGACCTAGCCAACATACTGCTAGTTTCTTTTCCTGTGCAGCTGTGTATTGAGATAAAGTGGTGGATCCAAAAGCTAAAAGTTTTTGTGTTGAATCAAACTAAAAAATTAAAATAAAATTAACAATTGATATTGTTGAATCTATAGCCTATATCATTATCTTTGTAAAAAAAAAAAAAAAAAACATTATAAAAATAAAATATAAATTTTTCACTTTAAGTTCTCTCTCTTTCTCTCTCTCTCTCTCTCCTTTTTTTTGCAGAGATTAGTTTACTTGCAAATTAAGTGATTAATATTTTGAATAGCTGTAATAATTGAAAAAATACTATTATCTTTAACAGTAATTTCAAAAACTTAAAACAAAACAATAACTGATATTATCATATTGAAAGTAATAAAGTGCTTTAGCCACTTATCCATTAATTAACAACTTTGATTTAAATATAATCTGTAAAATGAACATTATTAGAATTGGAATAAATTTATATTTTAATCACTGCTATGTCAAATGGTGACCAAATTACAGCACAGCTGGATTGCAAAATTAAAGAAGTGACATTATAATTATTTAGAAACTTTCTTCAGTCTTCAACATACGAAGTTATACATATATATTTTGCAACGGGTTGAAGGCAGTTAATTTATATGGGTCATGTGACCTGGTACTGTGGTGCCGGAATATTAAAATTCGGAGAATAGTTCTCAGAAAGGCCAGATTGGCAAGGCTGACAGTAAATGCCAGAGGAAGAAACGCTTCTGTTCTTCAAGGGCTTCAACTAGCTAATAATTTTCTCTTCACCTTTCTAGTAAAGATCACGGCTCAAGTTCCCATTTTAATAAATCTAATTGGTTGGAGTCCAATGGTACCACGTGGTAGTACCCCTGTTATTACATTCCAACCTGCATTTTTGTTATATAATTCAAGTTATATTTTTAATTAATTAAAGTTTTCTTTATTCTGATAATTCTTATCAGGAATCCAATCTGTATTTTACAATGGCATTTAATTAAATTTGTTATAGGGCTATTTAATATTTAATCAGAGTTGCTAAAAACTTAAATTAATTTCGCCTAATTAGTTCATAGCATTTTTATATGTCCACTGTGTTTATACATGCACATACTTAATTTAACATTTTCACGTCTTTTTCTGTTTCAATAAAAAATACGTGTTTGATCAGATTTTTTTAATATATGCGTATTTAGCAATCACCATATCGTCTACTCCTTAATTATTGTCTGTTCTAGATCATGTGATTAAAAAATAAAGAACATTTTTGCTGAAAAATGTATCGAATGTATTATGATCTTAATCATTTAAATTATAGATTGAATCTCATTAATATCAAAAAGCATAATACATAATGCAACTTTACATGGGAAAATACAACTGGTACAAAATTGGCTTTGAATATATTAAAAACTGATGTTTCTTAAAGGAAAGTAAACATTCCAGCATCAGTTCCAAGACAATGAAGAGTTTTAAAATAATATTTTTCAATACAATTGGATTGAGCTAGCTTTTCCTGTTTCCAAAGTCACCTATAAAAAAATAATTAATTATACCATTTATACTATATATTCTATTTTTAAACACTATTTCTAATTTCTATACTATTCAAAGTTTTTTATTCCTTATTATTTAGTAATAATAATAGAAGTGACATATAATGGATTTTTTCCACATTTGTTAAATATGCTTCCTTTGTATAAATATAATTTGTTTTAGAAGGACATTCCTCTTTAAAAAAATTAATTTATCTCTTATTATTATTATTATTTTTAATTTAAAATTATTTCATTAAATATTAAAACTACATTGACATTTTTTTAAAAAAAATTCTAAAAAATAAATTGCTTATTCTTTTACTAATTAAGAACTTTCTATACATCCAACATTAAAGTTTTAATAACAAGACCTCTCTTTTTTTGATTAAAATGTTATAACACTAATGATTATTATGGCATTAATTAAGTTTCAATCTGTATTATAAAATAGTTTCTTTATAGTCTATTCATATGTGCTTTTTCCTAATCCTTTTAACTTCTGCTATTATAAGTTTGATATGTTTTGGTAATTCCTCTTTGAAAAACTTTAAATGCATAACCCCATTTATTGTATTCTTTCAGTACATATAAAATTGGTCAAGTGGATTTAATTAGAAAAAGAGAAGTCAAATAACGAGATAATTTTACTCATGATCAAATTGTTAACATGCTAATATATGAAAATTTTGTTTTTCTTCCGCAATAAAAATGGATATGAAAATTATATCTAAGTAGATGTTATCTTTAAACTAACTATGTGATATATAAAGAGAAACAATAGAGGCTTAAAGTTAATTCTTTTAATTTTCTGTTTTGTATATATATTAATCAAAAAAACACACATGATATTGACTCCATTTATAAACATAGAGCAATTTCCTGTGACAGTTTAATATAATATGAATTCTCTAAGTAGGTTGAACTTTGAGTATATTTTGTAATTATTTTTTTATTTTTTCTTCTTAGTACTCATAAATACTTCGAATAATAAGATGGATTCTTTTATGAATTGCTTACAAAAAAAAAAAAAACTCCCAAAATTTTTGATTCCTTACAAGAGCAAACACCCATTCTAAAACCAAATATACAATCATATACTTCAGAACAATCATGGCTTAAATTCCTCATTACCTTCTTTTTTCATGCATAATTGCTGAATTTCATATTTTTCTTCCAGAAATCTTTGCAAATAATCCAGACTTGTTTCTATATCACCATTAAAAAAACAATCTTGTAGACGCAAACTGAGTGTAAATCGTCTTTTCATTCTTTCAAAGTTTATTACTTTAGCAACAACAGTCTGACCTACTTTAAATATTCCTTTGGAACTATTAACAAATTCATCTGACATATTCTACAGAAAAAAAATTAAAAAAGATTAAATATACTTCCCATATAAAAAACATTCACAATACACACACAGATAAATATACAATAATATTGCAATAGCTCACTGTATAATATGTAGATAATAGCAAACACTACATTTCAAGAGAATAATATACGTATAGTAAAAAAAATTCCATGTTTTTTTTTTTTAACTGTTTATAGTTAAAACGTTTTAACACATTTCAGTTCAAAACAAAAATGATAAAAATATGATAAAATTATAAAAAATCTTTTTTCTTATTACGATTAGAAAATTCCAATCTTATTGTATCTCTAAATTTTCAAAAATCCTTTATAAATAAAAATATATAATAGAAGTTAAAAGATTTTTTTAAAAAACGAAGTTAATAGAAATTGACTACTCTCAAAAAAAATTCTTTTGACAATTTAATTAAATTCCTGTAATACAATTAAGCAATTTAGGAAAGGAAAAAAAACAATTTTAAACAAAAAAGAAAAAAAATACAATACTTTTAAACATATATATAATTATGATGTAATTAACTTATACAATGGAATCAAAATATCCATAATGTCACACTACACTACTTTAATTATAGGCTATCCATAATAAAAAAAATGTAAATAAAAAATACATGAAAATATTAAAATTCATAAATTTTAAAAATTTATATCACTTATGGTATGGCAGCAGTAACTTTTCTATTTTAAAGCATTTTGTTTTATACAAACTTTTTTTTTTAAGTAAGCTAAAAACACAATAATGTTTCTTCACTTTTTTCACCCAGTTTTGATATAATACTACAGTTTATTTAATAAAATATTTTCTAATGTAAAAATCTAGCAACTCAACAAATCTAAGAGAATTTATGAAACACTTTCCTTAAGTGATAAAATAAAAATTATCAATTTAGTGGTGGAAAAAAAAAATATTATTTTTCTGAAATGGGCAGTGTGTTAAAAAATAAATAATTTATTAGTGAAATAATAAAAAGAGAAAAACAAATTCATCCCACTATTGCTTGTATTCCTGAAAAAGCTAAAATTGTAATATGTTAAGAGAAAATTTTGATGAAAACATAAATGAGCCAAAAGAACATTTAAATAATCTTGTATTGTGTCAAAAAGCTTTATGTCTAAATAAAGAGCTTAGCCAAATATCTAAATGGATAACACCAAGCCATTTGCTGTAAATAGAAATGAGTGTATAAATTCAAAGTTGTTATGGATTAGAGACTATATCTGCCAATAATGATGCTGCAACCATGTTTCAGGTAATTAAAAAAACAAATTATTGAAAGAAAAAAAATATCTAGAATAAAAATTTGATGTTTTGATATGACTAATAAAGATTTGCAGAAAATACTAAAAGCCATGCAGAAGCTTTAATAAAAGGGAATTAAAAAACATCCTCAGAAAAAGAAATCATCCCCACCCCTCTTCCAGAAAGAGGGAAACAAAAACTTTAGAGAAGTTTTCCCAGTTGCATAAACTCTAAAAAATAGAATTATGATAAATTTTCTCAATGAAACATAGCATTATTTTTACATGAAAGACTACTAATTTATTACTACATGAAAGACTACTAATTTATTACAACTCCTATAAGACCATTTTGATGAATTAATAAAAAAAAAAAACAATTTCCATTACAATTTTTTTTTAAAAAAAAAATGTTATCACACAAATAATGAAGCTCTACCAACTTCATCTGTTTGAAATATGTTTTCTCTTCAGAATTAGAGGCCTAGCTTTTTTTTTCCCATTATTTAGGGCATCAAGATCAACCAAAGCTTATGAAAGATCAGTAGTCTACTATTTCACTGCACTTTTTAATAAAAATACGAATAAGAGATACAGTACAGTAACTTTTTTTCTCATTATTATTATTTTAAGAAAATGTGAATGAATATGTATACACACATACCCATTAAACATAGATGTAAATGGTCTCACTCAATTTATTATTGTAACTGTATTTTTTTTAAATTGTTTATAATCTGCTACATCCAACAATATCAAGATGCACTTTCACAAGTAGACTAATATCTAAATCAAGCACTATCACGAGTGATATTGATTTCTATGCACTACCACGAGTGACTATAATGAAATACGGTTTAATTTGTATAAATACTTAATATACGATCAATCAACAAGAGAGCTAATAATTATACAGTTATTATACCATTAGGCCCGAAGGCCTAGACAAAATAATAATGAAAATTGGTATAACCTGTTTAAACCCCTGGCTGACTCTTGAGATGTTCGGAAGCCAGCAGTCCGCACTTGAAGTTACACCAACCGGAAACACTTGCTTAACTGCAATTCATACACAGGTAGAACTCCAAGAATCAAGTGGTCTAATCACTCAGAACTGAGCGCTGTCATTATTCTTTAATTTCCGGAGATGATTGGCTGATTACTGTACATCCAATCAGGTTATTCTTTTCCTTGGTCAAAGGTAATTAAATTATTCCTTTACTTTAATTATTGATTTTGTAGATTGTCATTATCGAAAAGAATCTACTTAGCATTCCTTTTAATGATTTAATTTGCATCGACAATCTATTGCGCTAATTAAACTATTGTTTCATTTTACCTTTTAATCTTTTTAATAAATTACTATAGCTTTTAATTTCAATTTACAAAAATGTATGTTTAATATTTTTGTTTATAACTTTTTCTCTCTCTGAAAGTTTCTACATTTGTGTGTACATATATGTGTGTGTATATATATATAAATCAAATACACATATACAGCATAATCTTAATTTGCATAGTTATACTATATATGTTAAAAGCATCAGTGTAATACATACCATAAAAAGTATTGCATATTTACAAAGCTGTATAGCAAATAACACATGCTATTTAAATAAAGCAATGAAAACAAAGCATGAACTATTTATTATCCAATAACTCACATTATCTGCTATATAGAGGAAAGGGTTTGGAACAAAAAATAATGGATATGGACTACCATTGTATTTGGACATGTAAAAGATATAAGTGAAAATATAATAAATAAAAATTTGTTTTTATAATCTTTTATTATTTTCAATAGTGGTTAATACTATATGTGGTGGTCTCATTTTATATATACAAAGTAGTCATTAAGTATTTGTGTTAACTTTTATACAGTTGGATGCATTCACTTTTTAAAAGATTGTTTTAAATAATAAAAAGCATTATTACTATTATGTCACAGTTCTGAAGTGATTTGTGTAGATTATTTAGCTGGTAATTTTTCTGCTAGATTTGATTCCAATAACAAATGAATTATATATTAGCTGCTCAGGAGATCTAGTGGTATTCATGCATCAAAAATGAAAACAAGATTTTTATTTTACTTTTCTTTGCAGGAAATTATTTAAGATGTGACACTATGTAAGAGAAATTGTGAACTGGTACATCTTCATTAACTATATCAAGCCCTAATATTATTAATCACAAATCAAAATAAGCTTAACTCTCATTTTACACTAAGCAGATTTCATTTGCTTTATTTCAAAACATAAAAGTTGTAACACAATTACTATTAAATGTGATGCTCTTTATAGTTAATAAACACACATACAATTATATTCTGGATAGGAAAAAATTATAATCAATTTCATTTTTTTATAAACTTACCATTAATATATATTTGTAAAAAAATGTGTTCTTTAGAAACCTTTCATCTAAACCATAAAGTACAGTATTTGATCCCAATGATAAGTAACTAACTACCCAAAGGGCTGAAGATTAGAAGAAATCAATTTAAATTTCTATGCTAAAGAAAAGAACCATGACAGAGTTTGGAAAATAGTGTACAATATCTTTTATATTACAAACAAATAAAATCATTAAATACAGATTAAATTTTAAAGTAAAACAAAAAAAAACTGCCAGATATACAATAGTTTGAGGAAAGATTAACAAATATGTATACATTTCTGATGTACTCTGGAAAAAAACCTCAAAGAATACTATGAAGTTTTACTGGTTAAAACAAGAATTTTGATTCAGTTAATGATGCTAAATTATGGAAAATATAAGCATCTCACTATTTGTATTATAAACATCTATTAGAGACTTTGCAGTGAAACAATCTATTTTCATAATAGCTACATACTGTCACCCTACCAATTCAATTAATATACTGTAAGGTATCATCTTACCATTCACTAAATATTTAAATTAAGATAAAATTTTAATATAGAAAAGTAACCGCTTTACCAGTGCCCTTTATGTATAATACCAAGCAAGAACCACACAATTAAATAAACCAAATATTCATTATTAATTATATATTAATAAATGTGTAAATCTGTCAATTAAAACCATATTCATAACAATACCAACTTAAAAAAATGAATATGTATATATACCAAATCCATAAACACAAACAAGCAAAATCTCAAAAACAAAAGAAAGAAATAACAATTAATATTAAATTTGTATATTTATTAATCCAGCATAAAATTTTACAATTATCAAAATGATGTCAACAATGCAAATAAAAGCATGAACTTAAATCAATACATAAAAAAAGCAAATATGATACAATATAAAATAAGAAGACTTTTTAAAAAAATGATATAATATAGACATGAATTCCTTTTCTTCTTTCATTGAGATTTAAATTTGTCATTGGCCAGTTAACATGTATTCAATTAAAATTCAATTTCAAATCAGTTATTCAAAAACTAGATCAGTAGCCAGTGGAAAATTATTTTTCTCTTTGGAGATATTAAGAAATTGGTAAAAACTAAAATAAATCAATTACATTTTCAAAAGATCTTACCTTATAAACTCCTAACAGTAATTTATTTGTAATCTTAACTATCCTCAGCATTAAAGCTCATAAGCTACTATAATCGCAACTTGAGAAAGTTGACTCAAAAAACCCACCACTAATTCCATAAAATTAATATTTCTAATCTAAGTTATAAGCTAGGAAAGAGTAAATCATGCATGGCTAGAAAGTGAGAAAGCATTATGGGGATGAAACTGCTCGTCATACAACTATGAATTCTCGATATGAGTATCAATTAAAATCAACATCCTGACAACCATGCCAGGGAAAAGTTTTACAATATGCTATGATCAATTAAGAAAATTATCTCAGCCTAGGATAGTTTATAAAAGAATCCAAATCACCACCATGAAAACCCAAATGGTGACCAAATACAATCAGATGAACTACTACCCAGTTAATGCAAAAAGAACTTTCCTGAAAGCAAAGATACTTGGATGTTTTCCAATAAGAACTATAAGATTTTGAATTGTGCCTAGACTACACTGGATTAATATCTCATGTTATGTTTCTATAATTTTTTTATTATTATTATTTTATTTGTTAAATTGATTTCTTTCTTTTGAAAACAGAGAGTTAATCCATTCAATCATCAATTAGTTTGTAGGGAAGGGGAATTATCAGTGCTAATATTAAACTCTCGTTTAGTAAAAAAAATATAGGTACAGATTCCCGAGCTTGCTTGCTAACAGACTCAACAATCTACTGACTTGAAAGGTGAGACTTTGCTTTTATACAATATTAAGCACTCACTCTCTGACAATTACAATATTTGATGTTCAATGTTTGTGTTCAATTAATTTAGTTATTAACTATTTGTTATTTGGAATGCAGGACTAAAATCATTGAATGATTGGTTTGTTCTATCATAGATCTATATGACACCAGAATAGAGAGGGGACTCAGAATCTAAAAGCAACTTTCAACAAATCACAAAATACAGACAAACAGATCGGAAATTAATGATCAAATGATGGTAGGAAGTTTGGTTAGCAAAGAGTTAATTGTTAAAATATAGTTTTAAATTGCCTTCTATGTTAACTTAAAATTATTAAATTAGAATGGTGAATGACCATTCTTGGTAGAGATCAAAGGTTTGAGTTAGTCAATAGTTGATAAATACAAACGAAGGATGACCATGCCTATACACTCATGAAATGATAAGAAAACACATCATTTCTGTTATAAAACAATCATGAATAAAAATCATCATCAAAATAAATTTGTTAAACATTAAATATTATATTAAACTGTTTGTTTGCCATCTTGGTTATCTATTTTCTAATTAATCACACTATATGCATATCTAATGCACATGTCAGACATGAAATAGCCATATCTTAAAATAGAGTTCATGTACGTTCTTCCTGAGTTTAAACACTGTGGCATAATGAAAATCAAGAAGAGGTGAAGTAAGGGAAGTTATGTGAGTGTGAATCCCATTTCACTCAATCAGAAATCGTCATGGGACCACTTCATAAAATTTAAGTAAATCATCAATCAATTGACTTGCCTTATCATGTTTAATACTCTACCTTGAAAACCCAATGGGTGACCCTATTTAGATACCCCTCTCATAGAGAAAAGGCCCATCCCGTAACAATATTAAATATGTAATGTGGAAAACTAGACTAAATAAAAACAACCATAGTTTAAAATTGGTAGATAAAACATTATCAAGCATGGATATGCTGTTTAGATCAAACTTATAAAAGAAAAATGACAATACCCAAAGATACTGATTAGGCTAAAAAACCAAAAAAATAAAACAAGTAATTCTGGAAAACTGTTTTCCATGTATTAATCCAGAATAATAATAATAATAATAATAGTAATTTTTAAAAAAATATGCCAAGTAAAAATAGTCCAAATAATGACTTCTTAAGTAATTATGTTAAAATTAATCTCTAATCATCAAAATTACATTTTTTTGGTGAAATCATGTTTAGAATAACAAAGAATTATGGAAAATTATTCTAAACGTATGAATATTAAAATTAATAAATTCATTTAGTAGGGACCTCTACAGGTCTTAACCACAAGCTTACACCTCATTGTAAATTGAAAGATTTCGCGAGTATTAATGTGTAATAAGAAAAGTGGACTTAATCAGTGAAGTATTGAATAGCTTCACACTCTCAGATCTAACCACTTCAGCTTCACCTATTTATATAGAAAGTAGGTTGAAGTAAAGAAGGGTTCCCTCTTTTCTTCCAAGGTGTAAGCTTGTGGTTAAGATCTGTAGAGGTCCCTACTATCGCATTTTCACGCGCCCATTCCTGAGGTTACAGCCTTAGTAAATATTAAATTCATTTTCATATATTATTCAGACTATCTATAATATATATCTAACTATTCCCTATTTTACAAAAAATTTTTCTCATTAACAAGTTGTCCCACTTTCACTGAAGTGTGTCTGTATGTTACATAATTATATATGTCATTGAAGATATTATTGAAATATGTCTTTTATCAGCATTCAAATTTTTCTTGACAATTTCAAGTTACTGTTATATTTGAGCACAAGGTTTACTTATTAATTTCAATTATAATATTTAACAATGTCTGGGTACACACACACATATATATATGAAATGGAAAATGGTTTCTTTCCTTATACAAAGTTTCTGTGGACAAAAATTATGACTAAAAATGTGTGATTCAAATTAAACATTCTCTCTCTCCAAAACCCTTTATACTATTTTACCTCAATCATTATCCCTTTTCTAATCTACATGATCCAGATTAGTGTTTGACTTAACACATTCCTTTTTCTTTTCCAGTCTCATTTCAATAAAAACTCTATAATGAGATATAAATTGGTTTTCTTTAGTTGAAGGCAGAAGTTTCTATACATATAACTTCTAGACAGATAGGTAATATGCCTAGAAACCCTGTTAAGTCAAGTTAATATTCTTGTAAAGCCAATTTAATATTACTGTAAACTTGTCTATATTTATCCAACCATTATTTTCTTCTAATCTAGAATTATTGATTCATTTTATCTACACTAACTTTTCTTTTTCTATTCCATTTTAATAAAACTTATTACATTCGTTACTACATTTCTTTCTTATATAACTTTTCATCATAAAGATTGACCTATATAAAAATAAAAAAATCTCTACTGTACTTTCCTTTCGTCATTAATTTTTTTCTATTCTTCATACAACTTAATCTATTATACCTGAAAAATAAATATTCTATATTCCGTTTTCATTTCCACATAAACCATATTTATAGTCTAGATTTTTATTAGTTTTATTTCTTTCTTTTTTGTGTGTTCATAACTAGTTTTTATCACAAATAATAATAAATCTTTTCATGTATTATATGCTTTTTTATTCTTATATAGCTTCAACTATTTTTTTTTATTTGTATTTATTTTCCATAACACTTTCTTTTAGGTTACAATTTTATTTTATTTTCCCGCTCCTAATAATTATGAACATGTAATACATTATCTATTTCATTTTTTATTTTAAAAAAATACATAGAAATAAATTATCCATAAATTTTTTTTTAATTATCGACCTATCAAGTTAGCATGTTTTAAAATCTTTTTAGCTCACTGTGTTATTTCTTTTCTCCACACATTCCAATTAAGCATTGTTTTTACTAAACCATTTTCATGTATGATGTGATGTAAAATGACTTCATAAATGAAGTCAGAAGTTTCTGTGCATAAGCTATATGTCCAGAAACCTTGTTAGTCAAGTTGATCATTTACTATTTCCAGAACTATTATCAACCACCATGAATTCATTTACTTTCTTAGTCTTTATTACCAAATTATTTTCTACCCCTAATATTCATTTTTTTTATCATATCCCATTTTATTAAAAGCTGTTTTGTTAGTTCCATTATTATATCCTCATATTCCCCAATTTTATAATATAGACCTTTTTTACTCTCTTCAAATTTATGTCTCCCACTATCCATACATTTTATTCTGATCTTTAAAACATCCTATACTTTAAAAATAAGTGGTTGCTCTCTTCCTATTTCCACAAAAATTATTTCTGCAATTAATTCAAATACTTAATACAGCCTTCTTTCCCTAATAAGTTGCTGCTCTTGTACCAAATAATAAGCTCCATTTAGTATTTCCATATATTGTTCCATATATTATATAATTTTTACCTATCTTCTTTAGACATATATCACGTGTTATTAAAATAGATAAAAAGTAAACTGTTTTTTCTATTAAGTGTATAAAATAAAACTTTTTTATGCAATCTTACTAACATTATTTTTCTAAATCTAATTTCATTCATACACATTTTTAATTTACTTTTAATTTTCTTCATTTAAAATAAAGTCCATAGTATTTTTCCTTAACAGGTCCATTGACAAATGAGGATTCATTACCCAATGCATATAGATAAAAAATGTATGCTATTTCCTCAACAATAGAAAATGCATCATTTGCAAATTATTATGGCAGCATCATTATTCCATTCTATATTAGATATTTAATCTATTCCATTTTATTTTGCTTTTCAACTTCTATATAATTATTCTTTTATTTCACTAAGTATTCAAATATTTATACTCCTCTACTCTCCTTTTAAATATTACAATCTTATGATTTTTTTTTTTTTTTTTTAATAAATTTAATTTTCATATTTGTGGCAATCCATCACTATTTCTTAAAAAAAAAAGAGAGAGGAGAGAGAGAAAAGGAAGAGGAGAGGGAAGAAAAGAACAAGAGGAAAAGAAAGAGGGAAGAGAAAATATGTCTTCCAAAGCAGTTAACATTCAGTTAAAAACATTACACTAGTATTACACATTTATAATGAGCAGTGTAGGTATATAATTCATTCCCACTCATTTTTGGTTGATCCTTTTATAAATCATTTTCCTCAACTTTTTACTAGTGATAACAGTTAGTTTACAAAAAAGTAAAATACAGAGTATGTTCAAAAATAAATTGTTTCTCTCTAAAATAAAAATATATTCAAATGGTTTATTGTTTAGGAGTTCATAAAAACTTCAAACATCGAAAGTATCAGAGCTAAGTCATGATTCTTGGAAATTGCGCTTTACAATGCATCATTCTATCACTGTACTACGCATGCAGTTTCTTCTTGAATTATAACTTGTTAAAATACATTTCTCATAAAGTATTCATTTTAATACATCTTCATTCAACTTTGTACATCATTTCTTCTTAAATGAAATTGATATTCATCTTTATCTTCCTCTCCTGTCAAACAATTTTTTTTTTTTTTGCTTTATTATATCACACATTAATTATTATATCCAGAAAAAAAATTTTCAAGACTCTAAAAATTTTATTAAGATTTTCAGATTCATTAATAAAATAAAATTTATAATTAATTATAATGACAAAAAAATGTAGTTTTCATAAGACTTACCGGTACAAATGCTGCTCCTGACAACCCGTTAGGAAACATTACAATAATTCCAAAGGGTTCAATTTTTTTAACAACACCTGTTAAAATCATTCCAATCTAAAACAAATATTATTACTTTCTAAATGCACATTTAAATATATATACACATACATACAACAAATAAATAGTGACATTGCAAATACTAAATAAGTGATATCAAATCTTCAAAATACAGCCCACAATATTTTATTATTGTCACTATATGATGAAAAATTCAAACCAAGCTCTGTAGGAGACTTGTTTCATGCCACAGTCTTAAGAGATGACAAGATTTCTATATCAATATAACAATATTCTTATTTAAATATCATTAGTATAATCTATTTGATATTAAAGTTAGAATATTTAATTATAGCAATTTTATTTTAATAAAGTCTATTTCACCATAGCCTAATGCACACGTTTCGCCATATAATTTTTCATGATCAAATCAATATCTAAATATATATTTATAAACTGCATTATAAATATATGAAATAAGTAGAAGCAATATTAAATTTTCAAAGTACCATCTACATTTTTTTTATCATTAGTTGCTAATATGAAAATAAAATTGTATCAAGCTTAGCAGTTTCAAGCCATTGCAATTAAGAAATGAGTAATCTCCTTATCAATATAGCAAACTTCATTATTATTTCAATACCACCAGCACAATCTAATTTATCTGATATTAAACTTGAATATTTCATATCGTAGTGTTATTTTAATAAAGCCTAATTTCACCATGCTTATTAATGCACAAGGTATAGTTACATAATTTTAACATTAAATAGAATGTATTATTTTTGTTCGAAAAATGAAGTTGTTATATTATGTGAAGATCAGTCATCTGACTCAAAAATATGTTCTGCAGAGATTGGTTTAATTTTTTTGTCATATATCAACAAATGATAAAATACTGTAGATAATGTTTTAAAGATTTAATACTTTTACATCATATATATTTACATAACAATAAAAATAATAAATATAATGGTAATTAACTATTATATACAGTCTTCCAATTCACAGAAGTACTTTTGGTTAATTCCTTAACTCTCCTCAGCTGCTGTTAAATTCAAAAAACACAACAGAAGCAAACGTCATCAACTCAAATCCCGAATTTTAACATTAATTATATTCATTTTATTTCTACTTATTAAAATTGTCTCCTTAATTTTTCTTTTATTATGGATTCTCTCTTCATGAAGAATCTTAACACTTTCAATATCAAACTTAAATTTATATTTACATATCCTTTCATGATCCAAGAAAACTGAAGCACTTATTAAATCGTTATTATTTTTACTTTTCACATGCTTGTTTAATGTTTCATTTTGTTACAAATAATGTTAATAAGTTAGTGAATAATTCTAAAAATGTCATACCTATCAAGCAGAAAAGTAATGTTGTATATCAAATTGTTTGTGGATATATGTTATCATATACAAGTGAATCGAGATGCAATATTGAAAAAAGATTAAAGGAGCATGAATTGTTATATAAGTGTGTCAAAAGTAAAAATAATAGTGATTTAATGATTGCTTCAATTTTCTTGGATCATGAAAGGACATGTAAATATAAATTTAAGTTTGATATTGAAAGTGTTAAGAATTTTCATGAAGAAAGAAACCATAATAAAAGAAAAATTAAGGAAACAATTTTAATAAATAGAAATAAAATGAATATAATTAATAGACAAGCTGCTAATGTTAAAATTTGGGATTTAAGTTGATGACATTTGCTTCCATTATGTTTTTTGAATTTAAATGCAGTTGAGAAGAGTTAAGGAATTAATTGAAAGTACTTCTGCGGATTGAAAGACTATATATAATAGTTAATATAATAGTTAATTATCTTTATATTTATTATTGGTATAACAATAGTTTTTTAATTAATGGACATTTTATTTATATTATATATATATACATACATACACAGTAGTATATACACATACATAACAAAATATTGATGTGTTATAAAATTTTCACCATTATTTAGAGATTTAAACTTCAACATTTTATAAACTGCGTAAAGAATTTAAACAAAAATTCTGGTTGTTCTTCCATATTCTCTGCATTTAATTCCAAGTCTTTTTCTGTGTATTTCTGAAATCATGGATAATAGAAAATCCTATATCTTATATGTTTAATACATACATATACCAATCATGCAATTTTAAAAATAAACATATGAAGACATCATCAAAAAAAAAAAATTGGCAAGAAAAAAAATATATACTAATACAATTATTAAAAAAATAATACAGTAATAAAATCAGTGTGAGATAAGGTAAAGATCAAATATAAGAATTTATTTTTTTTAATTTTCAAACAATGGATAGTGAATCAATATTGAGGAAAGTGAATCATGATTCCCCTCCCCCCATAATGATAAAGTTTTCATTTTATACTGCTTTGAAACTTTCTCCTTTTTTTTTTATATATGTGTGTGATTATTTATTTACTTAGTTGTTTACTTCTGGCTTACATACAATTCCTATAAATATGTATTAATGTAACAGCTTGTAGAATTTTGCACTAGAAGGACTATCCATCATTTTCTTACTTATTTTTTATGTAATAGTAATATTAGCGATTAATCCAATGCACATGCGCTTTAAAGATAAATTATAAATGAATACTCAATTTTTCCAGACACGAGATATAGTGTTTTAGAAAGAATGGAATGAATCCACCCATTCTTTCGACCCAAATGTTTATGTATGGGCAAATCGTAAGTGTGTGGAAATAAGGGCGTGAAGATATTATACGATCACTTTAAATTACATTTGTTATGTTTGAACGAATGACATTTGCGAAATCTTTACAATTTACGAACCATCATTCTTTAGTTGAAATTAAACATATATAATGAGATATTATTTTAAATAGCGCTATGTTTTTTATGTAATAGTAATATTAGTGATTAAGCCAATGCACATGCGCTTTAAAGATAAATTATAAATGAATACTCAATTTTTCCAGACACGAGATATAGTATTTTAGAAAGAATGGAATGAATCCACCCATTCTTTCGATCCAAACGTTTATGTATGGGCAAATCTTAAGTGTGTGGAAATAAGAGTGTGAAGGTGTTACACGATCACTTTAAATTACATTTGTTATGTGGATTGGCTTAATCCTAATATTACTATTACATAAAAAACATAGCACTATATAAAATAATATCTCATTATATATGTTTAATTTCAACTAAAAAATGATGGTCCATAAATTGTAAAGATTTCGCAAGTGTCATTCGTTCAAACATAACAAATGTAATTTAAAGTGATCGTGTAACACCTTCACACTCTTATTTCCACACACTTAAGATTTGCCCGTACATAAACGTTTGGGTCAAAAGAATGGGTGGATTCATTCCATTCTTTCTAAAATACTTTATCTCGTGTCTGGAAAAATTGAGTATTCATTTATAATTTATCTTTAAAGCGCATGTGCATTGGCTTAATCGCTAATATTACTATTACATAAAAGAATGATGGTTCGTAAATTGTAAAGATTTCGCAAGTATCATTCGTTCAAACATAACAAATGTAATTTAAAGTGATCATGTAACACCTTCACGCTCTTATTTCCACACACTTAAGATTTGCCCATACATAAACATTTGGATCGAAAATATGGGTGGATTCATTCCATTCTTTCTAAAATACTATATCTCGTGTCTGGAAAACTTGAGGGTTGTTTTCTCATCCCTGGTGTTCGCCTCGAGATGTCGCTATTTCTAGGTCAATTCCCTAGAAATATACTGTTTCACTGGCCTTCACCCAACAAAAGAGGAAATTTTCTACATTATAAATGCATCAACGCCATCCCGCGGCAAACACCAGGGATGAGAAAACAACCCAATTGATTATTCATTTATAATTTATCTTTAAAGCGCATGTGCATTGGCTTAATCGCTAATATTACTATTACATAAAAAACATAGCGCTATATAAAATAATATCTCATTACTCCTTTTTTGTAATGATTTAGTTGTATCAAGTTTTATTAATTTAGAAAACATATTTCTACTACTTTTGCTGGCAAGCTACAACTTTTTAAATAGTTGTCCAAGTATAATCAACCCTAAAAATTTAAGATTTTCAGTATTCAAAAGTAATCATAATGTATAACAATATATAAAAAAAAATCTAATTATTGTAAATCAACTTGTATAAATCAATCAAGAATATAAGTTTGAAACATCAAATTATTTATATTCCTATTAGATTTTATTTCTGGTGTCCAAATTGAACTGGATATTATTCACCTGTTGAAGAATTATAAGAAAATATTTAGTTTTGAAATCCATTTAAAAATATTTATGTGGAAGTGAGAGGAACTAAGATTTTTTTAAAAATTCATACAGAATAAAATTGTACAGATGATATTTAATGTAATTTCATAAAAAATAATAATTTTATTATAGATATTTTTGCAAATTAAGATATAAATATACAAGATATAGTAGCATAATATTTTGATACAAATGCTATCATGTTAGATAAAGTATGAACTGTTTAAATGTTTTCTTGATTGTACATTTTATAGTAGATAGGTAGATCGTCACAGGTTTAAAACCAAATATAAACTATAATAAAGTTATAATATAATCTTCAATGACTTCTCTTCCTCTTTCCTTCTTTATTTTTGCTTTTCTAATATATAACATATAATAACCACATTCCACTCTTTTAACACTTTGAAGCAAAATATATTTATTAATATTCTGTTCCAAGCAAAATATATTTATTAATATTACATCTTCCACTGTTCTTGCTAGGAACAATCGGAACTGTAATAATAATAAATATATTTTGCTTCAAAGTGTCAAAAGAGTGGAATGTGGTTATTATATGTTATATAATAAAGTTAATATGCAATGGAATAATCTTTTTTTTTTTAAGATTTCAGATATTATTAAAAAGGTAGATAGTTATGAAATCAGAAAGAGCCAATAAACAAATGCACATTTTCTTTACAACAATTTAAAAAACGATTAGTGAATTGGTTAGCACTGGCTATAAATCATGTACATACATAATAGTGTTTGTTGAATAAACAGTAAGTGGTGCAATAGGTAGTCAAACCTTATTAAATTATAATATTTAAAATAAGTTCAAAACAAATAAACTATCTATTAAATCAGAAAAAGTGCTAGTACAAAAAATATATAAAAATTTCATTACATTTATGTATAAATGTGTGTGCATGTGTATAAACAATATTCACAGCATTAGAAAAATGTGTTTAGAAAGACTAACAAAACAATTTACTGAAAAATCAGATATTTAAATATTTTGATTTAGTAAGTATATGTAAAATAACAGATCATAAAATCTAATAAAATTATTGACATTGAAATATTCTATTTAGTGACTTAATAATGTTTAGTGATAAAAATGTTTTACTCTAATGAATTTAAAAGGAAGATAATTGAGATTATATAAAAAATATGTATTTCATTTTTTTTTATAATAAGTTGATGTAAAATATTCTATTTTTGTTATTTTATATTTCAAAATGATTACATGTTCACACCAATTGAAGACAAACTCTAAAATCTCACCTGAATATTTACAGTACTATGAAAATATGCCAAAAATCTACTATAAAGCAAGTTGCACTGTGGGAAAATGGCAAATATAAAATGAAAGGACTTTCTTTAAAATGTTCAATGCAGTCAGTACTCAACTGTGTTTTTATCCAAAATTACCATATTGTACTGATCTACATGAAAATGGCTGGGTAGAGCACGTTACCTTCGGAATAGGGCAGGTCTCCAACTCCATTCCAATAACATCAATGGATATATGTTAAATTGAAATATAAGAAAGAAAAGGGGTAAACAATGCAGTTTTTTTTTTTAATTCTCACCCAAGAAAACCTACTGTTTGTAATATTAAAATTCTAGAATGTCCAACTAAATTTGTCATTGCTAAATTGTGTCTCTTCAATAGTGAAGGAATATGCTTTTAATATCTATTCCATTAAAATTTGTCGAACAATTATGGAAATGCCTCTTCACATGATCACCATTCTTTATGCTTACACAAGTTGTTTATACATGGACTAAACTCTCCATACAGTAGTGTCATTCAGTGCAAGCCAGAATAATCAATGTATGCAAAAAAGCCACAAGCTGGAAACTATTCCGGAGATATTGGATGAGTAGTCACTAGATAGGAATTTTATGCACAAACCTTTTTGCATCCACTGACTATTCTGGCTTGTCCTGAATGGTGCTACTGTATGGAGAGTTTAGTCTCTGAAAAATGCTTCTTATTTGAAAGTGAATAAAATTAAATGATCATAGGAACAAATGCAGTAGAGTGGTCTGCGTACTTGTCTGATTAAGATGCCACTTGAAGATTTTATTTGTTTTTATATATGTGCGTCTGTCAAAAGAATTGAGATTACAGCTATTCTAAGATATACATTTGGTATTAGAGAAAAAAATTTCCCATGATGAATTAATTCAATTGTGATTATTTTGATCTTCAGTAAACTTAAATAATAGTGCTACAAATAGTTAAATTTGCTGTTGTTCATAAATTTGGGAATGTTCGATATTTGAGTGCTATATAAATTTTATATGAACAATGTGTTATTTAATTGTGTTTTAATTAAAATGTTAATAAATTATTAGAGTAATAAATACATCAAATATGATCATACATACTCTAGTGGAAATGCAGGTGGTATAGTTTGTATTTGATATTTAACATAAAGTACAACAGATAAGAGAGAATGAATACATAGTAAATATTTGGTGTTGGAGAGAGATTGCATTCCTAACTATTATGTGCTTTTAAATTGACTAAAGTTTTAGCATTAAATAGATCATTTTGAAACCTTTTGTCCGATTATATATTCAAAGTAAAAGTGTAATAAGACACTCAAAAAATCAATCTCATCCAACATGTATGTTATATTGTCACACACATATCATGATTCTAAATATCAAAAGTAGCTATACTTGATTCATCACATATACTTTCAAAGAAGCAATGTACATTTAGTTTTAATATTTGCTATTGTATGATCAGTATTATATTATTGTTATATTTTGTTTCTTATTTTTATTTTTTTTAATTAATATTTACATGAAATAAACATTGTTGTTATTTTAAAATTATATGGTATTATTCTTTAATCACCATCTTAATACAATTTAAATTCAGGCCATGCCATCACCTTACTGATTCATCTAATATTACATTTAAATATTTTATTATATTTGCTATTTGAATCTAGGAAGTTAAAGGTAGAATACATACATAAAACCCGTTATGCAAGTCACATTGTTATTGGTGTGTGAATTATTATATAGATGCATTATAAAGCAGAAAATATTTTTAGGTTACCGTATTAAATGTTTATTTAAGAAATGACATTGAGAGAATTAATCTGATTAGTTTCTGATAAATGATTATAAATATAAACATGAGATTATGTAATGTATGATTATATAAAGCAAAGTCATATAAGTTTGAAATTATTTAATAATAAATCAGTAATTGTTAATGTAATAAAATTTATATTATATTTTGAAAGTATAATGGTAAAATTTCAAGTCCCTGAGAAATTATATGTTTACATTTATTGTTTACTTTTATTTGGGAAACTTGGAGTGCATTCGCATAAGTTAGGGTCTTATAAAGGCTCAACCATATGCACATGTGTTTTCAATAGACGGGCATAATAGGAAGTGCTTTTTAGCTTATCTCGCTCCAATTTCCATTTTAACACAGTTAATCTCTTACTTATTGAGTCCCTTCCAATAAACCAAATTTTAGAGATTATAATATATATATATAAATAACGTCATACCTAACTCCTGTTTGGTGAAAATTAATAGAACAATTTACAATAACGTTAAAATTAGAAATGATTTGCAGAAACAACTTTTGGCACACATAACTCACGGATGCAGTGACGCTTTCAAAAAGCAAACAATTAGATGGAACAAAATGACAACGAACTACGTAATCCCCCAGTGGATGCAAGATAAATTGCGTAAAACTGAGAGATTTCAAATATTAAAATTTGAAAATAAAATACATTTCTTATCTATTAAACAAAATAAAAACCACCGCGGCTTTAACATAGACGCATCGTTAATAAAACTCAACTACTCCACCATACGAAATCAAGAAAATATTATCGCTAGGACCTAAATATGTAGGAGGAAGTTGGACATCCCCAAGCGAATTAATAGCAGACATCGAAGCATCTCTCATTAATAACACACAAAGAGCGCTATTATCACAGACTTAGCTAAATTACTAAATAACAATTTCGATGAGAAAAGGACGAAGCATGGAATAAAAGTGTATTAAATACTAAACAATATTTTAAAACACACAACATCATTTGTCTCAAAGAAGACAAAGGCACTTGCTTTGTTTTATTAAACAACACCGATTACAAAAATAAAATGCATGACCAAATTAAAACATTAAAGTTGGTACATGATAACACTTTTAACATCAAAATCGACCGAGATAAATTTATTAATGGTGTGCTTGAACTTTCAAGGACAAAGGGATCACTAAATCCGAGTATTACAGGATTTATCCTTCTGCCCACTAGACCTCCCCGAATGTTTGCCAATTCAAAACAACATAAACCAGGCGAACCGCTTAGATTAATGATGGATTTGCTGGCGTGCACTATTTCGATACAGCCAAATTGGTTAATCAATTGATCATAGATTACCTTAATTTTGGCTCATACACAATAAATTCATCTTTTCAATTCATTTCCAGAATTAAAAACGTTCAAATCTCTCACAACTCTGTTATGGCCACGATGGATGTGAAAGAATTATATGGATCAATCAATAGAAAAGCATCCATCCAAATTATACATGAAGAGTTGCGCGAATATCTTGTCCTAACGAGAGAATTAAATTCATTATGGCTTTCTTGACATGGCTTGACTCCCATATTTTTACTCTTTTCGAAGATAAATGGTACACACGCAAGATGGTTGGCCCATGGGCCTCCCTATCAGTGGCGTCTTATCCAGTATATACTTAAATAAATATGAACAATCCATTATTCCAAAATATTTCAACACTAACCCAGACTTCATATATATACGATATGTAGATGATATATTCATTATAGCATCTAAAAATAATATTTTAAATATACAACGAATTACAAAGCACAACTAAACTATTTTTCTCTATCATATATGAAAACAATAACGAACTCAAATATCTTGATCTATCCTTGTCAAGAGACCACTCAATAGATTACAAAATGCTTGTTAAACCATTTGAAATCCGAAGCTGCATCCATCCTAATTCTAAATCACCCGCATCGCACAAATTCGCAGGTCTCAAAGCATTTCTGTTTAGAAACCATCATTTGTGTAAATATGAAGCACATAGGAAGGAAAATGTAAACAATTACATTAAAGACCTACTAGCAGCAGGATTCAAATACAAAACTATTAGGAGGAAAGTCATGAAATTTAACAGCACAATAGATGATAAATTGCCCGCACCAATCTACTCGAGAATAACGGTCCCCTACATCCCTTAAAATATCCAATAAACTAACGAAACCTTAAGCAACAAATTCAGCAATAATATTCAGAACTCCACCCAACACTAATAGGTTGATCAATAACTCCAAAGATTACATTGATCCAGCGCTCACCCCACATGTGGTGTACTCCATTTCCTGCCCCCAGGCTGGATGCCACGCCACATATTATGGGGAAACGAAAGCCACAATTAACACCAGGTTGGCTCAACATCGGTACACCTTCAATAGAGCCCAAACGAACAGCAGTACATCTTCTGCATTTTTTGAACATACTAAACAATCAGGGCACAATTTCATACCCGCTAACCCCGTTATTTTGTGCTCAGAGCCAAACGACTACAGGAGAAAGATAAAAGAGGCATTCTACATTAACAGAGACATCCATGCAATCAATAGAAGAGACACGTGCTTCGACATTTCGAAAAAATGGGCTACTTAACAGTAACTCATTTGAATATTCTCATTTACATATATCAAGTACATTTTCACGAAGGCTATGAGTATGAGGCACGGTTCCTCGAAAACGTTCAGCCAAATTTATTACTAACTATATTTTTTTCTCTAATAATTTACAATTAAGTATTTTCATTTTTACAAATAAGGAGAAATTAAAACCACATTTATTACATAATAATTTAAAATAAGTATTTATAACTAACATTTTTATAAAATCCCTTATACTGTATTAAATTCTTAACTAGTTCACTTATGAAATATGTAGGCTCCTCTATTACTATTGCATTAACTCTTCCTACCCCCTGCCTACAAATATAATTTATGAGGGTTGAAACACCAGTCTAGCATGAAATTAATGAACAACTGTTATTACAATTAGCAATTATTTTAAAATTGCAGATAATTCTAAGAACTTTTATACATCATCAATGGTTAACAAATCTAAATAATAATGTTGTTTATGAGTCATAGATTCAAAAATTCTGAATCAAAGCATGAACCAGTGATTTACATAAAGTGTGAATAGAGAGAGCAGATTCTTGACTGATTTTTAGAAAGTTAGCACAATCTGATATTATTACACAGGAATAATTGACCTAAATTACATAAACACTGGCTGAGAACAAATGTAACAGACCAATGTTACAGTAAGCCCACTTAAAATCAATTTTGAGTACCAAGTTTTCCAAATGCTGCAAATCTTCATGTCTATGAAAATTCTTATAACTGTAGCAACATACTTCTTACAAATAAGAATATAGGATGGCAAATTTTATAGTCTAAGTATTGAGATCAAGATCCTTAAACAAAATGGATCAAATTGACCACTTCTAATGTATTACAATTTAATTTCCTGATAAAATAATAATAATGTTGCTTTTTGAATCTTAAATCATATACATGATTTACCATGTAATTCAATTTGTTATATAGAACAGAAATAAACATTTATGTATAATTAATTATAGGGGAAATGAACCCAGACTTTCAAGCTCTCTTCAGCTATCCAATCTATCTCATACAACTGATACACATGACATACATATGTAAAAAAAATAAATGATCTCCAATATACATATTTCATGCTGAATCAGCACTAATGACTTGGTCCAGATCACAATCTCTCACACACATATATAAATAGTGCTCAGCTTATATTAAAATAGCAAATCTTCAAACTTTAATGAACAGGCTTCAATCTATTCCACCATTTAACTCTTCAGCCTTCCATACCATTGAAAATCTAATGATGGAACACCCAAATCCCTCGATATTGGCATCATGAAGGGATTTGGCATCCCATTATTAGATTTTCAATAGTATGGAAAGCTAAAGAGTTGGATGGTGGAGTAGATTGAAGCCTAACCATTAATGTTTGAAGGTTTGTTATCTTAATATAATCCGAGAACTGTATATATGTGTGGGAGATGATGATCTAGACCAACTGATGAGTGCTGGTTAGCATAAAATATGTATATTGGAGATCACTTAACTTGTTCACATGTGTGTGATTATGTGTATCGGTTGTATGAGATAGATTGAATAGCTGAAGGGAGTTTGAAAATCTGGGTTCAAACCCACATAATTATATCTAAACTTCAGGAATATAAAGTATACCTGTATTTAAATATTATGTATAATCGTAATATTAAATTTTCCCTTCATTTGTATTTATAATTTGATTGCGGAACATTTTTCATGCTTGTGACACAAAGTAGTTTTTTTTATTTTTGCAACTTAGTCATAGCTAGGTCCACTTTCAATGAGGTCTATGATTATGGTAAATCTCACTGAAAATGCATTCAGCTGTGTCTAAATTGCAAAAAGAAAAAAAAACATTTCATGTTACAGATGTGAAAAACATCTAGCAATAAAGAGACTTCAGACCACTCAAAGAGGTATGGAGAGATGCATGTTGGGAGTAACAAGAAGGGATCGAAAACACAATGTATGGGTAAGAGAACAAACAGGTGTTTCTGACCTCATTGAAAAAATTAAAAGACTGAAGTGGAGTTGGGCTGGACATATTGTTAGAAGAGATGATAACAGATAGACAATTGAAATTTTAAACTGGATTCCAAGAGATTGTAAAAGACCCAGAAAGAGACCACATGTGAGATGGATGGATGAAATAAGAAAGTGTGCAGGGTGATGTGGAGAAGACAAGCTAATGATAGGAAAAGGTAGATTGAACTTGGAGAGACCTTCATCCTGCAGTGGACTGATAATGGTTGATGATGATAATGATGATGAATATATTATTAACAAATAAGAATAATTAGCATATATATATAAACAATGTTATACCATTTCATGATAATAAAGTTTGATCTACACATACTCACACATATTTCTAAATAAATATGAATTTTATTTTCAGAATTAAAAGCAGATTGCAATTATTCACTGCACTCTTAAATTCCATAAAATCATCTGAAAAACATTTCATATAAAAAATTTATTTATTAATAGTAACATTTAGTGCAAAATTTCTATTATAATAATGCTAAATAAAAAAGAACAATACTGTATGGAGAGTGTTGCCTGTTTAAAAAAGAATATACAGCAGAATAACAGTCACTGAAGAAAGTTCAAGTTAAAACAATAAAAATTATGAAGATAATTATATCTCTACATTCGAAATGTAATTAATATGACAGGGGAAAATAAATAATCTTAAAATCACAGAAAAACAGATAATTCAATTAAACTTTTATAAAATTTCACAAATAAATTGGATAATAGTGACTCAAAAGAAAAAAATTAATGGTATATGAATAGCAAAAAAAAAGACTATATAAAATGGAATAAAATAAAAAAAATCATACTTAATGTAATGCTAAAAACAAAGGTGATAAATAAATTCAAAGATAACGACAAAAAAAAAAAAATATAGATAAAATAAATCATAATGCTATATAATACCCAGAAGTTGAAATAATTGTGGTTGAACGTAACTACAATCTCTAGTAAATGTACAAAAGTAAATAACAAACTATGAATTACATAACAGAATGAAATATATGATAAAACTTGATAGCTTGCAAGATAATTTTCCATCAAGATTTTGCACATTAACAATCAAGCTGATAGCTAGTTTACATTTTCCTGCCCAAATCTAGTAGAATTAAGACTAGTCAAATTACACATAACATTATATAGTACTAAAAACAAAAAAAAATATGAAAACTTTTGTGGCATTACAATGGTATGACTGAATCTCTATATGCCAAAGTACCATTTGTGTCTCTTCTAGCTTATATTTAACATCTGCATTTACATATCAGTAATCCATTTTATCACTTTAATTTGGAATCATACATATAAGCATGTGAACTTAAATTTACACAAATATTAATCAAATTAATGATCTAAAAGTTTCATCACTTTATATAGTTGATACTAGATCAGCAATTATATATTTTAATATACAATTATTATATGTCCATTGCAAACACTGTTGACTCTTTGGAAAACATTAGAAATCAAAACTATTAATTAAAGCAATCCCTTTATCACTTTAACATAGAATCATTTATATATGCAAGAGTAATCAGTATATGTCAGATGATAGTGCCAACCAAATTTACAGTGATCTAATGCTCCTCACTAACAAAGACAATTGTCTAAAACTAATCTGGGGTCTTTTCTGGCCTTACCATCTAGTATAAATTTTAATCATGCTTGCATAAGTAGTTTTATAGTATAATAAAATGGATATATAAAGATGTATATTATATATCAAAAACTATGAATCCATTACTACATATTTAATATATATACACCAACTTCCTCATTAAAAAAATATATTATAAAAATTATTCTACTGAGCTTATTAACATATAATGTGAATTAAATCTTAGGGTGTCTTTGCAACCCCATGTAATAAGTAGGAGTTTAGCAATAATATGATAAAAAGTAAGTCAAATAAAAAATAGCTCTTTCATAGAATATAGAGTAATAATAGCTGATAAAAGAGAAAGATTCAAAATGCTTTATAATCATACAGATTTTATATTGTTAATACATGTCCTAAATAAAAGTGCAAGAAGTATTTTTAATAAACTTGGTCATTCCTGGATTCCAGTGAGTAATATAAGTTGGACAAAAATTATCACACATCATTTATAAAAGCAATATTAAGTAAGGGAAATAACAATGATAATAATGAATTATGCAGTGTAACTCTCCTCAATTAACGAATTACATTTTGCTCCATTAAACAGATTTCATCTGATCTATCAATTTCATCAAATTTAAATCAACAGAAAATTTTGCACAATTTGTAATTTACTTCATTGCTAATTCGAAAGCTAAGAAAATATTAATATATAGCTTAACCTGATAGGAAAGTTTCACTCTTCAAAGTTTTACTAAAAGAAATAAAAATACATAATTAAATTATAGAGATGCTTTATCTAAAATGGATATTTATGACTAAAGTGTCTCTCATAACTTTTTGTAATGAAGTCAAGGGGTAATTTAATAATTCTCACTGGAATGGATCAAAAATATTGTGAATTTAGTCTATATTGTATTACTAATTATTTGTTTTGGTCATAGCATAATACACAATAAAAATGCTATAAGTTTAAAATCTGTTTAACTTATTTGCCTTAAGTTATTTGAAATAAAATTTACTGGATAAGTTAGGAAGAGGGTTTAATTATCGTTACTATATATATAGTCACTATTAATAAATAATTATTTTACAAAGGTTAGCTGCAGCAAGAGAATGTAAAGGTTTGCTCTGTTATATTAATAATTAAGTCTATAGTCTAGATAAATCAGATTCAATAGCATTCACTCCAATACCATTTTATCATGGAAATAAATTAAAGGCAAGGTACTATTTTTATATGTTCTTATTTCTAGAGGAGATTTGTTCAATGTTTCATACATTTAAATATTTATACTCCCATTTACCAACATCTTACTTAGCAACACTACATCATATTTATAAAATTGTCTATAGATTAAAATTATTTTTTAAAGTTATTTATCAGCAATGATTATACAAAACAATAATTATTGGCAAAGTTTTCTGATAAATTTGATTCCAAACTATTTCTAGAATATCAAGTTAAATTACATAATCATAGATTTAGTCTGTGTCAAAATATAAGCTAATAAAATTTATATAAATGATTTAATTTGCTTAAGTATTATCTCAAAATATTGTTTAATTCGAAGACTATATGGTCCCCAATATGTATATTATAAATTCAGTGTTACAACAATCTGGATAATTCGAATGCATATTGTAAAAAATTGCATAACTAAAGTTTTGGTTTTTTTCATCAAAGTATTTTCGTTGAAATAGTACAATGCACAAAATTTCTAGCTATCAGTTCAGATTAAATTTACTCTTCTTAAATTGGTTTTCTATCTAGATTTGATCAAAGTTATAGTTTAATTTTTCTGAACATACTTTCAAATTGCTATAAATCTTATATACATTTTTAAAATTTTATTTCTTTAATTTGTACAGTTAAATTTCTATTGAAAACTGTCTTAAAGCAATTGAGCTTAAAAGATTTTTTGACTGTCATTCATATTAGTTTAGTTTTTAATACCATAAATTCTTTCATCTCAAAAAGTTGATTTATTTTTATTATCTTATAATGAATCTGAAAATGTCAAACTAAAATCTTAAAAAATCAATATTGATAACTGGGATAAAAAATGTATAATTATAAAATCTATAAAATAGACATAATGGTATAAAAGATTGTATTATTTGACCAATTTATATTGTCAATGATTAAAAAATAATATAAAATGTATAAACAAATATTTATAGGAATCTACATGCAAATTCACTTGGTAGAAAAATATAAGTATATCCTATTTTATAATAAGCAATAAAAATGCAATTTTAATCAATTACAGCTATTATAATAAAAAAAAAATCTTTTATTTTAAAAGTAACAGTGTAATGGATAGAAGGAAGCAAAAAAAATAGTTTTCATTGGAGCAAACATTAAGAATCAGGACAATTTTTAATGCAATAAAAATCAGATAGATATTTGATTATAAATCTGATTTTTAATTTTTAAAAATACAAAAGTTTATTATGATGTATACAACGATCTTATGAATTATAAATATTACAAAAATTGAATTATTGGAGAAAAATAACTAGCAGAAATACGATTAAAAAAAAATGAATGAGAAAATGTATTTAAAATTTAAAAACAAAACAAAATGCCAAATACATTACTATATTTTTTAATTCTATCCCCCCCCCCCCATTTCTTTTAATCTTGAGGTAAAATATTTATGGTAAAATACAAACTATTGCTTAATTATTTTTTTTTTCTTCTATTCCCCTTGCCATCAAATTACAAGTTTTACCTGATTTCAGTAATTGATAAAAACTAAAATAGTTTATCAAGTAGTACAAACAAAATGGTTTAACAAATAATAAACTAACAGTTTAGTTGCTCTACTTCATCCCATATAAAAGATAATTAAAAAAATATATTAAAGCAATCAGACAAGTCAGCTATTACTCAGTATGTGGCAAAATGTAATCACAATATCAATAATTTGATAGCGAACTTATACTGAAAAAATTACTATATGGAACATATTTGCATAAGAATGCTAATAATGACTCTTACATCACTTATCATTATTTATTTGTTAATTGTAAAACATCTATGCAATTAAAATACAACAGCCGATCTAAATGACTTTTACATTCAATAAGAAATGATATCAAATTTGAACAATTTTTTTTTCATTCAACATTAAACAAAGTTGAAAATATTTTCAATTTTCTGAAGCATTAAGACTAATCAAAAAGTTTTAATTAAATGAAGTAAAAAAAAACCATTAAATTATTTATTTACCGATAAGTCTTCATATTTCTTGACAGTATATCCTTGTTTTTCTGATTCCATTAACAGATTCTTTTTTGTAAGAATCTAATAACAAATTGTTAAGGTTAATCATTGAAATGAAAATTGTTTTATTTTATATTTTTAATTAAAAGATTTAAAAACTTTTATAAATAAATGTTTTGCAATAATAACAACAAAAGAAATGTGTTTTTTATTCAGCTATTCATCATTATAATTTCTTGATCTATTTCTTTTTTATGAACCATTTTATATATTCTCTAAGAAAACCTAAATTATTTTCCTTTTGTTGTGTTAATATATTTTATTCTCCCCTATTCCTTTCATTCCCTTACTTGTACTTTATTCTGTCTCACAGCATCCAGCATTTTTTTCATATCTATTTCAAAAGTTTTTAAATGTTTTCTTCTCTTTTTCTTTTCCAATTATCCATATCTCTGCTAAAAAAAAGATCACAGTCCTCATTAAACAATTTAGTAGATTTTTCTCAACTCTAGGTTTATTGTATTACAAAATAAACTTTCTTTAAATTAAAAGATTTCTTAATAATCACAATCCTAGATTAGATTTATTAATCTCTAGACATAAAATATTTATTCTGCTAATCTGGTTCATTAATGCATTTATTGGTCTTTACATTTTTTACTATTTTGTAATTTAGCTTTCTTCCTATTTATTAGTTAGTACTTCTTTTAAGTTCTGTGTATTAAAATTCAATGATTGTGAAAAAACTGGATAACATGATTTATTAAGTCCTTGATATCCCCATGTTAATGAAACCATAACTAATTAAAATCAATGTAAATTTTGTAATTCATTTGATTAACTTTCAAAATATCCATTTTTTTTTTTTTAATTACTCCTTTTTTAACTAAATATTGTTTAAAAAAGTTTCAGTACATTACCAAACAACTTTCCATTACAAAAGAATTGTTTCCTCTCTCAATGCATAGAAAACAAAGCAAAGGTTTGTATTTATCATATCAATAAAGTTTTATATTATTATTAAGAAATTACAGAGTATTCTACTGAAAATTCTAAATTCTTTACTATTTCTCTACCAACGGTTCTATAATCTTTTTTTAGACATATTTGATATCACAAATCTACTAATGGATTGGTTATTATTTCTATTCCTTCTTCATTTACTTGCACTGTTTTTTTGCTTCAAACTTAATGTTCCTACAGAATGTGCTATTGCTATTAATGAGTATATCATTTTTCATTATCAAGCTAATCACAACATCCAAGTTCAGATTCACATTCTGTTTAATTACTATATTTATAAAAACTTATTCCTAATTCTACTTTTCATTGTACCTATCCATTTCAATCAGTTCTTTTTTAAGCTTTCAATAACCCAACATTCTTTTACTTAACATTCCAAGCTTGATACTACTGGAAAAACTTTTACTCCAAGACTGCTTTAAAAACTTAGCTATCTGATTATATTCTACTATACAGTCACCATTTTGAGATTTTATAAAAAATCTTTTTCATGACTGTTAAAGAATTGTACACATTCAACTCATTCACCAAAAGATTATATAAGCAAGTCTCTTTTATCACTACTTATATCTTTTTTTCACAATATCAGAAAATAAACATCACATCCAGATCCAAGGCTCCTCACTGACGAAGGCCATAAGCCAGAAACTAGTCTGGGGATATTGGATGAGTAGGCAGTAGATGGGGATATTATGCACAAACCTTTTGGCATCCATTGATTACTCTAGCTTGCTGTGTGTGGCAATATATATAGTGAGTTTTTCCTGTTTTAACTTTTTTAATATCAGAAAATATATTCAATATCCAATTTTTTCCATATCTTGAACAATGAGACTCAAGTTACAAACAATACATCTTTGAAAATAATTACACTAGTAACATTTTTTTTAATTTATATTTTTCAGTTATGAAAGTTATCAGAAAATACTGGAAAAACTCCAGTGATTGTTTTGGATATTTCCAAAACCTTCGATCTAGTCTATCATCAATTTTTAACAGTCATTTCATACAATATATCTGAAGAATTTACTAATAATATCTGATTTTATTTCCAACCATTTCATTGATGAAATTTTATCTAATACTTAATCAGTAAACTATTTTGTTTTTCTAGTCATTTTTTTGTTCATATAAATTACTCTCCTTTTGGAAAAAACAAATCTACATCTGATGGCAGCATTCTCCATTCAAACTTTTCTTTTGCATCAGTCTTCTTAAACAGCTTTTTCAACAAAAATTATTTATGGTTTCTACATTAAATGCTGACAATAAAATTAAAAAAAAAGGCAATAAGGCAATGATCATTAGTTGAAATTATATTTTTCTAAAATTCAATACCTTCTCCCTAAAAACATGGTTCCACTAGTTCAAATCTAATTTTTAATCCTGAAAGTTGTTATTATTTGTAATCTTTCTTCGCACAAACATCTTTCTTTTTATAGTTAAATTAATTTCCGTAAAACTTGGTCTTTAGTTAAGAATCAACCATTATCTTTCTTATTCACATTTTATGACTTTTTATGTAGATCAAATTCAACTTTCAACGCACTGAAAATTTCGGTCCATTCACCTATAGAATGTCATTCAAAATTTGGTAACTTGACTAATTATCTCTTTTCTTCAATCGACCCTAATCATTATTCTGTTACTAATATCTTGTCTTTTTAAATCATATGATGACAAATATTATTTAATTTTCCTAATAGCTTATTCAAATTAGTCTTTCTGACAACTTTATACTGTTCACTTGACATACTTTCAAATCCTACTCATTTTCTTTCATAGTATGACTCTAATATAAACTATTTTATTTATCATTCTCTTTTCTTCTTCAAATAATGTGAAATTCTTCAAGTATAATGGTAACTGATATCATCTCATTTTCAATAGGTTACATTGTAAATTATTTTTTATTTACCTTTCTAATATTTCTTAGTACCCATTATTCTTAGAAGATTTGTCCTCTTGTGAATTGTTTTTAATTAAAAAAAAAGAATTATACCCTAATCACATGTCAATTGATTTCAGTAATATATTAAGTATATACATCATAGTACTATTATATTCATTAAATGGATTTACTGAATGTAATGGCCCATTAAAATCTATGAGGTAGCATGAACTGTTATATGCTAAGATAAACAATAACAAGAAATAGGTAAGCAATGGCAAATTGTCATAAAATGTTACTGCTTTTATACACATATAATTATTAAAAAAAAAAAAAAGTATTAAGTGACAATTCTTGCAATTATTATTTAAAGTAAAATTGGTTCAGTTAAAACTTCTTTCCTTCTTCTGAGTTATATAGTTTATCTTCATATTAACCTTCTTATTAAAACAGCAATTATCTTGTATTAAGATGTTTTATATATCGTTTTTTATTATTATTCTTAAATAAAAAATATTGCTTACAATAATTTTTTTAAATTCTCAGAAGTTGACTTTGTTGATATTAATGATTAGCAGAATAAAATAAACATACTTTATGTATTTTTTTAACATTTTATAAATAAACATAATTATTAGTTATAATTGTAAATTAGCGATTAGGCTAGTGCACATGTGCTTTAAAGATTTTAAACTATATGTAAATGAATACTCTCATTCTTAAACACAAGATAAAATCTTTATGAAAAGATAAAATGAATCCATCCATCTTTTCAACCCAAATGTTTAAGTATGGGCCAATCTTTTCATAAAGACTTTATCTTGTGTTTAAGAATGAGAGTATTCATTTACACATAGTTTAAAATCTTTAAAGAGCATGTGCATTAGCCTGATCAATAATTTACAATTACAATTTGTTAACATAGAGTTATATAAATACCTTATTATATAATTATTAGTTATGTAAAAATGTTATTTAAAATAAGGATACAATAGGAAAATCTGTAAATAACATACAATTTGTTATATCTTCATTTTCTTCATATAAATTGTAGAAAAGATGGCAATGACTGATGTAATCTGATAGATAAGTATAATGCATTACTACATGTTCACCAGATGGCATTATTCTAACTGTTAAAGTATCATTTTCTTTCTTCACAACTTTACAATTTACAAACTAAAACAATGAAACAAAAATATTATTATAATACATTCTATATCAAGGTTATATACACATGTATGTAGATAATATTCATACTGTATTTTTAAAAAACTAGTTTGTGAATAATTAAGATATATATATATATATGACTTTCTGTGTATGTGTGTTGAATATGACAAAATAAGAACAGCTTTTTATTGCTATATACAATAAGTTTCTGCAAACAGTGATCACTAGAAAATAGTACACTTAATTTCCATCCCTAGACTTTATCAATGAGACATGGGATTAAAAACTAAAAATAATGCAGTTATTCATCAAACAACTATCTTTAACTCCATTTTACTATTCAAGCTCCAAATTTCAAGTTCAAAACACTCTAAGGTTTTGAATCCAAGCCAATCTATTTGAATAATTATATAAATCTGATACTAGATCAATGTATATATATATTAACAACTTCAGTTTTTTTTCTAATTATAGGTACTGTTTTCCTTAGCTAGAAATAGATATAATAACAAATCACTTGATTCTTTACTAAAGAGCAGTTCTCTATTCTATTGCTATCTAGAGTGCGCTAGAATAATTGATAATTTTCAGATGGCAATGCATTTAAATCTCCATATACCGATTAGTTTCTGGCTTTTGCCTTTATCAATAAGATTTTGGCTTATATCTAGCAACCATCTTTAATTTCATTTTACTATTTCAAACTAAAAATCTAAAATTTAAACCACCTTAAGGTTTTGAATCCAAATCAATCTGTTTGAATAATTATATAAATCTGATACTGTATGAAGGATATAGAGATTATAAGTTATCTCTAATCAAAATCTTACAAATATGAATAATGCAAAAATTAATTATCATTAAGGAATCACTTTAAACATAAAACATTCCAGCACTAGACTATTATATACAAAATAGTTTACAAAAATAGTTCTCAAAATTATGCATTTCATTTAAAAGTAAAGCCAAATGTGTTTTGTTTTGTTTTTTTGATGAAACTTGATTTCTATTAGATATACAGCGGGCAAATAAAACATCTAAATCTTATAAAACTAATTTTCCCTTTATATAAAGTACATATAGTCTTAGTCATTTATTTTTAGTGTTCTGTATTTGCCTCTACTTTTCTTAAGCTAAACTGAAATTATTCAGATTTTCAGGTTCATTCTCTGTCTACCATTCTCAAGATAATCCTTCTACTCAATGAAGTTTAAGCAAATTAATATCCATCACTTTTAAAAGAAAGATTTTAGCGATATCATAAACCTATTGATGCATTTTTAAAATCTAAATTCATCTAATTAAATTTACATGCTAAAGATTTTCAAATAATATCAAAAGCTAATGAGTAGTTCTTGACCTAAGAGCCATGAGAATATATGTATATTTCTAATTTTTGATTCATGTGTTATTCAAAAATTGTAATTTTTTTTTCTTTCAGGAAAATGTATTTTTTTTTTTTTTTTTGTTTAACTAACAATCACTTTTTGAATGCCTAATACATACAAATGTAAGTATAATTAACACTTACTTTTATAAGTGAATATGCTCTGTTGAATTTATTAATGTAACACCAAAATCTAAGCAATCTCTCTCTATATATATGTGTGTTATTAGCATAAAAACAAATATGAATCCTTATGCTAATGCAAAAATTTACTAAAGTTAAAATTTTCTGGAATTCTTCAAGTGGAGCAAAATTTAAGCCCTTCTGCAATAGAAGCTGTGAGGATGGATTTTTTCCAATGCAAATATGGTTTCAATTTAACAAGCCTTTGGCATTTCTACTATTTTTGACAAAGACCCTTTAAAGCAAAATAGTGTTGGATTTATCCATAGGCAAAATGTTCACACAACTAATACCTGGTATGCCATGTCCTAAAGCATTCCAATGTCAGTTCTGCATTACAATTGTCAAAATTGTGGTTAGCACAGCTGCTTACAAGCAGTTGTCCCGGGTTCACTTCCCGGCCGACGCTTTGACATATGAAAAAAAATAAAATAAAATAAAAATCATTAAAAACTTTATGAATAAAATCATTAACAGTTTTATTTAGAAAGAATGTAATTTTGATCTTTTCAAAAATGTGATAAAATTACTAAAGGCACATTCAGAAAATGCAAATTTTAATATCAAATTTTCCCCATTAAAACTTTTCTGCTACATTTATAAATGAATGCTCATCAAATATTAGACAGATTGTATGGCTACTCAATAATAACAAGGCTACAATTTTCAAGTCAGTTAACTATTGTTTCCACTTTAAGATGGCTTTCATGTGTCAAAATACCTACCTTGGCTGATGGTAAAGCTCTAAAGATGAGTTAGGTGTAATTTCTTTAAAACTGCAGATATATGATTAAATGATGATTACTAGTTCATTAAATTAATGCTTTATTCACATCTTATAATTACCAAGATGGACATTTCTAGAGACAATACTGGCAAAAGTAACTAAGGTTTAACTTATAAGAATGCACAATGATTGATCTATATTCTCATCAAGCTTTTAGGCAATAAGTAATTCCAGCTTATTTCATTCAAAGTTGCTTTATTTATAATGGTTATTATTATTCTTTAACATAAACAATAAGAATTTATCTTTTAAAGTGATATTCCCAAAAGATTCAAATTGTCATTCTGAATCTAGTTCCTCAAATTTCAACTATTCTTCAAATATTCAAAATAATGAAAATATTCTCCTACAGTTTACAAACTTATATGATCATTTAATTGAGAGTTTCATGGATTAAATGTTTTATGATATAGTTCAGCAAAAATTTATTTTCATATAATTATTTTTGATAATTTGATTCAATTCATTAATTCTACTTTGAATTAGCTTTTAACCATAGTCAATAAAATCATAGAATACTTTGAAATAAAATATAAACAATATTCACTATCATATAAATTCTAAACAGTATATGCTTCAATTCTTATCCTAAATTTTTCTAAAATGTTTTCATTTATAATCCCACACAGAATTATTACAAATTTATAAAACTTTCATGTCAAAATTGATAATAATCTATATCTTGCTATTTTATATAATTTGTCATATTATAAATATGATGCTTTTACAAAAGCAACTTTCTGATTCCACAATTAAAAGGAAATGCATATATCTAAAGATAAAAATATTATTTTTGGTACACTTTTACTTTATATAAATGTATAGAAATTATATATATATATATATTTGATCTAACATCATATATCAATCGGTAATATATTCACAATCAAATATTAAAATTTTAATAAATTAAACTAAAAAATAAATGTGTGACCACTGGGATAATTTTATTTTAATAATAATTGATATTTACATAATCAAGATTTAAAAAAAAAAGAGCAATTATATATTATTAAATACCTGGCCAACATTAAAATTGGAGTCCAATGGCTTTTGAGGATTGAGAGGAACATCAGAAAGCTTTAAACAAAAAAATCAAAATTCTTTATCAAATTAATATATGCATTTTAAACTTCATAGAAAGATTAGATATTCAATAGGCATGTATATTAAAAATTAAAAAACTAAATTATAAAATATGTTACAATTAAAAGTACAAAATAATAAATAACTAATATTTTACTTTCAATATAAATACTTGAAAATTAAACAACTTGCCTAACATAATAATTTTAAATGATAAAAATATTATGGAATCAAAAAAATAAAAACATTATTAAAAGTACAATTCTATATAAATTAGAAAAAGGCAAATAAGCAATGTATTAAAAAAATTACTAAATTTATAATAAAGTTCTGCCTGCAAATCATTTGCAACAGTACATGGCAGTTAGCAGTAATAATGAGAACAGTTACAGATCAAAAGACTAATTACCACAGATGCAATTATAACAAGAAGTTAATAAAAATATAATACAAAGAACAATTACATTTTAGAATCATCAATTAATTAGTTTCAGTTAGAATAGACTGCAAAATTTTCAGAAGTTTAAGCGCATAATTATGAATATTATTTGATACATTATAGAAATATTTATTCAATCAATTTCCGAATACAATCCATTCTTTTCCTTTTGATTTAGGGAATGTTAAAGAGAAAAAAGTCAAACAAGTCTGAATTTTTAGATTACTTTTGCATGTTGCCATTTTAATGATTAGATATTACAATATATTTATTTATTTTTTTTACTGAAAGCAATCAAAATTAAAATTTTTGGATGCTGAATTATTGAAACTCTTTATAATGTTTCATAGTAACATCTAAGCAGATAATAAATATTTTTGTATTAGACTTTAAAATAAGATATATAAAATTAAGAACAGAATATTATTTAATTTCTATGGCTTGGATTGTCATAGATTAGTTGACATATGCTCCATTTAACAACAATGAAAAAATATAAGGTTATAAATTTTCATTTCCATCCTAAGCAGCTTTCTTGTAGTCTTTATTAAAAAAAATTATTGATAATCAATACTGATCAAATTCTTCACATGAACACTTACTATTAACATAACCTTTAAAACAAAATCAAAAGTATTAAATCTTTTGCAATTTTTTAGTATATTTCTAATTAAAATTGGAAATGATAAATTTGTTCAAACTATCATTATGATAAAGGATACTTCTATTTCAATTTTTTATTTGGGTTTTTAAATTTTCAAGTGAATTATTCTATAATTCAATATATTATTTTCAAAATTACTTTTTAGAAGAGATTTAGATCTATGTGTTTTAATATCTAATTAATATTCTCTTGAATTATTCTTAATTTTTATTAGCCAAAAAAAAAATACAATATTAATATGGTAGCAATTCAAATTTAAAAGTAAAATTTAATTACACCAAAGCGTTAAAACTTTTTCTATCATTTTCCATAAGCTCTGTAGTCAGATAATTTAGTAACTGAATTTTTAGTTTTAAAAAAATTTAGAATTTTTTTTTTTTAAATTATCAGTTACAATTTTTTTTAGTCTATTATAATGCTTTTCTATATTTGATATATTACAATAGGCAGTATGACTATTATTTTTCAAAATCAAAAATAGTTTACATAAACCAACAATTTAATATAAGCATTGTTTTAACAAGAACTCACCATTACTCTCAACTATTTTTCCAATATTTTCTCTGCCCTTCAATATCATAACTACCTTTATTTCATTCATTGCAATTTCTTCAATAAATTCCTTTTAATTTCTCTAAAAGTACTTTAAATACACACACAACTATATACAAATATATTGCATAAATAACCCCATTATTAACGTGCCATGCCATGAACATAATGTTCAAATTTAAAGATAAGCTGTAAACATTTCAGAGGCTACTTTACAAGTAAAACGAAGATTTTTGTTAAATAGTAAGACTATAGCCATTCAACATCAGTCAGTTATTATGTATGAAGTTACACATAATTAAAAAGTATGAAAAACCCAGAAAAACAACTTGTTAAAAGATAACCAGCCTGAGCGATTAGTGTTAATTACCCACTATTCTTCAGCATTTGAAAAAAGTATTAAAATATTTTTATCATACAATGAATTACAATAATTGGACTAGTATTTCATTTTGTATATGAACACAGATTATTTCTAGAAAGACGGGTAGATATAATAGCTAAAGTTCATACAGGAATTTGAACACTTATATATAATAAATATTATTTAAAATGAGAAAGTAAAAAAACATAATCTCCAAAATTATTTACAATTAGATTATTTAACAAAAACAACACTTATCTATAATTGTTAATAAAGAAGAAGATATAAATTAATATTAAAGTTTATCGGCTTAACGTTTTCGCTGATCCATGCCTCATATTCATAGCCTTCATAAAATGTATAGTAAAATATATGCAAATATTCAAATAAGCTAGTATTACGTAGCCCATTTCTTCGAGATTTCGAAGCAAGTGTCTTTCCGATTAATAGCATGGATGTTTCCATTAATGTAAAATGCCTCCTTTATTTTTCTTTTGTGATTGTTTGATTCTGAGCACAATATTATGGGATTGGCAGATGTGAAAGTTGTGTCCAGATTGTTTGGCATGCACCAAAAATACAGAGGTTGTGTTGCTGTTCCTCTGAGCTCTGTTATACGTGTAAAGATGTTGAGCCAGTCTAGTGTTGATTGTAGTTTTCATTTCACCATAATATATAGCGTGGCATCCGGTCTGAGAGCAGGCAATGGAGTACACCACATGTGAGTGAACGATCGATCAATGTGGTCTTTAGAGTTGTTAATCAATCTATTAGAATTAGGTGGAGTTCTAAATGCTATGTTAAATTAGATTATTGATATTAATGTTAAAATAAAACAATACATTATATTTTTTAAACAATATTATCCAATAAAAAAAAAAGCCTTTCTAGAAGTAATTACTTACTTGTAAAGAAAGAATTAATCGCTTCATCTCAGGTAATACATTTATAACACGACATTTAACTACTTGACCAACAAAAAAAGACTTTGCAAAAGATGCAGCTACTTCTTTATTTATATGATTTATAGGAACCCAGCCCTATAAAACAATAACTGAATAAGACCAAAAATATAATAGCAATAAAACTTACTATAAAAATATTTGAATTGATTTTATCATTAAAAAAATAATAATTTGTTTAGTATGTAAATATATTATTAATATAAAATTAAGAGTAAAAATTATTACATTGACAGCATTAAAAAAATGAATGGCCAGACCACTAAGCTTGATTGAAGCAATTACACCTTCACAAATATCATTGCATTTAATATCTTCATAGTTGCTTATTATAGGAAATTTCTTTGACATTAGTGATTTTTTGCATGTTAAACAAAGCTTCTGCTTCTCTGGATTTACCCATAGAACCTAAAATAAACCATTTTCACAATATAAATCAAAATATATAAATATAAAACTATTTCTTTTTATGAAAAATAAAATAAAAATAATTTATCTTTTAATAAATGTTTCATAATATAAAAACATTTCAAATACTGCTGCCTAAATCATTTATCAATATAGATTAGTCTTTAAAAATTTATAACAATTACTAACTCTAGTCAAGGAATGTAAAATGCTGGCGATGTTTAAAAGTAACAAAAAAATTCAATATTCTGGTTTGTATTACCTCGTTTTTAATTCTAATGATAGTAGAGCTATAGGAATAAATTTAGATTATAATAAATAAAAAGACAATATAACATATTATTTACTATACTATTAGATTTATTACTAATTAGTTACATTTTAAAACCTACATTAAATGTTAAAAATGTATTCTCATCCAAAAAAATATATCAATATTTAATTTACATTTTAACTGCTAATACAATAAACTGAAAAAAAAAAAACCAGTATACTTTTTCATCATTATACTCAGTGGCAGAAGTCTAAATTTAATAAATTATATTAATGTAATTATCATCAAAAAGGGAAAGAAATTTAATTCATTAAGCTGTTTTCATATAATTTTTTTAGTAAATAATATAAGTAGAGATGATAATATGATAATCTAGACCAAGTGATGATTGTTGGTTTAGCATGATATTTGCATATTGGTGATTATTTATCTTTTTGATAGATATGTGTCAAGTGTATCAGTGTTATGAGATAGAGTGGAGAGTGGTGGGTAATGTGAAAGTTTGTGCTCATATACCCTATATATTACATATATTGACTTAAGTATATAATAAACCTGTATTTCAGTTAGTAAATAATATAATAAAAAATACCATTATATAGCAGTAATAATTCTATACATTTATTATAACAATAAGAGAAAAAAAAACTTTTTTTTTTGGCAAATAATTTATATCCTTGTCAATGTGATTGCAAACTATTAATTAGATTTATTATTTTAATTTTAACAAATCAATATATTTTCATTTTTCTTTACTTCAGAATGCCATTTCAATATGGATATTGTATTATTATGAGTTCAACTATATTTTCTTTAGGCTTTAATAGTTAATCTGCTTTATTTTCTTTAGCATTATTTTGTGATTTGTACAAGTTTCCTTAATTATTAGGATTTAAAACTATACCTTCAAGAAAATTTTACAACTAATAATTGGCAACAAACTACAAATGATTTACAAAAATCCAAAAATATAGTTGAAGAATAATTCTGAAATTAACTTGCATTTTCTACATCTAAGAAATATATTGAACTGGGTCTATTTAAAAAATCTATTATTTAACTCTTTTTGGTTTAAATGGGTATAAACATCTTTTAACATAATTTGTTTTTAATAATCAGAGGGGAGAATACCATCGATAGTAGAGCCATCAACGATATCCACGGTCAAATTGAGCTATGCAAAGCATAACATGATCACATTTCTGGACTATGGCCCACCTTGACGGCTAGATTCAAATTCCTGTCATTCAAAGCATTTTATTTGTTTTGAGGATCAACCTTAGGCACCAGACAATCATAAGTTATATAATCAACATGCTTTGGATGATCAGCACACAATCCAGCATTTGAAATATCCCATGACTAGCTAACACTCTGTCTCAGGATCCAGAATATTTACTTAACACATAAAATAACTCTCCACTAATTTACTGGTGATACAGTGACAAGAGAGGAAGAGAAAATAGACAAAATAATAATTAAGGCAAACGTTAATATTTAATTATTTATGCACACATATATTTAATATAATATAAAATAACAATAAATTTTACATAAGAAAAATATAAACGACTTTAGGTTCTAGTTATAATAGTCCGTTAATTAAAGTTCATTCATTTAAAAGAGTCTAGACTGTGATCAGAATATATTTAAAAGTATTTTTACTTAGGTTTTAATGATTATCAGTTTTGAATGGATTGGCTTTTTAGTCTCCATCGATGGTTCCAGGGCCTGTTTTCCATTCGTGTTGACAATAGGAGAGTTTGCGGCAGCATTTACTTACAATCTAGGCACTGTTCTGGGCATTGGTTCAGATGCAGTTCAGTTGATTTTCTTTTGTTGAGGGTTTTTTGGGGCCTGAAGTCCAGCTGAATATCCTAAAGTTGTCTAGCAATGCATGTTGCTAGATCTGCAGTTTTTGTATGGATGTAGACCGCAGTAGTAATTGATTGGCTTACTACTGCATTTATAGTTTCCGAATATCTAGATCTCTGGTTATTTGGATTCTGCATTCTGTCTAAACTGAATAATAATAATCTGAACTGATGAATGATCTAGCTCTGACTGAAGAACAATAGAGAATGACTTTATATACTTTTTTGTCTCCTATTGTTTTAATTTATCTCTGCCTTTTAATTAATTTTACATTTCTTTAATTAATTGATTTTTACATTTGCCTTAATCTTAATCCATTCAGATTGATCTACTATCTTGATAAGATAGTTAAGTTTTTTAATTAATTCATCTATTGATTTTGATTTTATTATCAATCTGAAATCTTATAAACTAATTAATTACATTTTTGAAAGCTTTACAAACATTTTATTTTTACAGACTAATTTTTAGTCTGATTTCATATTTGTTTATTTTATACATTATAAATGTTTTCTTTACAAAGTGAGAGAAAAAAAAAGTTTTAGAATCTATTTTCTAATTCTATTTTAGATTTCTCCCCCCTCTTAAAAAGAAGTTTTATTCTAATAAAAAAATATGACACAATCTTTTGCATTTGCACAATTTTGTTTTAAAAATCATAAAACTAATCTTTTTTTTTTTAAAAAAAATTATGAAACATGTAATGCTATTCACTAGTCTCCTTAATAGTTAATCTGCCTTATTTTCTTTAACATTATTTTGTGATATGTATAAGTGTCCTTAATTATTAGGATTTAAAACTATACCTTCAAGAAAATGTTACAACTAATAAATTGGCAACAAAAAGCCAAAGATGTAGTTGAAGAATAATTCTGAAATTAATTTGTATTTTCTACATCTAAGAAATATATGTATATTACAATATATGTACAAGCATGCGTACACACAGACACACATGCATATTTTATCTTTAATTAAAGAAAGACTAATTTCAGAATAAATAATAATCTTACCCGGCATTTTACATTATCACCAATTGCAAATTTTTTCTCAGGATTTTTAAATGGTACATCTGCACTGTGAAACCATGGAATGACACCAAAAACATTTGTAGTAAGTTTAACTACAATTAGTGTAGGAGAAAATTTTATAATTTTAGCCTGGAAAAAAAAAAGCAAAACATTTACAATAATAAATCCTAAAGTAAAACAAAAGTATAAAAAAATAAAAAAATATACATTTAAATTAAAAATTCATTATTAATTACTCCAATCAATAGTCAATTTTAAACATCTTTTTAAATTTGATTACTAAATGACCCAGTTTTAAAAAAAAAAAACAAATAATTTTCTTTAAGTAGTATAAATAAATATTACTTGATTTTCCACAAAACCACAAATAAAAACAATACATAGAATAAAAATAAGGAATAATAAATATATACAAACATACATAATATATAAACAATTTATTTACATAATTTTTTTTCAAAAAAAAAAAAGCAATTAAATTATTACAGCAAATACGCCAACAATAAAAGCATAACTTTATTTGTAAAAGCTAAATCCTCAAGAAAAAGATAAGGAGTGGAAGACTGTAAAGTTTAGCAGCAACTAAAAGTAAAAATTTTAGTAAAAAAGCATATTCAAATTTTGTTTTAATAAATATTATGATTGTGAAATTTATTTACTGTATAATACAAGTCTAACTTATACCATTTATAATAAATTATGCAGATTTTAAAAATTATTCTAAATGCAGTCTAAATAATTCTAACAAAAAAAAAAAATAGATGTTAATAATACATATAAACTCCAATAAAATTATGTCTGGATTCCATTCTTAGTTTGCAAGAATCCTAATAACTACAAGTGAAAAAGAATGAAGACACACAATACTTAATCTAGTCTAATATTAAATAACTTCATTGGAATAATGTAAAATAATAAATTTATTGACTAATTAAAAGTAATAATAATAAAAAGTGCAATTAAAAAATATAAAATATTTCAATAATATAGATACCATATATTATTTATGACTTTAATTTCTTTACAAATATCATATATAATTTCAGTAATAAGTAATTTCAAAACAAGGCAATTAATCTAATATTATTTCAATTATAATTTACAGATATATCATTTGTAACAGCTTACAAATACAATACCTATAGAAAGTGCACATGTGTATATCTTGTAATGTAAAATATTCCAATTATTATTATTTTCCTCAACTTTTATAAGGCCAAATTATTCAATATATATAAGTTAGTACATATCCACAAGTACACATTCTAAAAATATACAAACACTTTGATTATTAATTTTGCAACATAATTTTTCTATTTTTGCCTATCAAATATATTAATTGTAATATTTCATATTTTTCCTTTATTATTAAAATAAAAGTTCTTAAGCATAAAGAAAAACTTTTTAGATCAAAAGTCAATTAAAAAACAATATTTTACCCAGATCCTATCTTCAAAAAAAAACACTGATCGGTCATTGTTAAACTTTTTTTTTCGTTTTATTGAAAGCCTTTCTGTTAGTTAATTTATTTATTCATTCATAGTTGTTTATTTTTAAAACAAGTTAATAGCATATAACAGCGATTTACCCGCTGAAGAAGCTATAAGTATCAACCAAAAAAATCAAATCAATTTAGGCCTACTACTTTCGAGGTTTCCCCTCATATTCATGGCCAAAATAAGTTATAAACATTGCTGTAATGTTATAAAATAATAAAATATGCAAATGCGAATGCAAATTAATTTGTCCATTTTCTCGAAATAGAAAAACATGTATCGCGTCTATTTATGGCATGGTTATCACTGACAATAAAATACGCCCCCTGGATTTTTCTTTTGCAATCATTGGCTTCGGAACAAGTTAATATAGATTTAGACAAAGAAAATAAATACATTTTTCTTACATTTTTTTAAATATTAAAGTGAGGTTTTTTTTAAAGAAAAAAAAATCTATATGCAATTATAATGGCTTCATATATAAATAATATTAATATGAAATTTTTTTACATGACCTATTAAGAAGAATTGAGTATCTAGAGTTTTGTAAAATAGTACAATATAAGAAAATATAATTGCGAATTGGCTAAAAAAATTATAAATGAAAATTCAAGTCTCAAAAGTGTAAAATAACAACTTGATATTGGAAGAACGTATTTCAGCAATAAAAAGAAAAAAGGAATTGCAATCCTATTGTAGTGAAAATCATACCTATATACTTTCTGGGTTTCAATATTTGATCTCCAAATTAAACATTTTTACAAAACTAATATGATAACATGTTTGAATTCTTTATAGAAAAAAATATGGTACTTGTGACTTTTGACCCATGTGGCCACCAGAGGCGCTGGTCGGGATCAACCACAGAAATACTTAAAGTAGGGGCCCCAAATGCAGCATTGCAAATTTCAGCCAAAAGGTGGCGCTGTTCACAATGCGTAAGCACAGCAACATTCCGCCAGCTGGCTGGCAGCGCAGCAAAGCTGCCCGCTTGGTGTCACTGGTCGCAGTGCGTAAGCCCATTTAGCTTACATCGTCTGCTACCAGCAGATACCAAGAACCTAGGTGGCGCTGATTGCCGTAAACACATCTAGCTTATGTGTCATCTGCTAACAGCGACTACCAAGATTCTAGCCCACTACGTGGTGCTGTTTCTCCACGGTTACACACGGAAAAACTACGCACTGATAGAATTTATGTACATACTACTTAAAATATGAATGGCGTATAATGTGCAGGTGTGAATAATTAAGAAGCTACAACTATTTAAATATTCTTTCAAACTTAATAGTATCACATGCTATTTCACAGTTTTATAAATGGATGTATTTTTAAATTATTTTTTTTTAAAAAATCGATCTTTTTTTTTTTAATTATTTACTCTATGTCAAAATGTTATATATAACTCGAGCGGTGAAATTTGCTATCATGGCCGCTTGAAAACGCTAAAATTATCGCGTAGAAATCCTCATAATTATTCATAAAATATTTTATTAATCTATAAGTCAATTCTAAATTTAAAAATTGATCTCTTTTTTTAATTATTTATTCTAAAAGTAGTTGTTGTTTTTTTAAATTAAAAAAAAATGTAATTTTTACGACGACAATCGAGTTTTTTTTTTAAAAAAAAAGCTAATTTTTTCCCCCTTCTTTCAAAACTAGAGACATTCCAAAGATAAAATCTAATATATTAATAGGGGCTTTACTAATGAATAGCTATGGTCAATTAGTGAATTGGATTGATTTAATGAGACAGAAACTGATATATGATGAATTATATTTATTGACAATTTCATATATACTTGATATAACCCATTACTTAGCATTGGATAATGCACACAGGCATTTTATTTACTAAACAACATTACTCTAGGGTAGGCCATTTAGCAAAATAAATTTGTGGCTATTATTTAATTGCGCTAATTTTATGCTATATAATAAATCACTACATTCCACTTATTAGTTATGCCCTTTCATCATCAGTTCGAGTGGCTATTATACATGTAATCAAACCAAGTCTGGAGTGAAGTTTAATAATACATCCGATTATGATAAATTTATATATTAAATATGGGCATATAAAGCCTCGCAGATAGCTTTAGATCGAACGGGTTTTCAAGAATGCTTCTGTTCAACGGCGAAGATTGCATATTATGGAGGTAGAGTTGGCTATAAAGATTTTACTAATACACTACGCACAAGTAAAATATAATAATAAAGTGGCTCCATCTTATATATATATAAAAAAACAGCACAACGATAAAATATTGATAAATTTCACATCCGCCAAGCCGAAGTATATTATAAATTAAATTCCATACATTAAATGAACACTAGTTTTGTCAGCTTGATTAAAAGAGCCAACTCTTCTGTAGCATGAGAAATACATATATGCTACTGATGGGAATATATATATATACACAAACTTTACTTTATCCCGTTTAATCTCTTAGTTATGTATAATTAATAAACTTTTAAAGGGAGAAAGTATATTTAAGGGACTTACGAATACTTTAATAAGAAAAATATACTTATGATTACACTCCAGGCTAGTTTAATCTTTAGTAACATAATAATTAAAGGTTGAAAGTTTGGATTTATAAGCCACATTTTATATTTACATTAATTATTTACTAAATGACAAAATAATAACGAGCACAAAGGGTCACCATTATTTATAAATTAGGGGTTCGAAACGGAGCGCTAAATGACGCTATAATTAATACAATACGAAGATTTTAAATAATATCTTCAAAAAGTATATATTTCATAACTAAATGCGTGCCGTTTCGAGACAGGCATAATTAATAATAACTAAAATAAGCAAGAGAGAAATAAATATAACTGCAGTGATTAAGTTATATAGCAAAACAAGAAGTTAATAAAGGAAATTAACAAAAGTATGTCATTTATAGAATTGAAATATTATTGATAAGACATTTTAGAAAGAGTTTACAATATAGTTAGCTAACCTGATTTTGAAGCAATAATGATTATTTTGAATTTTACACAGAGCTCTGCGATTTTAATAATTTTAAAACAGATACTCGAGCTGGAACGAAGGTGAGTTCTTTGGCGGCTTATGGCATCTTCTCTTTAGTTGGGAGACGATTTAAGATGGTATTCCTATAGCTGGAGTTGGGGTAGTTGAATTTGAACGAAGGTGAGTTCTTTTAATGGCTTATGGCATCTTCTATTTATTATAAGCTTGTTAAGGCAACGTTGGTTGTTGCTCCGGCCTTGGATGGATCAAATTCCGATGTTCCATCACGGCAAAGGCAACAAATTCTTGCCTGACTAGCAGGCCCTAGATAAATTAACAAATTTTCAGCTTCTCGTAGTAACAGCTCTTCAAAAGCAAGATGGAGTATCTTTTCCGCTAGCCTATTTATATATTTCCACCTTTTTGGAATTTCGTTTGCCTCAGGACCAATCGACTTTTAATTAAACAAAATCATATAATCTAATTTCTACTACTGATAAAGTCTCCGAGGTGTTATTTTTAATTTACTTAAAAAAATTATTAAAATATATAAATTATATAATTTTGATTCCAATTTCATTAATTAAATTTCTTTTTAGGTGTTATAAAATGTTATGGCTTAGCAGATAGTAACGGTATTATGATTTAATGATAACATCTTTTGTTGAAACAAATTCAATCAGTAAACTAGATTTTACTTTTACTCCAGGTGCGGTCACTAATTGATTTCTTGTTTACACAAAATTCCCATTTTTAATTATAAACCGATGACTTTTATTTTAACTAGATATAAATAACTTTTAACATATTTTCTTTATATTGTTTATTTTAAAAAAAGCAAATTTGACAGATCTTATAAAAAAATACTTTAGTTTCAGTTATATCTATTAAACTTTAAATCAGAAAACCGTAAATATATTATAAAGAAAACATTTTACATTATTTTTATTTAATCTTAAATATTATATGTACAAATCATTATGCCATAATTTCATGGTTTAAATTATCCATCCACATACGAATATAATACAAATATAAAATTTAGAATTGACTAAGTCAATTCTAAATTTTATATTTGTATTATATTCGTATGTGGATGGATAATTTAAATTTTATATTTGTATTATATTCGTATGTTATATTTGTATTATATTCGTATGTGGATGGATAATTTAAATTTTATATTTGTATTATATTCGTATGTGGATGGATAATTTAAACCATGAAATTATGGCATAATGATTTGTACATATAATATTTAAGATTAAATAAAAATAATGTAAAATGTTTTCTTTATAATATATTTACGGTTTTCTGATTTAAAGTTTAATAGATATAACTGAAACTAAAGTATTTTTTTATAAGATCTGTCAAATTTGCTTTTTTTAAAATAAACAATATAAAAAAAATATGTTAAAAGTTATTTATATCTAGTTAAAATAAAAGTCATCGGTTTATAATTAAAAATGGGAATTTTATGTAAACAAGAAATCAATTAGTGACCGCACCTGCAGTAAAAGTAAAATCTAGTTTACTGATTGAATTTGTTTCAACAAAAGATGTTATCATTAAATCATAATACCGTTACTATCTGCTAAGCCATAACATTTTATAACACCTAAAAAGAAATTTAATTAATGAAATCGGAATCAAAATTATATAATTTATATATTTTAATAATTTTTTTAAGTAAATTAAAAATAACACCTCGGAGACTTTATCAGTAGTAGAAATTAGATTATATGATTTTGTTTAATTAAAAGTCGATTGGTCCTGAGGCAAACGAAATTCCAAAAAGGTGGAAATATATAAATAGGCTAGCGGAAAAGATACTCCATCTTGCTTTTGAAGAGCTGTTACTACGAGAAGCTGAAAATTTGTTAATTTATCTAGGGCCTGCTAGTCAGGCAAGAATTTGTTGCCTTTGCCGTGATGGAACATCGGAATTTGATCCATCCAAGGCCGGAGCAACAACCAACGTTGCCTTAACAAGCTTATAATAAATAGAAGATGCCATAAGCCGTTAAAAGAACTCACCTTCGTTCAAATTCAACTACCCCAACTCCAGCTATAGGAATACCATCTTAAATCGTCTCCCAACTAAAGAGAAGATGCCATAAGCCGCCAAAGAACTCACCTTCATTCCAGCTCGAGTATCTGTTTTAAAATTATTAAAATCACAGAGCTCTGTGTAAAATTCAAAATAATCATTATTGCTTCAAAATCAGGTTAGCTAACTATATTGTAAACTCTTTCTAAAATGTCTTATCAATAATATTTCAATTCTATAAATGACATACTTTTGTTAATTTCCTTTATTAACTTCTTGTTTTGCTATATAACTTAATCACTGCAGTTATATTTATTTCTCTCTTGCTTATTTTAGTTATTATTAATTATGCCTGTCTCGAAACGGCGTGCATTTAGTTACGAAATATATACTTTTTGAAGATATTATTTAAAATCTTCGTATTGTATTAATTATAGCGTCATTTAGCACTCCGTTTCGAACCCCTAATTTATAAATAATGGCGACCCTTTGTGCTCGTTATTATTTTGTCATTTAGTAAATAATTAATGTAAATATAAAATGTGGCTTATAAATCCAAACTTTCAACCTTTAATTATTATGTTACTAAAGATTAAACTAGCCTGGAGTGTAATCATAAGTATATTTTTCTTATTAAAGTATTCGTAAGTCCCTTAAATATACTTTCTCCCTTTAAAAGTTTATTAATTATACATAACTAAGAGATTGAACAGGATAAAGTAAAGTTTGTGTATATATATATATATTCCCGTCAGTAGCATATATGTATTTCTCATGCTACAGAAGAGTTGGCTCTTTTAATCAAGCTGACAAAACTAGTGTTCATTTAATGTATGGAATTTAATTTATAATATACTTCGGCTTGGCGGATGTGAAATTTATCAATATTTTATCGTTGTGCTGTTTTTTTATATATATATAAGATGGAGCCACTTTATTATTATATTTTACTTGTGCGTAGCGTATTAGTAAAATCTTTATAGCCAACTCTACCTCCATAATATGCAATCTTCGGCGTTGAACAGAAGCATTCTTGAAAACCCGTTCGATCTAAAGCTATCTGTGAGGCTTTATATGCCCATATTTAATATATAAATTTATCATAATCGGATGTATTATTAAACTTCACTCCAGACTTGGTTTGATTACATGTATAATAGCCACTCGAACTGATGATGAAAGGGCATAACTAATAAGTGGAATGTAGTGATTTATTATATAGCATAAAATTAGCGCAATTAAATAATAGCCACAAATTTATTTTGCTAAATGGCCTACCCTAGAGTAATGTTGTTTAGTAAATAAAATGCCTGCGTGCATTATCCAACGCTAAGTAATGGGTTATATCAAGTATATATGAAATTGTCAATAAATATAATTCATCATATATCAGTTTCTGTCTCATTAAATCAATCCAATTCACTAATTGACCATAGCTATTCATTAGTAAAGCCCCTATTAATATATTAGATTTTATCTTTGGAATGTCTCTAGTTTTGAAAGAAGGGGGAAATAATTAGCTTTTTTTAAAAAAAAAAAAACCCAATTGTCGTAAAAATTACATTTTTTTTTAATTTAAAGAAAAAAACAACCACTTTTAGAGTAAATAATTAAAAAAAAGATCAATTTTTAAATTTAGAATTGACTTATAGATTAATAAAATATTTTATGAATAATTATGAGGATTTCTACGCGATAATTTTAGCGTTTTCAAGCGGCCATGATAGCAAATTTCACCGCTCGACTTATATATAACATTTTGACATAGAGTAAATAATTAAAAAAAAAAGATCGATTTTTTAAAAAAAAATAATTTAAAAATACATCCATTTATAAAACTGTGAAATAGCATGTGATACTATTAAGTTTGAAAGAATATTTAAATAGTTGTAGCTTCTTAATTATTCACACCTGCACATTATACGCCATTCATATTTTAAGTAGTATGTACATAAATTCTATCAGTGCGTAGTTTTTCCATGTGTAACCGTGGAGAAACAGCGCCACGTAGTGGGCTAGAATCTTGGTAGTCGCTGTTAGCAGACGACACATAAGCTAGATGTGTTTACGGCAATCAGCGCCACCTAGGTTCTTGGTATCTGCTGGTAGCAGATGATGTAAGCTAAATGGGCTTAGGCACTGTGACCAGCGCCACCAAGCGGGCAGCTTTGCTGCCAGCCAGCTGGCGGAATGTTGCTGTGCTTACGCATTGTGAACAGCGCCACCTTTCGGCTGGAATTTGCAATGCTGCATTTGGGGTCCCTACTCCAAGTATTTCTGTGGTTGACTCCCACCAGCGCCTCTCGTGGCCACATGGGTCAAAAGTCACAAGTACCAAAAATATTTATTACTTTTAATATTTATGTGTGTTTGATTGTGGTTTAGTTTTATTATAAGAAATCATATTGTTTAAAATCAAAGAATATCTATCTATTTATTGTCAAATTGCAAATTTATTATTAATTTTTCATATCTTTTCTTAAAGATATAATTACAAGAGCTATTAGAAAAGAATTTAATTAAAATTAAGATTAGTGAAAGAATACCTTATATTAAAATTAAATGTCAAAAAAAGCGAATTATTAAATTTTGTCATTATCTTTTATTGTGGATGTTTCTGGGATGCACAATTCTTTATATGCTATTGACTGACATTCTTATCATTGTAATTGCTATTTTATTACAGTAAAAGCATTTAATTCTGAAATTGTGTGTGTAAAAAAAATTATAACTGAAAGAAAGTTAGCATCTTTTTAACTTAATTAATAATTAAATTAATCATTATTATCTGCAGTAGCAAACTCTCCATACAGTAATGCTACTCAGTGCAAGCATTAATAATCAATGGATGCAAGAAGGTTAATCATAAAATACCTATCTAGTACCTACTCATCAAATATCCCCAGACTAGTTTCTAGCTTAAGGCTTTCATCAGTGAGGATACTTGGATCTGAGAGCACTGCATAGATCTTAAGATCTAATGCAGCCCTCCAGAAGCCACTTTTTACCTGCTTATTTATATGTATATATATAAATACTATTATCTATGGCCCTGTTTGTTGTTTTTAAGTTATATTTAATTAAGTTACAGTAATGTGTGCACAAATCTCATAGTCTAAATTATAATTATAATTTGACAAAATCATGTAAAAAGCTATAATTTTTTAGTTACTTCAATACACTATATTCACTATTATGTTTTTATTTATTTAGTAATAAATATTATTTTCTCAAATTATGTATTCAGTTGTCTTTTTATTTTAATTTTCAAAATTATTAAAATTTGGACTATTTTATTCAAAGGTTAAATAGAGAAATAGTAAATTGCATACTTTTTTTTCTTATTCTTTTATCATCAGACTTCACTATTCCCAAAATATATTTATTTAAATGTACAAATAAAATAAACTCTATGTCTAAACTGTAAATAATGATACACATGTATAACAATGTGTTAAATAGAATAATTACCTTTTTAAAATATTTATAGTGATGAGTTTTCAGTGCACTGAAGGTAAGCTCAGCTATTAATAATTTTAAAAAATAATTACTGTTTATCACACTGAAATACATGTTTTATTATATACATACAGATATACAAATATAAAAATTTACCTCTACATATTCGCCTATTTTGATATTTTTATAACCAAGATACCGTTCCTTTAAAATGCTTCTGTAAATAAATAATCATTTGTATCAAAAACAAATATTACAAATTTATATCTTTCATATTTGGAAGGGGGGGGGGGTTAATAAAATAAAAGTTAAAAAACAAGTAAGGCTTAGTACCAAATAAAGTAAAACTAATAACCAAACATTTACATATATATAAAACTAAAATCAACAAATACAATTAAAAAGAGTTGTTTATAACTTATAAACATTAACTTACATTATTAAAATTGTACAATTAAAAAATATTTTAAATTAAATTATGTATAAAAAAATAAAAAAATATTCCAATTAAGGCTGGCTATAAAACAATGACATATATATATATATTACAATATAATTTAAAATATTTTTTTATTAGGAACAATTTGCCTTGACAAAAAAAATTAAAGAAAAACCTAAAAACTTGAATATGTAACTAGATTAATACTAACATTTAAACTTTTATAATTAAATAAGAGTAGCAATTTGGAAAATAAATATTCAATACACAAATGATTATTATGTGTGTATGAATTCTAAAATTATTTATTTATCTTCCATTTTTGATTAATCAATTATTTATTAATTTTAAATACATTTTGTAAATGTTTTGTAGCTCTGTAATTGTTACTTACTCCTATTTGCAATAATTAATGTGTTTTTCAATGCTAAATAAATTTAATCTATGACCACAGATTAAAAATATATTATAGACTCTGAATATTTTATTAAAAATCCTATTTAAAATTATAAAAATTATCAGAAACGAATAAATGTTTAAATAAAGCTTATTATTAGTCATAAATAGTAATTTATGTACAAATACAGTATACAAACAATAATTCTAAATAAAATAAAATAAAAAAAAAATAGTTTAAAAAATAACATATTGTATATTGCAATTTTTTTAAATGCAATTTATAATAAAATATTAGTAAGTTTAGTTGTTTGGAAAGTCATGTGATATTGTATCACTCAAGTGATATATAAAGCACAATAGTCCCACTCAATTGACCAAATAGATTCTTTTTTTTACTTTACAACTGAAAACTGCTTTAGAAACTCTTAAATCTGAGTCCACCACACTCTTTCTTTCTTTGTGAAGGCAGTGCTAATTTATTAATATTATACTATAACTAAAAAAATGTTGGCCTTATAAACATAATAAATAAAAATTGACAAGCTAAAATAATATAAATTCTCTACTTTTTTGAGTGAAATTTTTTGTCTTGAATTAACATTTTGTTATAAGGATCCTGTTGAATTCATAAACATATTAAATTAAAATATGGACAAATATGTTATAGCTTGAAAGATGAATGTATACAAACTATATAATTTTTTTATTTTAAGTTCCTGTTTAAACATCTCATAAAACAATTTTAAAATATATAATAAAAATGCAATACTTTAAGCCATCTTCTTTTTTTTTGGAAAGACTACTATAAGCATAATAGAGTCTTTTTTGAAGTAGATAATATAAATTTATGATTTGCAATATGACAAAAATTCAAGTATGGCTAAAATTAGTCTTATTTTTGAAAAAAAATTTATGTATGTTTTTTTAAGTAATTCAAAAATATGATTTTTTTCTTTTAACAGCAATCAATGGATGATTTAATTTAATGTGGTAATAGAAATACGAATTAGAGATGAGAAAGCTTCTGGAACTAAAGAGTAGTAGTTATCCAAAATGCACTTTGGTTCATTTATCTTTTTTTTTCTGTCTTTATTCAATTGTTTGATATATGAAAATATTAAATAGTTTTCATGTAATGTTTAAATAATAGTAGCAATATTTTAAAAATATAAAAAATAAGAAAAAAAAACATAATGTAATGAATAATATGATAAAATTATATGTGGCAGCAAAAAATACTACAGTATAAAAAATAATATGGGAAAAAATATCAATTTACTTTCAGTCAAATAATGTATAATAATCAATGATCATCAGTGATGAGATAATGAATAACATTAATTTGCCAATTTTTCAGAAACTTGAACTATTCTTGTATACACATAATACTGTATACCAATGAAAAGGTGAACAGTGCTCTCTCTCTTAAAGTTACCTACAGCCTCATCGCTGAATCAAAGCATGTGTTGTACAGCACCATTGTTTAATTATTCACCAACAAAAAATTTATGGTAATAACATGTCTGATCTATGAATTATGACACAAAATAGGACAGCATAATGGAAAATTGACTAACATTAAATTTTGTTTTAAATGGGGGAAATTGGTAATAAAACATTTGAAATGATTCAAACTGCATATGGCAGTGAAGTCAAAAATCATAAAGACATTTTCTAATGGTTTGTAAGATTTTATAATCGCAAGGACTGCATTGAAAATGAATGATAAAGATACAAAACAATCATATTTCATGTCATGATCTAGACATGTTGACATCTTAAAATTTTTGTGAATAAATTAAACTATGTCACTATATAACCTATGCATGGATTCAAAGATGGCATTGCAGGCAACATAGAGAATCAGCAATCTTTTCACTGAAATATCTTGTATATACTTTATATATAATCTATAATAACTCACTAAAGTACCAAAAATAAATTGTGGAAAGGATTATATATATGATAGAAAATCATACAAATAAGTAAATGTATATATTATAACTGTAGTAGAAGGAGTGCAGCCTACTTTAATAAGATTTGAATAACGGTGTGTGTGTGCACCTATGCATGCACATATACAATAAAAAAGAGAAAATATGCAGTTCGTATATTAAAGTGCATTTTAAGACCTTTTTAGTTTCATCTATTTTGAATCATGTTGTAAATAAAATCTGATTGATTCTTATAGAAAATAGAATGGTGAGTTTAAATCCAAGAAAAAAAATTAGGAATAAACAATATTTTAGAAAGTAGAAATAAAAGAATAAAAGTCTGCAAAGAATTTTCTCTCTTGTAATACGGAATTGATTAAAAATAAAAATAATAATATAGACAAGCTTGTTTCCCCACGCACTGTTAAAAAAACAAGGGAATATTTTTCTCTGGGATCCGAGATAATAGAATAGTCTGCATTACGGTAGGTACTACAGATATCAAAAAGATAGACTACATCATGGTACAGGCGATGACTAATGATGCAGATGGTAAGCAATCATTCATTCAGAGGTCAACTTTGTTCCAGTGTTGAATGACGGAATACAAAAGGCAAGCTATATGTAGAATCAGTGAGGAAGTGAGCCGTAAAAAGAGGAGTTTTGCCTTACCACTAATTAAAATTGCAATGCTTATCTTATAAGATATAAAATGTTTTATTATAGTAATGGATCTTTTGCCATGGTAGGCTAGGTAAGAACAAATAGCACGTCAGTCGGAACGCCCTGAGTATACAACCCAATCCAGTAAATAATGACAGTGTGTGAAATGATATGGCTACCTGATATAGGTTGCCAGTAAAAGGAAAGAACCAGACTATGCTACCAAATAGCCAAAGACTTAAATGTATTTTACATGCACTATACTACTCTAATTCTAATTTATGTATCCAGTGTGGGAAGAGAAGGAATATACAGTTCAAGAAAATTTATGACGACAACTGTAATTATAGAGGAAAAAAATGATATCTGAAACCTAGGATATAGGATGTTAAATATTTATTTTTACCGTTAAGATATTAAGTATTCATTCTGTGATATTGAAAAGAAACTTTACACTTTCAAAGATTAAAAGAAATTAATTATTGTGATATGTCAACCTGTATATTTACATTTGATTTGTGATTATGGACTCAAAAACTGAAAATATATTAAATGTAACATTATGTTTCACTTCATATATATATATATATTGTAACCATCCGCTCGCCCCTTCAACTACCCATCGTGCCGAACTCGCTGCGGCACTATAAATTGTAACCGTAAATTGTATGGTCCCAACTACATAACGTAAGTGCACTAAGAATCTTAACTTCGATCACTGATCAATTCCCGTTGCACATTGTCAGCTATTAAGAGCTGTATCCAAAAGCATATCATGCTATCTATTTTATGCATGAAAGACCACAATCAACATCTGGGGCAACTTACCACAGACCAAACTAATGATCTAACCTAAATTTTTTATGATTTAATTTGATCGCAGCCAGGGTGTACCGCGAAGAACTACCATAGTATTATGATAAAATACTTTAATCAAATTATAAGTGTAATGTTATTATTTTCAAACCTTAATTTGCAATTTTTATTGCATGAGACCCGATGGCCGACCATGTACAAAATGGCATAATTTGTGGAATTACATAAGATTATGAAATTTTAAACCATCTATATGATTTCTAATACAGATGCTAGTCCAGGTAAAGCTTTGCAATAAATAAACATAAATACTTGGGTTCTTTTATAGTTTACTATAAAATTGAGACTCTTATTATACTGACGAATGACAATTTAAAAACATTAAGTAAAGATATTTAATCGTGTCATTATTTGGTAAATCTGTTTACAAGTTTAATAATTAATTGATGTTGTATACTAGAATCAACTACGCAAAGCCAAAATGATGGAAATGGTAAATGGGATTTTATTGTACACCACACATCATAAACTACCAAAGACTAAAAGCATCAAATGATTTCTCAAAAATATCAATAAACTCTTATATCATGTTGACGATAGTATGTATTTCAATGTATGCTCTATCCAAGGTTTATGATTTCTGATTTTAAGAATGACACATAGCAACGGCACAGTAAGTTTAATTATAAATCAACTTTTATTTACAAAATTATGAATAATAAGTAATTAATTCCAATGTTATAATTAAAGACATAAATAAACAAATAAAATAAATAAATTATAATTCCATCGACTTTCTTCAATAACATCTCATAGGTATAGTTTTTTAAAAACCTAATCATACCTCATATTCAATTTAATAGGATGAATGTATTGAGAAAATTATACTAAATTCAGTATCAACTCATGAAATATTTAACGTCATTTCCAGATTCAATAAATCCATACCGTAAACTTATAATAATATAATAAATAATATTATGTCTGTAGGATTTATCTACAATGCAATCATTAAATAAAGTGATAATTTAAACTTACACTCTGGTAAATAATAATCAACCAACAGTTAATTATTATGAAGTAACTTGAATAGAATGTCCTGCTACAAGTTGATGATCTAACTTATAAATTATGCTTACAAATGAAAGAAGATGATTCAGCAGTTTAACTAAAATACTTTGCCCAACTTATATCTATGAAGTAAAACATAATAACTGTGGACGTTTTGTTATATCACGGAGGAATTAAATAACACTAAACGTTTTGTGGATTTATACACCATCAAAAAGTAATAAGTACAAGTACACCATTCCGCGGATTAACCACCAGCACAGGAATGAGTGTAAAATACAAAAATGGCAATAAAGTAATCTGCGGATTAACCACCAGCACAGATTAATGCCCTTCACATTCTAAAACAACATTACTATTTACTTCACATTAAAGTGCAAAATCATCCCCCTCAGTTATTCTGACCATTCAGAATACACTAACACTCTAGCAAATGTGGGTTCTTGCATAATAAATGTTACGCTAATCAGGACAACTAATGTACTAACTTATCTTTCTTAAAATAAAACATGTGTAATATAATATAAGTAATATTAGTATAGGAATATAAATCTGGAAAGACTAACAAAACAACTCATAAAGATTGATACATCTTATGAATTCATTCAGTACTTTTTAAGCTTTTTCGCAAGCGCTATTCTCTTGAATAAATATTCTATTCAACCCCTATTAATTTAAACTTAATAAAATATAACTTATGAACTTCACATGCAAGTTCATATAACGATAAAATTAAAGCAATGAATTATTCATCAAATACATAAAATCTAATGGGTGTGTGTGTGATATAAATTAAATGTATAGCATTTTATAGTTCAATACATGAATTTTAGCAGGTGTGTGTGTCACAAATTAGATTGTATAGCATTTTATAACGACAAATATGATCCGTGAAATCCATGTACGATGTGTTGAACAATAAATGTACGAAGTAATAGCTATAATTATAGTTGAATCCCAAACATGTAATTTTATCCATTTGTGTTAGTTATTATAATCACTATTAGAATAACGATTTTACGTGGCTCCATAAACAAGAAACAATTTCAAACATGACACGCAGAACTTAAATGAAAATGTTTTTCATAAGTTATTAATCTCTACATTTCTCTATTAAAAAATGTTCCAAGTTTATCACATCCATGCTAATATTTATTTATCCACGCTTAAATCTAGGGATACTAATTATAGCAATTAATTTAATCATTTCAAACTGACGTTAAAATTAGAAAATAGCTTTGATTAACTATTTTGAAGACGGTTTATTATCCAAATGTTAAACAAATTAACTAGCAAATATATGATTGGCATTGTAAAGTTAAATATCAATCAATACTATATTTTTATTAGAATTAGAAACGGAAATATTAAACTACGTTGACAACTTTAACATTTTATTTTAATTTAAACTTCTTTTTTAAAAAGCAAATTTTCATATTCATAAAACTTCTGTAATTAAAATACTTATTTAATTTTTCCAAATTGTAGAATAATAAACATTTTAAAACATACCAAACTCTTGCAATTAATTCTTTTAAACTGGGAAGCTCCGACATCTTAAAAATGTAATATTGGAAAATTGTTACCGGTGATTTGATCCACTTGGCCAGCCGACTTGAACAGACTTTTTAAATTTAGCAATTCATCTTAATTAAATACCACTAGGTTATTTTTACGTTTATAGCAAATTTTGTGGTAATCCGTTTACTTATTAACTATTTTAAAATAAGCTTATCAAATTTACACCATTTGCCTTTACCATTTTCTTTTCTTTCTCCCTCCAAAAGCAAACTAACAGACGATCTCCTCTTAAATTCGTGCTCTTTTCTTTTATTACATTGAGACGCATACGTAATTACTGTATTTATTTTTAATAATTAATTTTAATTGAACAAATGGTTTTTTTTTAATTCAATAGAAATAATTTTTAAGATTACTTTAAACAAATAAAACAAAATATTATATTTTAATACTATTTTACCAAATTTAATGTGTTGTCAAAATTTTAAAAGTTAAACATTTTGATATGAGTTAGCATATGGAAAGAAGCAAATTTAAATTTATTAAAATAATATAAGAAAGTAATCTGTTCAAAGTGCAAATCAAGCCAATCAAATCACCAAAAGAAGAAAGAGAAATTTTTATACTAGTTACATCAATTATTATATTTTATACTAAAATATATGGTTACAGTTTACACCCCCCTACGGAAAAAATTTATCTTTCTTTAGAATTCCATTTAATCAAATTCTACTAAGGTACATCATAAGTCACTATTTTTATTATCCTATCTATAATTTATCATCAATCTGAATATGGTATAACATTTTACAATATAAATCCCCTAATTTATTGAAGGTACAGGTTTCAAACTATGTGCATTGTAGGTGCCTCGGATTCCTTCAGGGGTTGAGAGCATAAATGCATTCTCTCCCACCTGGCTTTCAATCATGAAAGGTCCATTATATAAGCTTAAAAATTTTCTGAATTCGTTTTTCTTTAAGTTGCTAACATGAGGAGTACGGACAAATACAAAATCTCCGACCTTAAAAGGATGTGGTTTACCTTTATACTGTTTAGAGCGCTTTTGGCCCATTTTTCTTAAATTCCGTCTAGCTTTTTCTATATCAAGATCACTATTTATTTCTTCTAGAATGATGGGTAAAGGAGCTTTAATTAGTAATGGCTCCTGTATTCCAAATTGAAGCCTAATAGGAGCAAATTTTGTGGATTCATTCATGGTAATGTTTATGTAATTGATAACTTCAGGCAACTTATTTACCCACAACCGGTGATTATCCTTCACATAGACACGAAATAGCCTACTCAATTCCCTCATCACCCTTTCACACGGATTGGATTGCGGATTTCTTATAGAACTCATTATATGTCGGATATTCTGTCTTCTAATCCACTTTCTCCATGTGCTGGAAATAAAAGCAGTAGCATGATCCGTAAGAATAGACATAGGTTTTCCCACCAAAGGAAATTGACTATTGCTAAGACTTTTAATGACATTTTTGCATCAGTCTTAGGAACAGGATATGCACATACATATTTAGTAAATAAATCATAGGTAACTAGGATGAATTTTTGTTTATTAAAGGGTGGAAGAGGTCCATAGAAGTCCAATGATAATATCTCATTAGGTCCCCCTGGAAGAATAGGTTGAAGTACCCCAGCATATGATTTTCCAGAATGTTTTGACTTCAGACAAATCTCACAATGTCTTAAATGACTTACAATTGATGCATACATGTTTGACCAGTAAAAATACTTTTTCAATACGTGCTCTAATTTTGGTGAGCCATAATGACCATATTTGCAATGAACATAAGAGATTAGCCGATTAGTCATAGACCTAGGTATCACTACCTTCCACGAGCTATCATTGTTAGGTATAGTCTGATACATCAACATACCCTGATATAATTTGTATCTACTTTTAATTCGGGTAATATTCCTATTCTGGCCTATGGGTACAATAGGATCAGATAGTAATTTAATTATTCTTCCAAATTTCACATCTTGAGACTGTTCTACTGCAAGGTTCTTATAATCACCTTCAATAGTTTCATCTGTAACCAACTCAATATTTGTAATTACAATATTGTGATGGTTGGGATGAAAAGACAATGAATCTACAGGGTTACGGCTCAAAGCATCTGCTATGACATTTTTACCTCCTTCATAATATTGAATTTTGTATTGAAACTGCTGGAGATAAAGACTCCATCTTACCAACCTTTCGTTGTTTAAATAACTTTTATTAAGGAACTCTAAGCTCCTATGATCACTTAAAACCACAACCTCTGATCCCAGCAAAAATTGACGGAGTTTCTGGAAAGCCCAGACTACAGCTAAGGCTTCCTTTTCGGTAACGGAGTAATTTAGTTCAGGCCCCTTTAGACGCCTGCTCAAAAAGTACAAAATTTGAGGTTTCTGAAAATCATCCAATTGGTATAAAACTACTCCTAATCCAAAATTACTGCTGTCAGTCTGTAAGTAAAATATCTTGCCAAAATCTGGATAAGCCAAAATGACCTTTTTTAGGAATGTAGCCTTTATCTTATTAAATTCTAATGTATGCTCATTGTTCCACTTCCATTTCACATTTCCTTTTAATAATACTGACAGTGACATGGTATCATTGGAAAAATCTTGGTAAAATCTGTGATAATAGTTACACAAGCCTAGGAATGATTTAAGCTGTTTCTTAGTTTTAGGGATAGGAAAATTTTGAATGGCTGTCACTTTATCCGGATGGGGTTTAATTCCCTGATCACTGACCAGATGCCCCAGAAAAGTGATTTCAGTGGCTGCCAATGTACATTTTTCCAAATTAATTTTTATATTATTAGTGTGGCATTCAAAAAAGAATAAACCCAAATCATTTAAATGTTCATAGATGTCTGCGGACGCAATAACGATATCATCCACATACATAATTATTTTCTTCTTTAATTGAGTGGAAAAAATTCTATCTAAACACCTAATAAGCCCTGCTCCACTGTTAATCAAGCCAAAAGGCATCCTTTCAAAAACATAGGATTGGCCTTCAAAACGGAAAGCAGTGTACTTTTGGTCATCAGTATGCAATGGAATTTGCCAGTAACTGGCCGTCAAGTCAAAAGTTGAAAAAATATATTTGCCCTTGAATTTGATCAAAAGTTCGTGAATAGGTGGAGGCACATCACGTTCTGGAATGGTTAATTGGTTAAGCACACGTGCATCTAGGCACACCCGAACCGATCCATTTCTTTTTCTTACAATCACAAGAGGATTGACATAGGCTGACGGGCTTTTCTTGACAATATGCCATTCAATCATTTTATTGATTTGCTGCTGTACTTCTGCCTGGTATTGGTATGGAATGGGGTATGATCGCTGCTGGAATGGTGCTTCATTCCTGAGTTTGATTCGATGAACGTATCCTCCAATAATACCTGGTATCTTTGAAAATATATCCTTGTACTGGATCATCAATTGATGTAATTGTTCTTTATAATCAATAATCCAAAATGTTAGAATCATCTAATTTAATTTTTATGTTCAATTCAACTGATGTATCATGTATGACCATTAACTGATTCAATTGAACATCTATATTATCATAAAAATGACAAGAATCATTATTAAAGGCAAAAAGTTTGTTTTTAAAATCAATATTGCATTTATTTAAACTCATGAAGTCAGAACCAATGATAACTTCATGAATAAGATCAGGCATTATTAGGAAAACATGTCCAAATTCAGATTCACCAATTTTTACGTTAAGCCAGGTTTGCTTATTCATAAGTTTTGCTTTTCTCCCATTTGCAAGCGTAACCTGAATTGGTTTTACAGGAAGCAAAGGTACAGATTTATTTGCATCTACAATTTTATCATAAACAATCGAGGACAATATTGATGCCTGACTTCCAGAGTCTACCAAAGCATTAACAAGAACACCTTCAATATAAATTTTGATAATAGGACAACTATATAATATAGGAGGGTCCACAACCTCATAAGGCTCCAACAGATCAATATTAAGGTCTATACTATTTACATATGCTTCTTCATTGTCTATATGGTTCCTCCCCAAGTTAGCAACAGGCACCCACAGCGAGGAACTTTTCCATGAGGCCCTTTCTAGTTTAATGTACTACTTTTAACATTTGTCTTAATATCCTTTGTGCGAAGTGGTTTAATTCCACTAACAGAAGGTTGATCTCTATCTTGGGTCTTATTAATTAGACTAGGTTGACCATTAACTCTATGATAAAATTTTGGTCGTTTATAACTACGACTCCTACTCTCGTATCTTTTATCACGATAAGGACTTCTTATTGGAGCAACATTAACATTAGCAATGGAACAGTTATGAGAAGCTCTAGCATCCTTTCCACCTCTATATCTGTTTTCCAGGTCACATTCACTTGTCTCAAGTGCATCTAAGATCTCTGACACCTCATCAATTGTATACTTATCTGCAGCAATCAAAACTTGTTCAATCTGTCGAGGTAAGTTATGTCTTAAGATCCTGACTATATGATGCTCAGATAATGGAAAAGCAGTTAAAGTTTTAAGTTTGACCGCCTGTCCACGAAAAAATTGAGTATAGCTACCTTTATTAGCATTGTACTTTTCTCGAGTGATTTGATAACGCATGTTGTCCTGACGATCTTCACCCCAGAAACTTGACATTATTAAATGTTTAAAATCTCCATATGTTTGAGGACAATCAAACAAAGACTGCCACCAATCTTTTGCAGCAGCATAAAGATGGTTGCTGGAGATAGCCAGTTTTTCTCTTTCTGAAAATGCACATAAAGTAAACAATTCTTCCAAATTTTGAAGAAATTCTAGAGGGTTTTCCAAATACTCCCCTTTAAATGGTTTAATCTTTAGAAATTTAAGAGCTGTAGATCCACCCATAGACATATCTGTGTTCTTGACATCATTGGCTACAGATCCAATTCCTAATGGTTTTTGGAGAATGGGAGTTGTGCGGATACCAGTAAAATTACCATCAGATACAACTACTTCTTTAACAGAGGTCTCTGTCCCATCCACATAATACTTGGTGTTTTGACCAATGAAATTATCATTTTTCTCTTGAGCCTTTTGAATTTCTAACATTTTTAGCTGAAGATTTTCAATCTTTGCCTCTAGCTTCTGTCCTTCTTTAAATTCATTTGACTCATTTGGCCACTCTTGACATTTATCCCTCATTTCCTTCCACTCTTTTTGCATCATTTCTAAATCTCCACTAAATTTAGCATTAGTCTTTTTCAATTCTTTATTTTCTACTTTTGACCTATTGATAGTTTCCTCCAAAATCTTTTTAATGCTACCCAATTCTGCTCTGCTCTCTGTTACAGATTCACTCATGGATTTAAATATGCCTTGTTCAAAAGTTGAATGACTCTCATTCATATTCTGAAATTTACTTTCCATTTCAGTTTTAATTTTATCAATAGATATAGCAGATTGAGACTCTACTTCTTGAACTTTATAGTTCATTTCACTAACTATTTGTGCCAACTGACTCTTTGAGTCTCCCATTGCCACATCAAGCACCTTCAGTTTAGTGTCCAAATTCTCCTCGTGGGTTATAAACTTATTTCCAATTTCTTCTATCTGAACTTCTAAGTGCTTTTTATAATCGAAGAAATTAGCTTTAATTTCTTCTAATTTGATATCGGACTCCCCTTTAGCTGCCTTACAACTACTCTCTAAGGATTGAAATTTTTGGTTAAATTCCTCTACTGTTTTTACTCTAGCAGCTTCTATTTTTTCTTTCACAAATTCCTGAACTTCAGCCATTTTATTCTCAAAACTATCTAACTTCTCAGACATTTCTTTTTGATAAATAGACTGTTCATTCAATTTTTCAGTCTGTTCATTTAATTTTTCAGTCATCTCTTTTTGAGACTCTAACATCTCTTTTTGGGAAAGAGATTGTTCATTTAATTTTTTAGACTGTTCATTCATCTTTACAGTCATCTCTTTGTGAGACTCTAACATCTCTTTTTGGGAAAGAGATTGTTCATTTAATTTTTCAGACTGTTCATTCATCTTTACAGTCATCTCTTTGTGAGACTCTAACATCTCTTTTTGGGAAAGAGATTGTTCGTTTAATTTTTCAGACTGTTCATTCATTTTTAGAGACTGTTCATTCATTCCCATCTCTATGCGTTGAAGCATCAACATAAACCGTTGTTGGAAATCAAGATCAGGAACTTCTTGAGTTCTCTCAGGGTAATTAAGTTCTTCAGAATCACTCATTTTGAGTATTTTATAACGACTATTTCAATATGTTGTGAAACCAAATTTTTACTTTCCTAAAATATGTGTTTTAATAACAATGATCAATTAAAATCTAGTTCAAGCCGACCAACCACTAAATCCTCACCACCAATAATCTCTCCCAGATGGTATATATCACATTCACACTAAAATAATCTGAACCCCCACTTTAAATATTTGCAGTATTATAACAACTACTTTATAAACCCTTGATAATTTCAACTTCTCCCAATTCAATCATAAATATTGGTATATCTTGGAATACGATTGCTATGGTCATCAGAAATCTATATAAGTAACTTGGAGAAATATATAGCAATAAAATATACAATATTTTATCACCATGATAGAGCATTTGTCACATGATAATATTCTTGTAATATGGGAAATTAAAATTGTAATCAACAATCATTAATTAATTCAGTTCACATATTACCATATTGTACTATGCAACAATCAATTAATCAAGTCACATGTTTATAAAGTGCTAAAAACTGTAATTGCACACTTATAATGACTGTATAACCTCAACATATCGGGCCGATCATGTTGTGGCGCCAAAAATTGTAACCATCCGCTCGCCCCTTCAACTACCCATCGTGCCGAACTCGCTGCGGCACTATAAATTGTAACCGTAAATTGTATGGTCCCAACTACATAACGTAAGTGCACTAAGAATCTTAACTTCGATCACTGATCAATTCCCGTTGCACATTGTCAGCTATTAAGAGCTGTATCCAAAAGCATATCATGCTATCTATTTTATGCATGAAAGACCACAATCAACATCTGGGGCAACTTACCACAGACCAAACTAATGATCTAACCTAAACTTTTTATGATTTAATTTGATCGCAGCCAGGGTGTACCGCGAAGAACTACCATAGTATTATGATAAAATACTTTAATCAAATTATAAGTGTAATGTTATTATTTTCAAACCTTAATTTGCAATTTTTATTGTATGAGACCCGATGGCCGACCATGTACAAGATGGCATAATTTGTGGAATTACATAAGATTATGAAATTTTAAACCATCTATATGATTTCTAATACAGATGCTAGTCCAGGTAAAGCTTTGCAATAAATAAACATAAATACTTGGGTTCTTTTATAGTTTACTATAAAATTGAGACTCTTATTATACTGACGAATGACAATTTAAAAACGTTAAGTAAAGATATTTAATCGTGTCATTATTTGGTAAATCTGTTTACAAGTTTAATAATTAATTGATGTTGTATACTAGAATCAACTACGCAAAGCCAAAATGATGGAAAAGGTAAATGGGATTTTATTGTACCCCACACATCATAAACTACCAAAGACTAAAAGCATCAAATGATTTCTCAAAAATATCAATAAACTCTTATATCATGTTGACGATAGTATGTATTTCAATGTATGCTCTATCCAAGGTTTATGATTTCTGATTTTAAGAATGACACATAGCAACGGCACAGTAAGTTTAATTATAAATCAACTTTTATTTACAAAATTATGAATAATAAGTAATTAATTCCAATGTTATAATTAAAGACATAAATAAACAAATAAAATAAATAAATTATAATTCCATCGACTTTCTTCAATAACATCTCATAGGTATAGTTTTTTAAAAACGTAATCATACCTCATATTCAATTTGATAGAATGAATGTATTGAGAAAATTATACTAAATTCAGCATCAACTCATGAAATATTTAACGTCATTTCCAGATTCAATAAATCCATACCGTAAACTTATAATAATATAATAAATAATATTATGTCTGTAGGATTTATCTACAATGCAATCATTAAATAAAGTGATAATTTAAACTTACACTCCGGTAAATAATAATCAACTAACAGTTAATTATTATGAAGTAACTTGAATAGAATGTCCTGCTACAAGTTGATGATCTAACTTATAAATTATGCTTACAAATGAAAGAAGATGATTCAGCAGTTTAACTAAAATACTTTGCCCAACTTATATCTATGAAGTAAAACATATTCCTGTGGATGTATGCATCTACACGGAGGAATTAAATAACACTAAACGTTTTGTGGATTTATACACCATCAAAAAGTAATAAGTACAAGTACACCATTCCGCGGATTAACCACCAGCGCAGGAATGAGTGTAAAATACAAAAATGGCAATAAAGTAATCTGCGGATTAACCACCAGCACAGATTAATGCCCTTTACATTCTAAAACAACATTACTATTTACTTCACATTAAAGTGCAAAATCATCCCCCTCAGTTATTCTGACCATTCAGAATACACTAACACTCTAGCAAATGTGGGTTCTTGCATAATAAATGTTACGCTAATCAGGACAACTAATGTACTAACTTATCTTTCTTAAAATAAAACATGTGTAATATAATATAAGTAATATTAGTATAGGAATATAAATCTGGAAAGACTAACAAAACAACTCATAAAGATTGATACATCTTATGAATTCATTCAGTACTTTTTAAGCTTTTTCGCAAGCGCTATTCTCTTGAATAAATATTCTATTCAACCCCTATTAATTTAAACTTAATAAAATATAACTTATGAACTTCACATGCAAGTTCATATAACGATAAAATTAAAGCAATGAATTATTCATCAAATACATAAAATCTAATGGGTGTGTGTGTGATATAAATTAAATGTATAGCATTTTATAGTTCAATACATGAATTTTAGCAGGTGTGTGTGTCACAAATTAGATTGTATAGCATTTTATAACGACAAATATGATCCGTGAAATCCATGTATAGATGTGTGAAAATAAATGTGAAGTAATAGCTATAATTATAGTTGAATCCCAAACATGTAATTTTATCCATTTGTGTTAGTTATTATAATCACTATTAGAATAACGATTTTACGTGGCTCCATAAACAAGAAACAATTTCAAACATGACACGCAGAACTTAAATGAAAATGTTTTTCATAAGTTATTAATCTCTACATTTCTCTATTAAAAAATGTTCCAAGTTTATCACATCCATGCTAATATTTATTTATCCACGCTTAAATCTAGGGATACTAATTATAGCAATTAATTTAATCATTTCAAACTGACGTTAAAATTAGAAAATAGCTTTGATTAACTATTTTGAAGACAGTTTATTATCCAAATGTTAAACAAATTAACTAGCAAATATATGATTGGCATTGTAAAGTTAAATATCAATCAATACTATATTTTTATTAGAATTAGAAACGGAAATATTAAACTACGTTGACAACTTTAACATTTTATTTTAATTTAAACTTCTTCTTTTTTAAAAAGCAAATTTTCATATTCATAAAACTTCTGTAATTAAAATACTTATTTAATTTTTCCAAATTGTAGAATAATAAACATTTTAAAACATACCAAACTCTTGCAATTAATTCTTTTAAACTGGGAAGCTCCGACATCTTAAAAATGTAATATTGGAAAATTTTTACCGGTGATTTGATCCACTTGGCCAGCCGACTTGAACAGACTTTTTAAATTTAGCAATTCATCTTAATTAAATACCACTAGGTTATTTTACGTTTATAGCAAATTTTGTGGTAATCCGTTTACTTATTAACTATTTTAAAATAAGCTTATCAAATTTACACCATTTGCCTTTACCATTTTCTTTTCTTTCTCCCTCCAAAAGCAAACTAACAGACGATCTCCTCTTAAATTCGCGCTCTTTTCTTTTATTACATTGAGACGCATACGTAATTACTGTATTTATTTTTAATAATTAATTTTAATTGAACAAATGGTTTTTTTTTTTTTAATTCAATAGAAATAATTTTTAAGATTACTTTAAACAAATAAAACAAAATATTATATTTTAATACTATTTTACCAAATTTAATGTGTTGTCAAAATTTTAAAAGTTAAACATTTTGATATGAGTTAGCATATGGAAAGAAGCAAATTTAAATTTATTAAAATAATATAAGAAAGTAATCTGTTCAAAGTGCAAATCAAGCCAATCAAATCACCAAAAGAAGGAGAAATTTTTATACTAGTTACATCAATTATTATATTTTATGCTAAAATATATGGTTACAATATATATGTGGAATCACTAGAAGAAACTAAAATATATAAACTGTTTGTTGAAATTAGATTAAGCATTGTGTACTTGATTTTATATCTTTATGTGAAAGTAGTAAATAAGAAATAAATAAAATATATGAACTATTTGTTAAAATTATATTAATAATTATATGCTCCATTCATTGGCATACAAGTTTTCCAAATCCAAAAAAACAGAGCGCTCCAGGAAAATCTCCAGAGAATTCACCACCTTTACTGAAATACCCACTAAATATGAAAACTGCAAAAAGAGAAAGGTAGATCCAGAAACAAAGAGAATGGAATTCAAACCAGCATTAAAAAATCAACAGTGATCAGGAAAATAAAGAACATATTTGAAATCCATGTTTGATGCAGACTGCATCTCCACTTTGGAAGTATCTAAAGAGATGCAAAAGTTAATGATAAAGAAAAATTAAGGGTGGCTCATTTCCTGTCGACTTTTGATTTGTTTAAAAAGCTTAATGATTTACATATAAATGAATTTGTATAGTGTTTTGAGACAATTAAAATGAGCATGAACCAGAAAAGAAGAAATTACCAGCTTGCTAGAAAGCAAAGTGATCTGAAATTGAAAATTTTTTTTTAAAGATATGCAATATATGATGCAAATGAAAGAAAATGGATATAAACTAAGAGAATGATAACATATAGGTGAAAAATGGAAAGTTCCAGTGTCCCATTGTCTCCTTTTAAAGAAAAAATATATAACCCTAGTAGCAGAATAGCCCATATTAATCACATTTGAAGAATAACATGTGTGTCCACCAATGTATACATATATACATTAAAGAAAAAAAATACACAGTTTGTAAATTAAAAGGCATTTTAAGATCTTTTTAGTTTCACCTATTTCAAATCATGTTGTAAATAAAATCACATTGATTCTGATAAAAAACAGAATGGTGAGTTTAAATCCAAGAAAAAGAATTAGCAATCAACAATATTTTAGAAAGTAGAAATAAAAGAATAAAAGTTGGCAAAGAATTTGCTCTCTTATAATACAGAGTTGATGATAAAATAAAAATATAATATAATAATGTAGACACGCTTGTTTCCCCACGTGCTGTTAAAGAAAAACAAAGGAATATTTTTCTCTGGGGTTAGAGATAGCAGAATAGTCTGCATTATGTTGGATGCTACAGATGACATAAAGATATTCTATATCATGATATACGCAATGGCTAATGATGCAGATGGTTCCAGTGTTGATTGACAAAATCCAAAACGCAAGCTATACATAAAAGCAGTAAGGAAGTAAACTGTGAAGAGAAGAGTTTTGGCTTACCACTAATTAAAATTGCAACATCTATCTTATAAGCTATAAAATGTTTTATTATAATGAATCTTTTGTCATGGTAGGCTACACAAGAACAAGTCAATCAGAAGACCCTGAGTATGCAGCACAAGCCAATAAATAATGATGCAGTGTATGAAATGATATGGCTACCTCATATAAGTGGTCAGTAAAAGGAAAGAACTGGACTAGACAGCCAAATTGCCAAATACTTATATGTATTTTACACTATAATCCAATAATTCAAATTTATGTAACCAGTATGTAAAGAGAAGGAATATACGCTTCAAGAAAATTTATGAAAATGCCAGACTGTTATTATAGAGAACTGATACCTGAAACCTAATAAATAACATGTTAAATATACTTTTACCAGTAAGATATTAAGCTATTTATTCTATGACATTGAAAAGAGACTTTAAACTTACGAAGATTAAAAAAAAAAAATTACTGTGATATGTTATCCTGTATATTTACATTTCAATTAAAAATGTATTAAATGTGATGTTATATTCCACTTCATATATATATGTGTGTGTGTGTGTGGAATCACTAGAAGAGACTAAAATATATTGTGCCAGGCATTACCAAATGGCCTTGCACAAAATCTGCTGTAAAGAATATTACAACAGATACATATATAGATTTGTACATATTAGTCACAACAACTATATAAACGTGCTATATTAATAATGGAAGTTGGTCTGAGCATTAAAATAACCACACACACCAATTTAAAGTAATATGAAATTGACATACAAAATATTGCATAATAAACTCATGTGTTATTTTTGTTTTTCCTTTTTGTATATTTTTTATGATATGTCATTATATGTATTTGCTTTTTTATTTTCTAATATACTTGTATATTTTTTTTAATTTTCTAAAGATTGTAATTTTATTCCATAAGAAAAAAAAAAAGTTAATTGCCTTTGCAAAAATCTGATCAAAAGCAAAAGGTTTGATAATGCTATAATTAAACTGTTATCTTTTTAAAAAATTCTTTTGAATTGATTTTGTAAGCAAGTGGTCTGGGTTATTCAAGATGGAAACCATTGTCAAACTTAAAATGTAGAATTTAATCGGAAAGATATAGAGGAATGTTTATAATCTAAGTGATAAGGTAAATTAAAAGGATTGGCTGATTCATTCTTCTCAGAGGGATATCTGAATTGGGTTTTATTAGTGGGATTGATAGTGCTGGGGGATTTTTTTTTCTTGGGCATTCAAGTCGTTCACTACTTTGGCTCTAGAGATTTTCAATCATCTAGAAACTTAGAAATAAATTTATGGACTAGACCGCTGATGACATTTTCTTAGAAATCCGTTATATAGTTCTTTTAAGAACTCTTGATTTCTTAAGAATTTAATAAACTAGTCAAGATAGAAAAATGAACATTTGATAAAATTTATTATCATATACAAACAGAGGAAAATATGAAGCAATCTACCAGTGAGTCCAGTAAAATGACCATGGGGTAGGCAACCAACCGGTGCTCCGGCCTTTCTCTGTCCCAAGCCGCCAAGATGTGACCACGCCAGTTCCAGCCGCCCACGATGATGACAAATGCTGCCTTACTAAATAAATGAAATCCTCACTACACAGCCAGTTGACTTGAAGCCCACTCAGAGCCCAGAGGAGAAGAATGAAGACGCAGACATAGGTTTATTTTAAGAGATTTTATTAATATTGAAATAATTAACTTTGATATTTCCGATTAAATATATTATTATTTTTTTTGTTATTATTATTAATCATTTAAAAAAGAGAGAGAGTCTCTCGCATATGTATATTGAATTTGCGGTTATTACGGGCATATATGATAAAGCTTTTACTTAAATCTTTTGAGTCAATTTTTCTATTTTAAATTCTAATATTTTCAACAAAGATTGCAATGAGATTCTTCTTTTTTGTTGTTGTTGTTGTTGCTATATGTTTTGCTCTTGTTGTTATTCCTGAAATTCATCATATATAAATATACATGTGTATATATGCGTACATACGCTTATAATATTCGGTAAATACGATATCTCATGTTGAATATCTAAAAAAATGTATTTAACCGTATATCCCTTTTAAGTTACTTTTTTTTGTCACTGCGGCACCTCATGATGGTGCAAGATGGGATTGATCTATTATAGATTCCCTGTAAGCAAGTCCTCTAATAACTTTATATTTAAAATAGTAATAAGTGTATAATCGTGCCGCACATATATACATGTATAGAAATTTATCTATATATAAAAAAAAAAAAGTTTTAAAGTCATCAGTAAAAGCGTATGCCTGTATGACCGAGAATCTCATATCTGTAGAGCAAATCACACAAAGGAAAATTTATTTCTACTGGGTAAAAGGGGCTCAGACCATTTCCATTCTTTATGAAGTATCTTATTGTAAATAGCTTTAGGGGTTTATCTATTTTCGTAATCATTTAAATTGTATTTATATATCTAAAAGCATCAAAAATATATATATGGGTTTGTAATCATTAATTATTTAGTATTCTTTTATTATATCATCATTAGTATGAAACGGTGGTGGGTATTTGGGATTAAATAAATAGTTAATCATAATATTAAACTTGTTTCGGTTTCGTATTATTATTTATATTGATAAAAATGTATTCTTTCCTTATCAACCACGTACCTGTAATAATCATTTAACTTACCCGTTTGAAGACCCTAGGTGTAGAGTGACTGAGCTAGCCACAAAGGGATATCGCTCTACTGGGGTGTTGAATCTTATTCTCATGTTTCCTGGACATATGGTATTGCACATCCTTCTGGGAGGGGAAAAATTCTTTTTTTTATTCTTTTCTAGAAGTGGCGAGCAAAGGTCTATTTTGTAAATAGATTTTTCAAAGGTGTGTACTTGCCATTGTTCTAAATATTCTGGCATTTAAATAAGATATCAACTAAAGGGTGTTTTTAACTGGAAGAGTCCTGTCAATCCACTCTTTCTATCAGTTTAGCTGGAAGTACCAATATACATGAGTATAGATAATCGGCTAAATTGGCATCCATTTCTTTTCCTGTTAAATCTTGTTCACTTCATGCTCAGTGCAAGATTAGGATTAGGAAATCCGCAGGGGAGTTTTGGTCCGGTACAATATGAACTGTTTGTTGAAAATAGATTAAGTATTGTGTGCTTGATTTTATATCTATATGTGGAAGTACTAAATGAAAAGTAAATGAAATATATAAACTATTCGTTAAAATCATATTAATTACTATATGCTGAATTCACGATTTATATTTGGAATTATTGTTATATAGCAACAACAAAATTATATAAGTTTTGTTTTATTAGTAAATGGTCCATATTGTTTTATTAATCTATTTGTTTGTTTTCCATAAATATTATAAGTTCAACACACATATTTGCTAGTTTATAAAATATCCACAACTCTGAAAACATGCGATTCAATGAGGGGTATGCTGGAGTGATTTATGATTGATGATGATTGTTATCTTACAAAATCCTAAGTAGACATTCTTTTTTGAGGAGGTTTAGTGCCAGGAATTTCTACAAATAGAAACCATAAACAAATAAAACCATCATCATCATCCCTGTTGTTGAATTTAATTATATTGATTTAAACCAGGATTTATAAGATTCACAGATATGTGTAGTGGAATATTCTTACATTTATAATTATATATATATATATATGCTTGTTAAACATGGAATATCTTATAGATATTGCATACATCATGGTTTTGGGTTCAAAACCGAACTACTGAGGTATTAACCACTACATAGTTAATTGATAGGGAAGACACCATTACAATATATATATCCATTACAATATATATATATATATTGTATGTATATGTTCTCATTTCACACACATATATATTATTTAATTAAAAAAAAAAATTTCTTTTATATATATGGATTTATATATGCATTTATTATTATAGTTTATAAATAGTTAATAAATAAGCAGTTGTAAAGACAGAAGGTAATGAGAAACAATATTTTATATAGGGATTTATTATATTTTATTAAATAATATGTTGAAATTATTTAGCTATATTCTTATTAAATAAAGCAGATCAGAAAGAAAGTGTGAAGTAAAGTGATCAAGATTAGTAGATTAGGATATGAAAATGTACACGTGTGAGTATATATGTTTTAAACATAAAACATTTTTACACAAATCTTTAATGACTAAGATTGCAAGCTTTGTTGTTTTTGTATTATCTAGATTGTAGATATCTAGAGAGGGAAGTGATGCTTGGATGGGATAAATGTAACAATTAATTCTAAGTTTTTATTAATTGTGACAGACCGTCAAACTTGTGAAGCTTTGATCTTTATCTCAAGATAAGATTTCCAGGTGGTCCTTTTCTTTGATCAAAGATTCGCAATATAAACGAATGAAACAATATTTAGTGGTTCAGTTTTTTTTTCAATATTATTAAAGAAGAGATGTAAGTTCTCAGTTTTTTTTTTTCCCAATATTTTGAGAGGGGAGGCAGTTCAGTTTTTGGTTTTTGAAGTGAGTGAGCTAACAATATGTAGTTGTTGTTTTTTTTTAAGAAATCAGTTAATAATATTAACAAAATATGCAATCTATGAAATATGCAATCTATGCAATCGTTTTAAACTGAAAAGAGATGGACAATTTTCATTTTTTTAAGAGTATGTGCTATTGATTTTTTTTCCTCTCTTTAAAAAAAAAAAAAATCTAAAAGAAGAAAATGACTCTTGTTTTAAAATAAATACAGAAGATGTGCATATATATAAAGTAGCTCACACCAAGATTAATATAAAGTTATTAAAATTCTATAAAATGGTATTAATTAATATTTTCGTTATGAAGGAAATAAACAGGATGCCTTGTTAAAGCCCACTCATTCTGCTCTCTGAAATCTGACAAAATGGGTTAAATCACTAATCTACTATGGACTCATATACCGGTCCATAGTAACCAAAAGAATGGACAAATTTGAAATCAGCCACAAGATGTCATGTTTTTTTTTGGGGGGGGGAGAAAGAAAAGAAAAGATGAATAAAAAGCCATATATAGCCAAGTTTGATTAAGCTATGAATCAATTTTTGTTAAGGTTTCCCTCATAGTCATCTAAAGTGTCTACAATGATTTTTTTAAAAGAATTGGAAACAAGCCAGTCAACCAATTCAGCATTATCAAAAGTATCAACAATAAATAATTTTAAAATTGTGGAAATAAGCAAGTCAATTAATTCATGTTTATCTTAAAAGGTATCTGCAAGAACTTTTCTTTTTTAAATGGTAGCAACCAGCAAATCAACTTATTGAAGCTATACATGAGACAAGCAGTCTGAAAATTCAAACCTGAGACATTTATAAGAAGTGAAAATAATCGGGTAACTATGAACTTTCATTAACAAATCTTTTATTCTTACTTAATAAGAGTAAACTTTAATTTATAGAATCAAAGCATTTTTTTTTCTTTTGATACAGAAACATTAAAGGCTTGTTTATTGATGGTTATTCTCAATATCACATAACATAACACAAACACAGTTTAAATCTTCAAACTTAAATTTTCATTATTATTTTTTTGGTTTTTTTTATTATATATTGTAATTTTGAAATGTTTTTTTTTATTGTTCTTCATTTATTATGATAACAAGCAACCTATAAATATATGCATTTATAATGTTTTTTATTTATTTATCTTGTTGCATATGAAATTTGATATAATGTATTTTATTTTATTTTGCTCAAGGTTGCAAGAATATTTTTTATATATGTGATTTATGTATTAATCCCTAATATAAGGGAACACATTTTAAAAATATATGTTGACATATCACAGGGTGTGTGTGCATGTGTAACTGCTTATGCAAACACGTCAAAAGAATAGGTTATGCATAATTTGTTTAAATATGGTAAATTGAAAAGCAGGGCTTCACATTTGAATGGAAGTGAAATAAAACACACATTACATATGAAATTTATTTTTATGATATGTAATAAATAAGGAAAGTCTTAAGTAAGCATTTATAGAATATTTTTTTCTAATATCAATTTAAGCCAACTTATTTTAAAATATCCAAAATGACAAACTTGTATATTAAATTTATCTGGTTATGCATATATAAAATTTTGTATTAATTCTATAGTTAATTAATATAATAATAGAGTCAATTGTACAGTTATTAATTTGATTTTAAAGAAAGAAAGAAGAATAGTATTAATAAAATATAATTATATATCTTAATTGTTTTCCGAGTTGTTATTAAAAATATTGTTGTATTTTCTTGTCTTGATTCTATTGATTTAAATGATCATCATCATCGCTCGCAGATATTAAGAATCATCAGCACTTGCAAATATTAAGCAAGCCTCGCAAAATGTTAAGTAAGCTAGAATGTTGATTTGCATTTAAGTATTTAAGGATTATGCTTGATAATAACCAAGTTTTAATAATTATAGGTTAATAATAGAAAGCTAAAATTATGTTGTGTCCATGAGTTTTGATCATCTTCATCAAAGATGGATATTGTATTATTGATTAAAACACTGTTTCAAATAATACTATACAAGAGTTATGATCACCATCATCATTGATTAAATATAATTATAATCATTAAATCTAATGTTTAACATAATTAATATATTTAGTAAATAGGGGTTTATAGAAAGTTGAATATCACGTGGGGAGATGCGTGATGATCAGTCATCATCACTAGTATTATTGAATCCTAGTTTTAACTATAAAAGTATTTTAGTAAATAACCATAAACTTATATAAATGCTAGTAAATGTAATATTTAAATCCCATTTTGACAAGGGATGATTTTAAAAAGTGCCTATGAGTTTATAAAGATAAATTTATTGTTGTGAGTTCATTATAAAGCTATGGCTGGTATCATCATCATCACTATTATTATCATCATCATTATCATCTTTACATTATGATAAATAATTACGTTAAGTAACTAGTTTCATGGCCAGCCACTTAAGTAATGGTCTTCACTATGTTTATTTGGAAGCCATTAATAAGAGTATTTTTTTTTGCATCTGTTCATCAATATACGTAAAATGAGCTAGTAATATCTATAAGAGTCTTTGATATATATAAATTTTGGTGATATGGGGATCTTATGATTTTATTGACATGAGTAAAATATAAGAATGTCATTTTTTTTTCCATTGGTCATCCAAGTCATGTGTAATAAAAATGTACCGAATGAGTTTGAACTCAGTACACTCTATACAGATATTTATCTAGATTTAAAACAATCTAGTGGTGCTCGTGGGAAAACACATGTACTTAGCTAAACTGAATAAAGAGTGATTTAATCCCTTTCCAACTTCATAATATTAACTTTATGTGATATTTTTTTTATAAGTTGTTATAAACAGCACCAGTGTGTGCGTGTGACCATGAATGGCCATATATACATGGAAAGAGAAATGAGAAGGATTCTCGGTTAAAAGAACCTATTATTGGAGTTAAGCATAAGGCACTCCAGGGATCTCACAGTGGGTAATTTTATTCAGTTGCTATATTTAATATTATTTTATTTGATGACAATGGCCAGTATGTTTTATTGTTCAAATGACTTCCCCAATATCGAAATATTTTAAATCTTTAATGATAATAGTTTTAATTTTCATTGTTGTTATTTTAAGTATTGAGAAATGAGATAATTTATTTATTTCATTATTAGCGTGACAGAATTAATGTTTAGGATAGTTGCAATCGGGCTATAATGTTATATTTAATTAATTAAAAATAGACACCCAAATAGAGCATGATATGCATATGTTCTTATTTATATGTTAGCGTCATCCTTATTTAATTATAAATTGTATTTTAGCTAACACAGTAAATTCATTTCTCATTTAATTTTACTCGGTTACAAATGATGAACCGCTAGAGCATATCATATATCCTGTTTAGTGTTTAGTTATTGAATTATAGCAATTATCATTTTATCACTCATCTATATATTTATAATTGGTTACAAAATAGCAGCCTTTTTCATCATTACAGTAATTTGTATGCTGTTACAAAGTTTCTTACTGTTACAAATGGCAGATTATTTATTATTTTAATAATTAATAATTTCGTCTATTTTTATTTTCTGTTACAAATGGTTAGCTATTCATTAATTTTCTGTTACAATATATATGCATCTAGATGTAAAATTTCTCTTAAAATTGTTTAAAAACAGATAGGTAAACTATAGTAAACCATTTTCAATAATAAATAATTGATATAGTTGCTCAATTGTCTCAATTTGATATTAAGCAGAGATCTTAACATATATATTATAACAAAAAAATTTCACTGTTATAAAACGAAAATAAAACCTTTTTTGGGTTGTACTCTGTATTAGTTTTCTGCGCAGAGAAATTATTCCATTCAGCACCCAAAAAAATCCTCTTTAAGGTTTTTAAATTCTTCAACAAAATCTTCATTCACTGAAATAGAAAAATCTTTTGCTGAATTAGATTGCTAATATTTCAATGAAATCACATTCATCTTTGTCAAAACTAAGGCTGTAATGAAGAACTCTTATGAGACTACGCATGAATTATAGACTGTTCATTCATATATAAATATATTTGACAGTTGTCCAATCAGAATAAGAGATGAATTAACAAAAATTTCTGTATTCCTTTTGTTTTACAGTCAGTTGATTTATTAAAAGTGATTTTGGAAGGAGAAGAAAGATGTATAGTAATGGGCTTTCATAAGGCTGGAATATGCTGTAGTTCATTCCATTTGTCTAAACTGTTTGATCTTTTTAAAAATTCAAGACTCTCTCATAATTCCTAAATCATATTTTTTCAAAGTAGCTACTATTTTATAATTATTCAAATCAGGAGTGTGGCCAATTTCTTAAAAATGCAATGTAAAAGTTGATGTTATGCCATCAATCAAAAGTTAATTACATCAGCTTTTACGTTGCATTTTTAAGAAACTGTTTCCTGACTTGGATAATTATAAAATATTAACTACTTTGGAAAAATATGATTCAAGAACTATGAGAGTCTACTGAAATTTTAAAAAGATCAAACAATTTAAACAAATGTTATGAAATATAGCATATTCTAGCCTTAAGAGAGCCCATCATTTTATGTCTTTCTTTTTCTAAAATCGCTTTTAATAAATCAACTGACTATAAAACAAAAGGAAGTCAAAAATTGTTGCTAATCCAGTTCCTACTCTGATTGGACAACCACCAAATATACATATGAATGAACAGACTTTAATTCATGCACACCCTCACAAGTTCTCCATTACAGCCTTCACCTTGACAAAGATAAATATGATTTTGTGGAAAATTTGGCAACCTAATTCACTGAAGGATTTTTCTGTTTCAATGAATGAAGTTCTTGTTAAAGAATGTAAAAACTTTAAACAGGATTCAATGTATGCTAGATGGAAACATTTTTCTCTATGAAATAAACTAATACATGATATAATCTAAAAAAGTTTTTATTTTCATATATACATATTTTAGATACAGTTGATGTATAATACCATTTATTAAACATAAAATACATTGTTTTTGATTATTAAAATAAATTCTAGTAAACTTACTCTTGCATAGATATAATAAGATGATTTTCTAGATAATCTGCATTCAACACTTTGCCTCTGAAATAAATAATATATCATTTTCATGCTGCAAATAATTATGTGTGTTCATACAAAACACACACATATAGGCAATAAAACAAACAATGTGATATCTGTATCTTTAAATTGAAATAAATACTCTTTCTTTAAATTAGAATAAATACTGTCTCACAAGATAAAATCTGTTTCATCAAAATGATTCTTCATCAAGTTCAAACAATGTACATGTATGGGTTTATTCAATTTTAAGATGTTTGTATTATATTTTTAAAATAAATAGTTTATTATAAATTATTCATAATTTAAAATTCATAATCATAACATTCTTTAGATGGATTAAAAGGTTCTTTTTTGCAAAATTTAATATCCCTATATTTGGAATCAATTCTTAGAATGTAATTAGTGTATATTTGTCAATCAAACAATCATGATTGTAATATACGCATTTGTGTTTCTGATTATTCTGTTGAGTATTTGTAAATGATTTGGACACTTGATATTTATGCTGCTGATGAAAAAAGATCTATCTGGAGTGGGAATGGGGGCAGCTTGTACTTTTATAAATCAAATGGCTTGCTAAAAAAATGTCAATTTCAACTTAAAGGCACAGATGTCACATTATTTGTATTACATTTATAAACTGTATTGATATCTATTTGTGTATGTAAAAAAGGGTACAGATTTAGGATATAAAAATTGTGAAAAAGGCAATATAAAAAAAACTTAGAATCTTCATAATAGAATCTATACATATATGTACACATACATACAAAAGTTATTCATAACATTCATTTCACAACAAGCTTTAATAAATTTACTATTGTAGAAGCTATAAAAAAAAAAAAGCTTGAAATAAAAAAAAATAATCTTTTTTTACAGAACATTACTATACTTATTATGATAGTGAAAAATGAAATTTTGGTAAAAAAAAAAATATATGAAAAATTAATAAAAACAAAAAAATTTCTATTAAAAAATAAATTATCAATAACTGTCTTAAAATAATTCATGAAATAATAAATTCATTAACAATATGACAATTTAATGAATTATAAACACTATATATATATGTACCCTATCTTTGTGTATGTGTGTGTATATATATATAAACCTATTCACAGAACAACCAAATTCATAAACTTCACAAGTCAGATTCTTAAAAAATCATAAATGAACTTGCAAACCATATCCTTTCTTATATCATTCCAATCTAATTGGGAATCTTACTTGTGAATTATCATAGTAATGTTTTGGAACTTAAATGTTCTGTGAATAAGTTAATATTAATCCACATTACATATTTGTTAATTTACAGGCTTGTTAAAATTGTTAGTATATAAAATAGACCATATGTACCAACAGCCAACTGATAATTATATGTAAATTATACTATCATAGCCATCATGCTTAAACAAATCACAGAATATTAGTAATCCATTGTCAAGATAACATTACAATTAAGTGATAAATAGAAATCCTCTCTTTATTATCTTTGTCTAAGATATTTAGACAGACTGAAAATAAAAACAATGACTAAAACAGATTAAAATTAAATTTGCCTCATTACAATAAGCAAAGAAAGAATAAGAGGAGATTTCAACAAACACATAAGGATAATAAGTGGAGTATTTCCATTTACTGCCTAATTGTATGTTATCTTGATAACAGATTGCTAACATTCTATTAGTTTATTTAAGCATGAAGGCTATAATGATAAAATTTATATATATAATAATAATAATAGTCCTGAATAATGTTAATTTTATTTTGCAAAATTAAATGTCTGCTAAATCATGTTCAAACTTTAATATCAAATTAAACATTAAAAAAAAATAAAGTTAGGTGGAGTATCACTAGTTTCCAGACTGCTGATAATATCAATTATGATAAAAATACATATATATCCAGCAGAGATTGATTGATTTTTTTTTATCACATAATATTGTTAAAAAAGATGCCTCAAGTTAATATCAATATTAATATACAAATTAAAAAAACGTGTGAAGCACTTGAACGAGAAGCTATAAAGATTCCACAAATTATTATACGCTAAGCGCTTTCAAGGCCATTTGCCTCATATTCATAGCGGTAATGCGAGATGCAGAACAAGAAAATAAAGCGATATGCAAATGAACTAGATAGTCCAACGTTTGGAGCTGTCAAAGCAGGTGTTCCGTCTATTGATAGAGTTATTATTGCCATTAATGAAGTATGCTTCTCTGATTTTCCGCTTGATGTCGTTTTCCTCAATGCAGACTACTTTGGAGCTGGAGGGTTCAAACATATGGCCTGTCTTTTTGAAATGTTCTAAGAATGTTGATGAATTGTCGTTATTTTTCTTTGCTCTATTATAGGTGTATCTATGCTGTGCTGTCCTGTTGGTTATGCCTGCTTTAGTTTCTCCAAAATAAATGGCCCGGCAACCGGGTTGTGGGCATGATATGCTACAAACGACATGGGGGGTCTGAGAAGGTTCGATTTTGTCCTTAGAGTTATTGATTAGACGATTAGTGCAAAAGGGTGTATGAAAACTGATTTTAAATTTGTTGGGCAAAACCTTAATTAATTGGTAGGAGATTTTAGGTATGTGTGGAAGAGTAATGTATGGAAGTTTAATATCGTTATTATTGTCTGCGATTTTCTTATAAAATTGTTTATTAATGCATATTTGTGGAATTTAATTAATTATTTACATATATGGAAAATATTTTAATAAATGGAGGTTCCATTTTTAATACTAATTAAAAGTCTGCAGCCTCAATCTTACTAAACTAGCACCCAATCAAGAATATATGTCCTGTTTCTATGTTCAATATTTTAATATTATGATTTCAAAAGTTACATATATTCATTTACAATAATCTTAAAATAAACTATTTTAATAAAATTTATTATATGAACCTTTTGCAATTCCATGACTATAAAATCTCTCAATTGAAAATATATTAGATACATCTGAATTTAGAACTAAAAAGAATGAGACGATGATTGAAGCGTTATTTGTGCAACTGAAAATGTCCATTTTGGAATAAAGCATGCATCCTATAAAGAACACAATGATTTTTTTTCAAAACTCTTAAGGTCCAAATTTAACAATACACTGAAGATAGTTTAGTAATTTTCTATTTACAATATTTGTACTTTTGTCAAGCGTCAGTAGCCGAGAGGTCAGCGCAGCTGCCTTGTAAGCAAGCAGTTGCTTGCAGATGGTTGATGCGGGTTCGCTTCCTGGCCGATGCTTTGACATATAGAAAAAAGTTATATACATACATACATCTTGGTAGTTTTATCAATGTAGAGGTCCAACACAGCACTCCAATACACTGCTACTGCTTTTAGCAAGTTAAAAGAGTATTTCATCACAGGGAAATAACTACCTGCAACCAAATTAGCTGTATATAGACCTGTTATTTTACTTAATTTATTGTATGAATGTAAACCTTGGACACTCTATCAGCGCAATATAAAGGCATTATAAAAGTTTCATTTAAGGATGCTTGATAAAATTTTAAAAATATATTGGTAAGAAAAAAGTAATCAATATGATCTTCAGCTTGATGGATGTAATATTACTGAGTCCACTATTGTAAAATCACACTATCAGTGGATTGGAAACATAGAACAAATGAATAATGCAAGACTTCCTAAAAGTGTGTTTTATAATGAAGTTGAACATGGGTTTCATAGAGAAGTAGACCTTGACTACATTATAAGGATTACCTAAAAGGTATATCAAAAGAAATGCAATATCAGATGTAGCAAAGAAGAGAATACATTGGAGAGCTACAGTTAGACATGGTATTGAAATATTTCAGAAAAAAAAACTTTCTGCTGAGGAAACTAAACAACATCATAAAATATAAAGTAAACAGAAAAATAGACCAGCATGTTGTATCTTCTATACGTGGACACATTTGTGTTTCTCAGATTGGTTTGTATAGTCATCACAAAATTCATTTCTAGAGAGGTTTTTTTTTTCTTCCTCTCTCTCCTTTTTTTAAAGTTGGAATTGAATCATCATTTGTTATTATTATTATTATATGTGCTCCCCTAGTTACAAACTTAATTGATTCCTGACATGTGTTTGGAAGTTGAAATTGTTTGTAATTAGAGATTTGTAAAAAAAAAAAAGATCAAAAAAAGTTTTCAAAGTAGTATAAAGTTTTTTATTGATTATTATCTGGAGTTTTGTTTATAAATTTATCAAGAGTTAATTGAATTGTATTCTTTTTCTTCTCTTGATAAAGAATTCTGTAATATTCTGTGTCCTTTTCTATTGCCCTTCGTACACAAGATAACAAGATATATGATCTCCATTGGGATCACATTCTTCCATGATGGTCAAAAATTTGACAAGCTGCATGAAGGTTTCATTCATATTCTTGATTGTCAAACTCTTAACAATAAGTTCATTATCAGGTTCTTCTTCATTCTGTATTTCATTCATCCCTTGTAGTTTAATCAAATCTTCATTTGACAGAGGTTCTGAGTGAGATTGCATTAACTCATCAATATCTTTATGAGTGACATCTAAATTTAATTTAATTCATTCATTATATTGACTATTTCAGTTGTGATATCTTCAGAAGTTTCTTCAATGTCCATAGAAGCATTCATCATTTGTGGATATATTTTTTCCAACGTTTCATTGTTGACTCTCTTATTTCAGCCCAAGCACCCCCAATAATATTTATTGCATCCCATATATTATAACTTTTCCAAAAATCTCTTACGTGTAGGTTTATCTTCCTTGTCAATTGCCTTGATTTCTTGAGTCATTAATCTTCTCATATAATACTGCTTAAAAGTAGCTATCACAGTTTGGTCCATAAGTTGTATTTCACTTGTAATATTGGGAGGGATAAACACAACATTAACTTCTCGATATAAATTTTTCAGAAATTTTGGATTTCCAGGGGAATTGTCTAAGAACAATAGTGTTTTAAATGGTAAATTATTCTCATTACAATATTGCCTAAAGCTGTGCAGTATCCCAGGCTTTAGGATTTGATTGCCAAATAACTGGAAGCATTCTTTTATCTTTTCCTTTCAATGCTCTAGGATTTTCTGTCTGATAAATTAGCATTGGCTAAAATTTAAAATCACAAGCTAAATTACCTCCAAGAAGCAATGCTAATCTGTTTTTAGAAGGTTTATGCCCAGGTGCAACTGACTCTTCCTTTTCTAAATATGTATGTGCAGGCATCTTTTTCTAAAATAATCCTGTCTCATCTACACTGAAGACCAGGCATGAAAAATAAGCTCCATCTTTAATGATATTAGAGAAAATGGAAATAAATTCACTGGCACATTCCCCAGTACATTTAATATTATGTAAAGAATATCTCATTTTAAATTTGTGAAACCAGCCACTGCTTGCTACAAATTCAACAGCAAGTCTTCTTTTAATTCTTTCTTCCAATCTTCATGCAAATTAAGAGCCTTAGCTTGAATAATTGATAAACTCACTGGGATGCCTTTTTGGTGTTGATCTTCAATCCATAAAGCTAAAGATTTCTCCATTTCATCCATTACTCTGCCATGTCTTTTTGAAACAATATTTGAAGAAATAGCCAATTTTTAACATATTCCTTAATTTTGTTCTTGTTTTTCACAATTGTATATATTGTTGATAGATTAAGCAAAAGATTCAACATTTTCAGAATGTCTAGTTATATCCATTTTTGTCTTGATCATTTGGGGTTTATCAGAGCTTGATTTCTTTTTAGTTGTATCAACACTGCTATATTTTTGTTTCTCACTCATGATTTTAATTAATAAGAATAAAAAAAATCACCAAAACAGAAATATATACAGTGCATATGTAATGTAATCGCGCACAAACTACTTTTAAAAATAAGCACTAATCCAGGTAGTCTGTGATGATGCTAAAAATAAAAGTAATCAATGTCAGAGATGGAAAGATTTACTGTATTTTATATAGATTTTTATTGTTGTCTAAAATATACTTTTAATTATTTTCTAAATTCCCAAGTTTATCTTTCTTTAGAAAAAATTCAATTACGAATGTATGTAAATAGTTTTTTTTATCATGTGCATAGATAAAGATCTAAAGTCCAAAAGAATTTCAATTATCACTTCCTAGTAATTTAGACATTTAACAATCACTATAGCCATTATGTGTTCGAATTATTGTTCTTTTTGACAATCATTCCAGATATTAAATTATATATTATCTGTGATCTTATAAAAACAAATTATATTAACAAAAGCTAATATTAATCATGATTATTATCACTAAGTTAGTAATTAATTTTCTTATGTCCTTTTCAGAGTGTTTAGCAATATACATGAATTAAATAATAATACCAATTACAAATAGAAAAGCAATTAATTTTATTTTTATCATTTAAGTTGCAACGAGAATGTTGCATTTGCTTATTGGCAAACTGAGAACACCTATTTCTAACTTATATTTAATTAGAAGATGATAGCATCTCTTTCCATCTCTCTTCTCTCACTCTAGAATCAAATTATATAAATATTAAGAGGGCAGTTCAGTTTTCAACTCTCACAGTCATAAAATCAAAAACCATATACAAGCCTAAAAATTAAATGCAAAATGTCATTAGCTATCTGACAAGAGGATGATCCTTTGCATCATTCCAGAATAGCTTTTCTGACTTTCAAAGCTGTTTCACTTCAAAATACTATCTTTTCTTTAAAACATTCATTAATCTTTCACTTTTTCTATATTCTTTTCTTAACTTACCCTTTAAATTTTTATCTGTCCTTTTTTAAATTTGCTCAGCAAATAAATTATTTTTCATTTAATCATTTCTAACCTTATCCTTTAAACTCAGCTTTTCATTTTTCTTCAAATTCGCTTTTTAAAAGACTTCAATTGTTTCCCTAATTGTTTACGTTTCTATATCATTTAAACCTATATTTGAGACAAACTTTAGTAGTCACTTTTTAAATTTCATTTCAACAGATCGCATAACAAGTTTTTATTCTTATTAAAAAAACTGATTAACAATTATAATTATCATTCTAATTTCTTTCTTACTACTTCAACCTTTATTTAAGTAACTCACAAATGTATTACTTTATAACTTCTCCCATTGCTATTCTTAAGCCTTTACTCTCATAACTTTAGTCTAAGGTGCGTTTATTTTCATTATCAACATTCTATAAACTGCATTATTTTAAGATTTTGTTAAATCCATTTTCAATATCTGTGATATACCTGATGCAATTAACTTCATCTAATGACACTTCTATTTTTAATATTCATTCAGCCAGAAATTAGTCATATAAATGTATTGCCATTTAGTATTTCACGAATCTTTAATTATTTAGTTTAATTATCTACATCTGTTAACACTAAATAAAACTAAACTTTATGCCCATACTGATGTGTATGGTTTTAAACTTGTTAAATTAATTTTTTTCTAATATTCATTTTTATTTGTCACTAACTATTTCTTTCTGGTTCAGTTATTCTATTAAAGTCTAAATCAATTTTACCACCAACCCCTCATACTACTTCTATTAAATTTAAATCCACATTAGTTCTAAAATACAGATATGAATTCTTAATATTATTTATAAATCTAATTTGAATAAATATATATTCTATTAAAATTTGTTTTTATCATTTGTAGCTTTCTATATATAATTTCTTCTTTTATGTTTTTAAACAATGTACTCATAATTAAATGTTACTTTCCATCTTTTATGATGTAATGATTAGCTGTTAAAAAAACTGAAATGTTAGAAACAATTTTTACTAAAAAGGTCGAGCAAAAAAAAATACTACTACTGATTTAATCAAGATTTATCACCTGATTATAGTACTCACTTACTAATAATATTATTAATGTTTTACCATTGTATGCCAATCTGCTAATTATTATTACAGAACTATTCTGTGTTCTTTTTTATTTACTTTTGTAGTTTTTTTATACAGGATTTCTATCTCTTCATCATAAATGCTAACTGATAAAACAGCCATATATCTCTCAAAATTTCTATTAGCCTAAAATTTATAATTATATAATTATTATGTATAAATTCTCTTTGCTTTTGGTTTTAATGCAATAGCAACTTCATTATATGTATCCATTACTTTTAGAATAAAAATTTCAGCAAATCTATCACTACCCCCACTCATTCCAATCCTCCAACTTTTACATTTCTAAGGACAGATCTTACATCTTTTTCATTGTTCAATCAATTACCTTTTTTTAAATTAATTCTTCAATTATTGATTAAAATTGTACTATGCCTTAAGCTGGTTTAGAAAAACTTAATACAAAAATCAAAACCTGGAAATCATAGCTTTCTCATGCGACTGATACTATTATTAGTAATCATAACTTAAACTGAAATTTAGCAACACTACTTAAATTGAAATTTTATTTCCAAAATAGAATAACAACTCTAATTTCCAGTTAATATGCATATGAAAGCAGTAACTTCATTTTCACTTTAGAGATATCTTTGCAAGGATAAACAATAATAAACACCAGATTATCATAATTAATTTGTTTTGCTTTTTTTTTTTAAAAAAAAAAAAGGGAAGTCTTGGAAACTAAGTGTTTTACCACCTAATGTTTATGGAGTGTTTATATATGTAAAGTTGATGGAGTGAATACAAGTTTTATTCCTATATTATGTATGTATTTCTGACTTCTGCAAATATATTTATGAACTGATTTTTTAAAAAAGTTAATATGATTATAATATTATTCCTGAAAACTTCTGAGAATCCATTTTTCCCTTTCAGTCATTTCTCTAATTATTGCGCTTTAATTAGAATAATGTATCTAACAATATCAATTTAATATTCAAATCTCATAGCTAAATCTTTTTTTTTTCTTGCAAATGTAATAAATAATAATTAACATTTATATGTTTGCTATAAATGAGTTATATATGTGATATGAATTTTTTGGATAAACTTGAAGCTTAAAAAACTAATTAAACCCACTCCTCGGTTCTTAATGCTTATAAAAAAGATTATTTTCTTTTATTACTACTAACAGTATAAAGGTCCATCTTAAAAATTACATGCTTAAAATTTTTGCATTTTCCTTTATATTGTATTGGTGATAAAAAAAATTAATTTCAATAATCAGAATAAAAAAACACAATAACACTAATAAATAAAAACTGTAAATGATGTGTCATAAAAAAACTATATTTCTTCGAATCACTGAAAATTGTTGCGTAAATATAGCTATAAAAATAATTGAAAAAAGTAGCTTACCTACATATCTGACCTTCGAAAAAATTTTCATGTACAACTGTTACAGGTTCATCAGCTAAAAGTGTTTTCTGAAAAGTATCAATAAATTAAAATTATTGCAACATATATCATTTATAAAATTTGCTTTTCAAATTTTTATTATATATATTAAATATATAAGCAGTTCCCAATTAATTTAATTGATGCATTCTATAAGATTTTATAACTTTATACATAAATCAAAAAAATAATAATCTTTATTACTGTAAAATATTAAAGTATATCTTTAAATGATCATAAATGTAAGTGTATTACTGAAATGAAAAAGTTTTTATAAAGCATAAACTATGTGAAACATATTTCTAAAAATATTTATAATATTGAATATCCAGTCTATTAGCAAATGTATAATTAGAAAGAGAAAGACTTTAACCTTTTTCACGTGCACCTTAAATGTTTGTATAATGGCCAAAGAATGTAGATTTTAACTAAAGAGGGACCTCTCAAACCTCAACACAAGATAGCGACTTTATAAATATAACAACAGCATCTTATCTTTAATCTAAATTCTTAATAATATAACCAATCTGAAAAGATTTGAGTGTAAAGATATTACACTATTCACATTTAAATCCACTATTTCCTTTCACAAATTAACTTATGTGAAATCTTGTGATTTACAATGAGTTAATATTAAGATCCTTTTTAATGGAAATATAAAAACTGATGTAAAGTTTTAATTATTAATTAATAAAATTAATTTTACTGTTAAGGAATAAGTTTTTTCTTTCTATTTTATAAGATTATTATTCAACTTTGATTTTCATGACATATAACAATATTTTGCATACTTTCGATAAACTTTTTGTTACCAAATATTTTTTCTACAAATATAAAATTAAGTATTGTATCATCATGGTCTACATTTAAATCTGGAAATACTATATTCATTTTTAAAAAAATTTTGTTAGCTTATTTTAATTCTCAATTGGTTTTAAAAAAAATAAAAAAAGTTTGTTTTATTAATAAATAATGATTGACAATAAGTCTTAGTGCTAAATGACATAATGTAATTTTTTAATTTCTTTTGACAGTATATTGTTAATATTTCATACAGCAAAAATATAAAATTTAATATTTTATTCTTAGAAAGACTTGATAAAGTGAATTACATATTGATGGATTTTTTTTGTTGACATTTTATTTACTGCAAACATTTCACAAATAATATGTGAGCATAGACAAACAAAATAGTCAATTATTATTTAGTGTGTGTATGCATGTATACATATTTTATGTTTACATGATTAAAACAGTATTAAATTACATATATTTAAAACATTATTTTATATATAAGTATTTAAACAGATATTTAAAATATTAAATATTGTATATTTAAATAGATAGATATACAAGGAATGTTTATATTTTATTTAAAAATATGATTTAAGAATGTATTTTAATTTGTAAATTTTAAAACATTTATTACAAAATTAAAAAAAAAATTTAATATCATAAACACTTATGTTTTGCAAGAACTTTTATTGAATGGAATTGAACTCTTAATAACAGACCGTAGCAATGAGCTAAATTTGAGTTATGTTATGAAACAATATCTAGGATAGTGACCTAAATATGACATCATCAGCAAAAAGGTATTTAGGCCTCTGATGGTTGCTCTCTCTCAATTTGCAACTCAATAAACAAAATACACAAAATTCATGTGTTATATTTTAATATTTTAGAGTTTTACTACAGACATGTATGACTGAGTAAATAAAACATTTGCTCAAAAACTTTGGTCTTTTGTGAGATCTGCATAACATCAGGTAATAAAATCATCTCATGGAAATATAATTTAAATGCTATGAAGTAGGAACATAATTTAAGTGATACAATGTATAATTCAATATAAAAATATAATTTAAATGTCGTGATTTGTTCTTTAAAAATACAATAAAATTACCAATGCTGTTATTATCGTAAAGAAAGAAAATGTTAGCTTTAATATTTTATTATGGATTGCCTTATATGAAACTTTGTTAAAATAGATAAAAAAAAATTTATTGTTATAAATTGAAATATATTTGAATTTAAATACAAAGCTTACTTAGCATATCTATGTATTATGGAAAACATTGTGGGAAATCTGAAGAAGGTAATGATAAGTAACAAAAGTTTATATATATGAATAATATTCATTCTTAATAACCTAGTCCAAAATAAATTACAACTGCTATATAGATATTTAATGCCATATATATATATGTAATATTATTATATGTAATATATATATTGAAACAAGCATGCTATTTCACATGTGTATGTATTCTAAAAACTATTTTACTCCCCCCCACCTTAAAAATCAGCAGATGTATAAAAAAGTCGATCTTATATATATATTTTTTAAAAATATAGAAAAAAGTTTAGTTTATGACTTTACAAGAAAATCATTATTTTATATAATTGAAAAAAAAAAGTTTATAATTAAAAGAAACTCATTATTGCTTTTATAGTTTTAAATTATGATGTAAATAAAAGCTGGCATTTATTAAAAAGATTACATTTTTAATTTTTGGAACGATGTCTTCGAATAAAGTGATAACAGCTTGAGGCCGTTTTATTAAATTGGAAAACATAGCTTAATCCGTATGATTTCTTATCTTTGCTGCGAAAAGGATTGTCCAATTATTAAAAAAAAAAAAAGCACTCGGGCTTAAATGAGAGCGGTATGCAAATCAGTGGGAAAGGCTGCTTAATCAATCCAAGAATCAGAATATATATAGTCGAGTTCCAAGTTCAGAGCAGATTTTTTAAAAAAATTTTCAAAGAGATTTTTAGGAGATTCTAAAGAAAGTTTTTCCAAAGAGTTATTTTTTTAAAAGAGATATTTTTCAAGTAGATGTTAAAGAAGAATTTTGAAAAAAGATTTTAATTTTAAAAAGATATTAAGGGCATTTAAAGAACCACTGTTAATAATAAAAAAGAAAAACATTAAGGAAATTATAACGATGGAAGGCTAAATCAACAGCTTCATCTCTTCATCCCAAGCCATGTTTCTCCAGGATTTGCATGGATAAACCTCATACAAAGTAAATTATGCCATTCAACTGAAATCAATGCCCCCTTTTTAATGTAGGCACATCATGGATATGAAGGAAACAACTGGATAAAAATGAAGGTAATGATTTTACAAGATATTCAATATTTATGTGTTTATAAAACAAGACAAAACGTCTTTCTTAAACTAAAATTATGAATAAATGTAGCTATATGAAAATACGTTTATTATAAATGAAACTAAAATTATAAGTGTTTTTAAAAGACAAACAAAACGTCTTTATTATAAATAAAATAAAAAAATTATTATTACTAAAAATAGCTGCGTAAAAATACGTTTTGTTGATAATGAATTGTAAATGCTAGATGTCATAAATGTCAATAATCAAAGGGTATTTTATTCAATATTTATACATGTTAATAAAATAGAAAAAAAAACTAATATCTTTCTTATAATGAATTATGTGAAAATACATTTCATTAATGATAAATATAAAAAAAAATTATCTATAATCAAAAGGCATTTTTAATAAGGATTGACTTCTCATCTGCAGATATATTTGAATTAATAAAAACTAAACACGATTACTTGTACGATATATATTACTAATATACAAATAAGTATACCTAGAAGAGTCAGAAATACGGAGCTATTACATATAACTCTAACTGGCTAATAAATAAAATGCTAGCAGTTATATTCATTATTATATCTGTAAAGGATATCTACATACAACCACATTACATGTGACTACTATCTAAAATACTATAAATCAAAATTAAGTGGAACTCTGAATTAAATACAGTGCTATTAGTTATATTCATTATTATGTCTGTAAAGGATGTATTCATACATGAATAATTTAAACCACATTATATGTGAATACTACCTAAAATAATACAAATCACAGTTAAGTGGAACTCTGAATTAAGTGCTATTAGTTGTCTTCATTATTCTCTCTGTTGTCTTAATATATCACACTCCTCTCTGTGAACTAATTAAATGATTAAAGATGTAAACTGTTAAAGAACTGTTGAGAGAAGGACTTTATTATACTCTCAACAGATTACATTTTCTAAGCCATCTAAAATATTATTGGAAGTAGGCCGAAGGAACCCAATGGACTGTCATAGAAATACTATGTTTGATGGACATTTATTTAAACCTGTTATTAAATAAAATTATTATTACTTAAAATTAATCTTAGTTGTCCAGTTGTTCAATTCTATTTTGTTTTTATTGCATCACTCAGCATTCAGTGCACTTGTTCATGAGAATTTCATGCCTCCTGAGCTATGTCTGGCATAACTAGATCTACGTAAGGTCAGGTTGTAGTGAGATGGAACTCTAGTGGTGCCGTTTGAAAAACCAAACATAGAAATGTCTAGATGCTTCCGGCCTCTGTGGTGCTACATCCTCTGATGAGCAGGAAATATTGTTGTAGGGGGGGGGGTTAACATCTGCATTGGGGAATGCCAATCGATAGTTCCTTCCTGCAACATGTTCATCAGGAAATTGTTACAACCGAGATAATAAAGGAGTTGTATGGTGGTCAGGTTACAATATATATGTAATATATATATATATTGTAACCTTCTCCTCTGATCATTGGACAATCAGTCCTACACATTACTGGATGCCATAATCCCATATAACCTACATCATCCTTAATCAATCAATCAAGCCATCACGTTGCATGGCGTACTCCCAATTGTAACCATCTCCTAGATTGCTGTAATCATAAATGAATCATATCGCACATTTTAGGTACTATAATCTTCCCTGTAGCCTTCCCGCTAATCTAACTAGTCCAATTTACATGTTTGGGAAAACATATCTTTCTCTGTAACTTTCCTTGCTACAACTAATCTAGAATATATGTCTAAAATAAATGATAAACTAAAGATGATTTCTTTATTAGCTAAGCTCGCATGAAACTATAATCTTAGAGAAGATCACAAGGTGATTAATAATTTCTGGTCAAGCTAGCCTCCAAATCCACAAACAAGCAAACAAACAAAAAAATTATAAAATAAACTTCATATTTGTCAAACTAATCAATAAATAATAATTAGATCGATGAAATGAATATGAAATTAGAAGTATAAATTAGGCAATAAGTAAATGAGGATGTAAATGATTAAATGAATGATGAAAATAAGTAATAATTAAATAATAAAATAAAATGAGTCTGAGGATGAAGATGTATAAGAGTTAATGGATGATTAAGATGAGACTGGAATAAGAGCTGATGAATGATGAGTGAATTAGGATAATGAATTAGGATGAAAAAAGAGAATAAAGAAAGATTGAAATGACAGATGAGAGGAATGATGATGATGAAAGATTATGCACAGAACTCTAAATTTGATATTGAATTAAATAATTATAAGACAATTAAATAAAATACAGATTCTAAGCTTACTAAAACCATAATATTCACCATAAAGTCAAAACCAACTATACATTTCAGACAAAAGAAGTAATAAATACTTTAAAGTTTGGTTGACCTTATATCTCAAGGTGAATGTAACACAATTCCATTCTAATTACATAAATTTACCATAAATTCCATTCCTATCACAAATTGATATAATTTATTCTTCTCAGGGTTCACATAGCTTAAAGGGTGATATACAAGATACACTTGGGTCAGTGAGAGGGATTTCCCTATAATCACAGGATATGTCGATAGCAATAACAATAATAATGTGTGGGTGTGTTGATTAGCAATAAGAATACTGAAGACTAAATAAATTTTTAACACAACAAGATTTATTTACATTATATAAAGATTCTTTCAGACACATTACATGAAACAAGATAAATCCATTCCAAAATTAGGGATGGAAATTAATGATGTGGTAAGTAATGACCAACTAATATGACAGACATTTTGGATATATTTCTTTATTATTCTATCAGGTAGACTAAGATAGTTAAATTTATTTGAGCTATCTTGGCATTGAAATTGCAAACAAAATGTATTAATATCCTTTGGATATGCGCAACTTTTAAATGTAAAAAAAAAAAAACCTCTAAATTACAATTTATTATATCAAACTGTAGCTGTTTGAGTTATTAGAATATGATAAAGGCAATTATCACATTCCAATACAAGTAATAATTTATTATAATTTACTATATAAAAAAAATTTCATTGCATTGATATGGGGCAAACATCATCAGTTAAATGCACACATGACACCAAAAACATTCACTTTGTCCACAGCTTAACCATTTATTAATTAACTGATCTTACTATTCATCAATAAATACCTACTTGTTGAAAACCAATCCACATTGTCCATGTACACACCTTGCTCTTTTATGTATAAGTTCTACAAACACTAGTAGGTTTTGGTTGGTCTGTTTATAAACTGATGAAGATTACACAACATCAGAAAGACACTATTTCAATTATCCTTGCTATTCGATTAAAAAAAAAAAACACTACACTTTATCATACACGGTGGAATATTAACTATATAACTTCTTGAGGGATCTAAATAAAGGAGGCTCTACAAAACAACATGATAGTTGTATATCAAGAAACAACATAATAGTTGTATAAGAATATGGCCAATTCTGATACCTTTTCATAGGTATAAAAGTGTGGGCAGTGCCTCTTCACTGGAAAACAGAATTCAGACCATGGGATCATCCTTTTTTAGGCTTAACTATGCTCTAAGCACTAACTCTTAATCAGCCCCAACAATATCATCCTCTCATATTAACCAACAACGGGGAACTCTCCATCATCCCCTCTACAATATGAATTATTATTATATCTAAGGCTCTTATATGTAGCCCAAACTCATCCTAAAATCTATCACAAATTCTGATCAATACAATAGCAAGGTAAAACAACACTAATAATCTAAGTGGAAACATAAATATTCCATTGCACATTGCAGAAACTATTAATGTTTTATAAACAGATCACCAATATCAGTAAAATAACCATTAATTATTTCAAAATAATAATTATACCTTTTATTATAGCAAGCCATATACATGTAAACAAGGAGGATTAAACTACATTTTGTATTTAAAATGGACATTCTCGTTCATAAGCCAAATTAAGCAATAATAATAAAAAAATACTTATTAAATTATTTTATATAATAGAACAATGGTATCATTATGTGTATATTTTTGACCAGTTTGGGTCTATTTGTTCCCCTCCTCAATATAATATTAACATCTGTCTTAGCAGTGAAAGAGATAAACATTTCTCTTTCTTCCCAGACAAATGATATTTAACATTATGCTTTCCCTTCATTGGGAAAATAATATAAATATGAATAATAAATGTATATAACTTTATACACAGCTACATCATTACTTAGTATATTCTATACCCTGATACATATATAAAAAAAAAACCTAATACCTGAATAACACATGACAGAAAAAAAACGCATTACAATATTATATATAGCAATTAACAAACTAAACAAACATTACATTTTCTACCATTGGACTTTATCGAAGTTTGATTCGTTCTTATAAGTAAAACAATATGAAACGGATATGATAAGTAAACATTCCTGAGTAATATATATATATATTGGTTATCCGGTTTAATATTAACATCTTCAGACAAAATTCAAACATTTCTCCAATGGCAATAGAAATCCTTTATCGGTTTGTGTACTAATGTAAGCATACTGAAGCAATATGAAAACATTTGCGAGAATAAGTCACGTAAAATAGGTTTTATTAATTTTGTTTTTCTTCTTTTTTTTTTTCATCTGCGCGAAGATCTGTTATACTCTTAAATAATCTGGTGATTTTAAAACCGTTTAAAATATTATCACATTGCAAGTTATTCACTGACAATAAAATAAATCAATATTTTTTTCACTTCCCTTTTATCAGAAAATTATGATGTTTTAAGTTAAACTGAGAAGAATCTATTTAATTATAAATACGATCTTCTAAGTGATTTTAATTAATATGTAACATATATTTTTCCAAATGTAGCACAATTATAATCAGTTTATTATGATCTATGAAAATAAACTTTTAAATCATTTATGGATTTTGTTTACTTTGTTTTCCGTCCACAGTAATTGTCACAATCTTAAATAATCTGGGTAATTTTAAACACTTAAAATATTATTACTTTATCTGTTGTATAATCAAGAAAAAAAAATTAATATTTCTTTATTCACTATTATTGGCAATTTATTTCATATTTAAGAATGTTAAGCAGAATTGATTTAATAGTAAGCAATTATTAATAATATATATGTGACTGCTTCCCGGGGAATATCAGAGCAGACGATTTCTCTTCCCAATGAAATAAGAAATATTTTATGCACTTTTCTTTTCAAACAAATTACTTTATATGATTTAAAGTGAAATTTTAATTTCTTCATTATTTCTTGAAATTTTTCTTCAAATGATTTAGAATATTTTCTTCAAATATTAATTTATACACAAACGGATTTTTCTGCTTAATACTGAATTAATGGCAGCACGAAAATTAAAATAGTTTAATCTTTTTTTCTCTTCAGTCTAAATAACTTTTGTGTTATGATTAGTTCTGATAATTGATTAAAATAAAGAAAACAAAAATAATTGCTTACGTTTTCTGGTATTATTTTCCGTTCCAAATAGTACATGATTCGGCAAATACTTATTCAAATAGCGGTTCTGCCAGTGTTTCCTTCAGTAGGCAAAGTTAAGAATCTAAGATCGATGAAAAGTGGTGTAGAGATTTCACAAAGTTAGTGAGTTTACTCCATACTATTCAAATCCATATATCTATGAAATTTTGTCCCAATTAATTTTAAAAAAATTAATATTTTCTAGCCTATTTCTTCTATTTTACTTCAGAAGTGGAGTTGTAGTCTTGTTCCATTTACATTTCTTAGAGTAGTCTCTCTCCCTCTACAAACTTTTATATTATATACTTTGTATTGCCTGGCAGTGATTGGTTCTCAATGAGCCAATCAGTGTAAAATGTGAATAAATTAAGTTTTATTCCTCTAGTGAGAATCATCTAGACTGATGCATCTCAATTTACATTAAAATATAGTATATGCTGCCCAATAATATTTTAATACTATTAAAACAACACTTGAAATAGCTGCCGCTGGAACAATGTGATAATATGTCTATGGGATTTATATCCCCTCTATCAGATTTTCCAATGTCTCACAAACAATCAAGATCATCATCACTTCTTAAGATATTTCTTAGTGAGCTTTTGCTTAGTGGAAAAATTATAATCCACAAGCATTTCATTCTACAACTAGTCTCTACACATTGATGTTCAATATCTTAACAAATTATTACCAATTAAAAATTAAAATTTTACACATTTATCCACTGGATAAAACCTATTATCTGTGAGCCAAAACATATGGTTACAATATATATATTGAAGCGAAATCTGTTGCACACATTTGGCTTCACTTTCTAATAATGTTTGAAACCTCCAAACATGGGTTCAAACCTAATCATTTAATTATAGACCACTGGGGAGTGGAGGTATACCAATGCACGTGATTGTTTATGTATTTGTAAACTTTAAATTCATTTAAAATTAATATGCATAAAAAAATTATATATTTTCATTACGGTAAACAATCATGCGTAGGTGTGTGTAACAGATAAACTTTAATAATTTAAAGCGTTGCATAATGTATATTTTATTCATACATATATTTTAATAGAGAGAAAGTTTGAGAGTGTGACGTAAAATTAGAAAATAAAAGACTTACCGTCTTCCAAATTCTAAAAAAAAATCTGTTTTATTATAATATAGATTTATTTAAACGTCATAGTTAACGTTGATTCCGCAGGTCTATTTTCAGCCTAAAGTAGATCAAAACCAACTCTCGAACTTAATCTCGTTTGTAGTCCAAAATATGCTGTATCATTGTAGTTATTAAAACATCCGGGAACTACCCATCGGCGGTGACAACGAGTATAAATACAACCACATTTTCTAACTAAAAGAGGAGACATGTCATTTTTCTAAAGCGTTGCTAAGGGGAAGTCACGCCCCTCTGAACGGTAACATGACGAGCTAGTAAAACATAGATTTGCTTCCCCGGATCTCTCCAAAAATCTAACCGATGCCTAAATACTCGGAAATCATCGTTCATAAATTACTGCCAAAATGAACTTTATATTGAATAAAGAATGGACTGAAACCTTCATTTCGTCAATTTGTAGCTAAATTAACTCTTTTATCAAACATGAAACCAACACGTGCGCACCCGGCTGGAAATTCATCGGAAAGAAAGGTAATTCCCTGCCGCAAAAATGAACTTTCATCTTAATAGCCTTTTCTATTGTAAAATATAAATGTAAACCTCCAATAATGTTATTCACTATCAGCTAATGTATGTCTTTTAAACATTTCTAGTTCTGAAAATTTTCCTAATGTAAAAATGTAATTACTTATTTCTCTATCGGTAATGCTAAGCCGATTAACTGCCTAAACAATGACCTCTTTTCTTTTTTGATTTCTTTTTGTTTTATATTTAAACTGTAATTCTCACTTTATAAACTCGAATGCTAGGTTCTCACTCTCCTTGTATTTTTATTTTAATGCGGCAATGTTTATTTAATATTATGCAAATCATATCAAATTTTAGTATGCTAATAACTCAATCTGGCGAATCAATCCTATTTATTTTTGCTATTCTGCCATTACGGAAGATTTAATCGTAAACGTAAGCTTGCTTACATTATAAAATTCGCCCGATCGAGAGATATTCCTAAAATATGTTTTAATAATGAATATTATGCTTTTCACTGCTATTTAAAATAAATAATTTACTATTGCTCCACGCTATTGATTAACATGATAAAAATTGAGTATTACATAAATTTAATTCAGATCTTTATGTCTAAATGATTCATTTTATAAGTAGCCCGCCATCTAACGATAATTTAAATCACTTATTTCTCGGGCGGATTAATATGCGTTTAACGAAGGAATTTTAATGTTTTTAATATTTTATCCTTAAGATATTGAATAAATTCTTTAAGTAAGTTGTATGCTCCCGTTTGGGACTGCTTTTAGATCATTATTTCATTACGTTAGACTTAATTAGTATTTTAAGGCTGTATAAATCAGGGTAAATCAAACCTGACAGCTTTCGTAACGTTCCTAATTCAAAAATGGCTTTGTCATACTTTCTCTCGTTAATGGAATATATATATAGCACAATTCTCGACAGAGCGTGGAGGCCCCAGCTCTTACAGATTGTCTTAGGTTAGGTAAGCGCTGCTATGGGTTAACATTCGACGAGTCGGAACCATAGTATCTTGCCAACCAATTCCCGATGCTATCCGTCACAAGTGCGGATAAGCTTATTTTTCTTCGCTCCCAAATTGATGAAGCTCCTCGTCCGCTCAGGCCTTATCATGCGGTTCACACGTTATCGTTCCTATCCTTTCATATGGTTCAGATGTCTATAAGCCGTAATGATATAATTTCCCTAAGCTATCCCAAAATTCTCGTTATAGTTTAAATTTAATTAACTTTATTATATATATTATCGCTTATTAGCACTACCCATCCTTCGTTCAACCGCTATTAATACATCATTAATTAACTATTGAGAAAATCTATAACTGTTGACTCGCACGACAATATCAAAATGATCATGCTTTTCCTATTTCTCTTCGCAGATAAGAAATAAATGAATCATCTCATAATGTTCCAAAATAATTGATCTATAATTAATGTACCTTCCATGAAATCCAAATGTAATCAAAACTTGTTAGATCATTTATTATTTAAAATATAATCATTATAAAAGCTTGCGTATAGTTATCAAATTATGTTATATTCATCTTAATTTAAATGTAATCATATGTTGAATAAAAACCCTCGTACTGTTATTAAGTTTGGTCATATTCTATGTAATTTAAAATCTTATAAGCATTCATTCTAAAAGCTATCGTCATTGGTTAGTTTCCTTAATTTGGGAATATCATAGCGTGAGTAATAGCAACCCGTTAAATCACATTAGCATATTAAGCCGCATCTGTTCAAATAATTAATTTATCATTATGTATATTTAGTGGTGAATATCCATCAAACCTTGTTATGTTATCCGGTTTGTCATGGAATGCCCAAGTGACCATAAGTGAAACCTAAATCGAGTGTTCAATATATATAATTTCTAATTCATTGTAAATCTCCATATCTAGTAATTCACATGATTAATCAATTATTATTAATATTACGTTTAATAAATTTACATTTAATAAGCTATTTTTTGGATATTTTTGTTGGTTTGTGTGTGCACATCTATCATTACTTTGCGTTATCAATTAGTTAAGCCGTAGGTCTCTTGTATCTTTGCTGAACCTTTCTGGGCCGGAGTAAATTGAAGGGTAGGCTGCTATCATCAGAAATGTTGTTTGTAATGTGATAGATTTGGGAAGTGGGCAATAGGGCAGAGTTCATGAGTATCCCTGACCTGTGTATCTCGTATATGATTGAACTCTAGGTACTTTTGCTTAGGTCCTAATTCTTGTTAGACGAACATACAATTCTGACCGGTACAATATATATATATTTAGAATGTAAAGAGCAAGTGTAATTAGAAGTAAAATGTGTGCTAATGTTAAAAGAAATAAAATAATCTAGGGGCAACAAGATTAAAACAGCATTTCAATGATAAAGATTCTGCAGGTTATGATCATATGAGTAAATTTAAACAAAAAGATTTTAAAATAGAACTTAGTAGAATGTATTAGATTGTATTATGAAAGAATTATAAAAAAGGAAATTTATATTAATGAAATGTAACCTGTAATGAATAGAATGTTAATTGAAAAAGAAGAGAATAATAGGTTGATTTAATTAAAAAATTATAGGAGATTATTTTTAAAAGGGTATTTAAGAAATGAATGTAATGAAAAGTAAAGATTGTATTTTTATATTGCAATATTTCCATTATCTAATATGCATATTGAATGTCTTTAGAAATATTTAACTTTATTTAAATATTTCAAATACATTCAACTGTTAGTAATAGCACATCAAACAGGTTGGTGTATGCACAACGTTTTGAGAGGTATTATTCTCTCCTTCTTCAGGTGCTATTTACTAATAGTTGAATGTATTTGAAATATTTAAATAAAGTTAATTTTTCTAAACACATTCAATATGCATATTAGATGATGGAAATAGTCCAAAATATAAAAATACAACTAGAACACCATCTTCACAAACCTTCAGGAAAAGTTAAGATTGTTTGTTAAAAAAGGTTTAATTCTAAGAGATATTTTTATTTATTATATGTAATATGGAATATTTGTATTTATGGTTTTTATGTATTTTTTAATTGTTCCTTGATAAAACCATAATAGAATATAGTCGAAACAGAGTATATTTATGTACATTATAATAATTCATATAATAAATCAAGATTTATAAAGAAGTTTGTATGTGGTTTATTGTATATATATATATTAAAATTAATAGGTTATTTTTAAAATAGAAGAATGTGTTTGTTATTTTTTAATTTATTTGTATTATGAAATTACGAATTTTAAAGATTAAAATGTTGATAAGCAATTCGGGATTAGAAAATGATTACTTAAAAAGTTACGGGACAATAATAAGTATGTCCTAGAACATTCTACTATCAATGGGAAGATATAAAAGTTCACAGATAACAGAAATCGAAGTCTAATCTATAAACTTGCATTGTTAAAGCTGGTTGTGTTTATATGAAGATACAGAATGGCCGAGTGTAAGAAGGATTGCGGAGTAATCCAATGAATTCCACCACTGAAGAAGCAAAAATGAACCTAGGGACTATACAGGCTACACCCACTTTGTAATGTTTTAATTTACACTTTTATGGTCTTTCAATATCACACAGAAATTGTTATATAAAAAAGTTTCACCTTTATGGTCATGCATTCATAAGTAGTAATTTTAATATTGAACTGTAACAATATAAATTGTAATGTATATTAAGTGTTGTTAGTTTAATTCTTATTATTGTTAACTTGTGACAATAAAGTCAAAATTTTAGTTATAAAAAACTGTTTCAAATTAATTTTGTTTCTGCTTGTCTGACCACCTTTACCATGACTGTAGCATTCATAGTGCTGTACATAGCAACAATGTAAAAAAAATATTGTCTAAAAATGTATACATACTATTGCTAAGGCCAATATTATTGGTATGATATCTTTAATTTCACATAAACCCTAAAGATGTGAATCTTATATTATAATATAATCTTCAACAACTTCTATTTCTCTTTCCTTCTTTATTTTTGCTTTTCTACTATATAACATATAATAACTACATTCCACTCTTTTGACACTTTGAAGCAAAATATATTTATTTATTAATATTACAGTTTCGACTGTTCCTAGCAGTCTTCGTCAGATCTACAAAAATTTAAACATTATATTAATACAACCATATTTCATACATATATCTATTAAATTTTTACAATTTTACCAACTTCATTATTAACATAACTTTATTCATAAAACTTATTATTATATAACTTTTAAATCTACTTTACCCTTTATTTCTATTCTTAGTTATTATTATACTGATATTTATTCACCTTTTTTCTTTTGCCATAATTTTATAAATTCAATGTAATATTAATAAAATCTTTCTTATATTACTATATTCATATATTTAACCTTATTTTACATATTACTTTATTCACAAATTTTACTTTATTTTACATTTCACCTATTAGCTTAATTTTTAATTATCTTATTCCTTAATTCCATTTTACCCATATTTTATTCCTGCCTTTTCCATTTACTTACCCTTTATAAAATTATTTTAGTAGTAGTTTAGTAGATAATAAGGTAAGAAATAAAATAAAAATACATATAAGATTTAAAATAATTTTATAAAGGATAAGTAAATGGAAAAGGCAGGAATAAAATATGGGTAAAATGGAATTAAGGAATGGAATAAAATAATTAAAAATTAAGATAATAGGTGAAATGTAAAATAAAGTAAAATTTGTGAATAAAGTAATATGTAAAATAAGGTTAAATATATGAATATAGTAATATAAGAAAGATTTTATTAATATTACATTGAAGTTATAAAATTATGGCAAAAGAAAAAAGGTGAATAAATATCAGTATAATAATAACTAAGAATAGAAATAAAGGGTAAAGTAGATTTAAAAGTTATATAATAATAAGTTTTATGAATAAAGTTATGTTAATAATGAAGTTGGTAAAATTGTAAAAATTTAATAGATATATGTATGAAATATGGTTGTATTAATATAATGTTTAAATTTTTGTAGATCTGACGAAGACTGCTAGGAACAGTCGAAACTGTAATATTAATAAATAAATATATTTTGCTTCATAGTGTCAAAAGAGTGGAATGTGGTTATTATATGTTAGATGTGAATCTTTTGAATTATTTGTTCTATAGCTACATCTGTATATACTGATTGCATTAAATTCTTGGATAATGTCAGTCTCCTGCACAGCATAAGATTTTTTTTGTTTTTGCATTGGTATATTTAATAATTAAGGATTTTAAAAAAGGCTAAAAATTTAATTCATACAATAAACAAAAATTCTAATCCTATAATATATGGAAGAATAATTCATACACTTATGCATTTCAATCTGCAAATACTTTCTAAAGTATTGCAAAATACTTAAGTGTTCAATGATTAAGTAGAGTTTTAAAAACTAATAGCTTTGATTTAAATAAAGATATAATATACATTTATGTGCTTGATTACACCTTTCCTATGTTATATCTAAGAGGCAGATTATATGGATGTTTTATATACTAACCACCAGATAATGTTGCTGACAATTGTTCAATAAATAAAATAAAAGTTTTTCTCCGTTGTGTAAAGCGGTTTGAAGAGTAGGAGAGAAAGCATAAAATTAGAGTAGGAGACTTGAAAAATAAGGAATATGGATTGTATTTGTATTCCACAATGCATATATAGTGGTCAGAAAGACATTAGGTCTGCTGGGTTGGTGTGTACCATATGTGATGAGGTTTATCATCTGAAATGCTTAAATAAGATTAGGAAGGATATAACAAGTTTATGGCTACGTAGACAGTTGTGTAAATGTGATAAAGGAGGTGAAAAGTGGTTTCGATGTATAGATAGTTTAAAGAGAAAGTCAGGAGAAATGGAGCAAAATGTAGTTGAGGTAAATAGGATAAAGTACGTTTTTAATGGAGTGACAAGAGATATGGATGGAAAAATAGGTAGTGCAATGGAGATGGCTAGTCAAAGAATAAGTAAGATAGAGGAAGAGGTAAAAGAATGTAAAAGCAAAATTAAAATCATTAGAAACGAAGGTGTAAGCAGATAAAGGAATTATTGAATAGGAATGATAAGGAAGAAGTAGATAAGGAAACTCAGAAGGTGGAAATTAATGTTAGAGATGAAGTGGGGAAAGTAAACTATGAGACCGCGTTGATAGGAGATTAGTTAATTAGACAATGTGGAGATATAATTGCAAGGGAAAATAGAAACAGGTATGTAAAAATATGTCTGTATGGAGCTAGAGTTAGGGATGTTACAGATATGGTAAAGAAACAAGGAAGTAGAGATATGTATGTTATGGTAGGAATAAATAATTTGTCAGAGCCTTCAGAGAGAATAATGGATGAATATATAGAATTGATTAGTAATTTGAGTAAGATTAAAGAAAGAGTAGAAATAATTGGATTACTACCAAGATTTCACAATAGATATTTATTAGATAGAGCATGTTCTATAAAATTGTGTGAGAGAAATGTTATGTTTGTGGATATGTGTGATTTTTTATTAATAAGAGATAATTATATAGTAAAGATGGATTGCACTTAGCAAAACAAGGAAGTGAAGTTTTAGGGCAATAGATATATGCTAGATAGGGATGTTCTATAAATGAGATATTAAAAAAATTGTGTGAGAGAAATTATGTAATGTTTGTGAATGGGTGGGATTTTTTTATTAGTAAGAGGGAGTTATATTGTAAAGATGGTAGCACTTAGCAAAACAAGAAAATAAAGTTTTAGGGAGTTTGATTTATAGAGAATATAGTTCGGGAAACTTATAACGGGGGAGGGAGGTTAAGTTGCAGTGTTATCAGAAAGAAGAAGAATTGACGGGATGTAAGAAATAAACAAAGGGTAGCTGATTTGGATATAAATGTAGATTTGGAGAGGGAGTTATTTATAAATGTAATAGAAAAGAAAGAGTCAAAAGAATTTATAAAAGAGCAGTTAGAAAAGAAGAAATTGTTGAAATTGGATATTTGAATATGCAGTGATAGGAGACCAGAAAAATGACTGGAATTAAACAAAGCAGTTAAAAATGAAGAGCTTGAAGTAGTGGAAACACATCTAAGAAAAAAAGAAAAACCTCAAAGACTTAGTTTGACAGAGTATAAATAGAAGAAAAGAGAGGTGATGATATAGGAGTTATGTCAAAAAAATATTTAAATACTGTTAAATGCCAAGAATATTTGTGGTTTGAGATAAGGTTAGGAAGATAAGAATGGATGGTGGCTATAGTGTATATAGCCACTAGAGATAGTCAAACTATAATGGAGTGAAATAGTGGCATATATAAATGCCTAGTTAAGGATATACAGAGTTTCAAAAAAACTGAGAAGAGAATGATGGTTATAGGGGATATGAATGGGCATATTGAAGAAATTGAAGATGTAGATAACAAGAATAGACAGTTTTGAAAAAATTTTGTCAGAAAGTAAATTTGAGCATTGGAAATTTATTAAATATTTACGAGGAACAATAACATGATCTAGAAATAATATATTTCACAGAATAGATTATGTATTAGTAGAGAAAGAGGGAATGAATAAAGTATGGAAAATTAAAGTGTTTGATAATGAAAAGAGAGTATGTAATAGTGGATCATAATTTCTTTATAATAGAAATGGTTAGTAATGTGATGGGAAACAGTAATAAAAATAGAAAGTATAATGAAAGATGTGGATGAAGAATGAATGATAAGTTAGTAAGAACTTAAAATAAAAGTTGAAGAAACCATAGAGAGTTGTTTAGAGATGAATATAAGAACTGGTGTGGTGAAGTAGAAAACATGACAAATAGGGTTTTAGTTAAGAATATTCAGAAGAATAAATATAGAAGAAAAATGAGAGTTAGTAAGAACCATGCAGAGAATAAAAGTGTGCTATTAAGAATGTTAAATGGGAAAAGTATTTTAAAAAAAAGTTGGCCAAAATATACAATTATAAAGAGAGAACGAAATTCAATAGTAAATTGTTGGAGGATATTAATAAAAGTGAAAGAGATGGGAATAAAAAAAATTTGGAAATACATTAAAAGAAGAAATGTAGCAAAGAAAGAAATAGTATTACTAGATGATGAGGGAATAGAATATAGATCTAGAGAAAGAGGCAATCTTAAATAAGTATGGAATGGATATAGAAAAGAGGTTAGATGTGAAGGATAGAGTGATAACAAATATAACAGCATATAGTAATAGAAATATTAAATTTACAGAAATTGAACTGAATGAGGCAGGGAAGAAATTGAAAAGTGGAAAGGCAAAAAGTTTAGCTGGATGGCCAACAGAGAATTTAAGACATAAGGCAAAATTACACCTATTATCATGTTTTAATAAGATGACCCAGAAGAGAGATTTTCAGGATAGTTGGAGTAATACAAAAGTAAGGGTAAGGATCATAGAAAGTTAAGTAATTATAGACCAATAACAGTAACATTAGTGTTATATAAAGTTTTTGCATATATGGTAGCTGGAAGGATCACAAAATGGATGGGAAAAAAAATATATAGTGGGACAAATGCAAGGAGGTTTTCAATCAGATAAGCAAAGCATATAAGAGATAGTTTGTTTGTAGTTACACAACTTATAAGTGAAAATACAGATAGACAGTTATATATGGTTGTTATAGAGAGAGAGAAGATATGGTAGAGTAAATAGAAATAGATTATGAATAAGTTTAGTAAATTTGGGAATGGATGGAAGTTTTAATGGATCTCATTAAAAGATTGTATGAAAATAATTACTATATGTCTCAATTAGGGAATATAGAATCAGTTAAAGTTAAAAATGGAGTGGGACTAAGGCAAGGATGTTTTGTGTCATCTATTTTGTTTTTGTTGTATTTGAGGTAAATGGAGAGCACAACAGAAAGACTAGGAAGAGAGGTAAAGATACCATTAATAGGTAGAAAGAGAGCATATACATTATCAGGTCTTTTATTTGCAGATGATGTCTTCTTGTGCACAGAAAAAAGGGAAGATATGGAAGTTATGTTAAGGACATACGCAAGGGTGGGTAAAGAGATGGGGATTAAATTTAGTAAAGAAAAATCAAAAGTAACGATGATTAATACTGGGGAAAGAGAAGACAAAATATTTTTATTGGGGGATATAAAATTAAGAGTGGTGAATAGGTATAACTATTTGGGAATCATCTTATCAGAGAAATTGCTTGGATGAATGGGAGAAAAAATTGATAAATGAAACAAAGAAAAGAAAGTGACTGATAAAAAAATTAACATGTTGTAACTAGAATTGTATGTGAGGGATAGGCAGTAGTAGGGTTACCATATGGTAATGATGTGTTATGTGGAAGTAAAAGGGTGTTAGATTACTTAGAAAAAGTACAAAGAGAAGAAAGAAGATATGCATTAGAAGCAGATGTGTGGACAGAAAAGGAGGCAATTCAAGAAGAAATGGGATGGTCAAGTCTTTATATGAGAGATACAAAAAGCAAAATGAAAATGTTTGGTAGATAGCAGTTTATGGATAATAAGAGAATAGCCATAACAGTATTTAATTGGGTTATGAGTAAAGGGCAGGCAACAAAAATGGATGAGAAAGGTGGTACAGTATGCAGAAGATTTGGATAAAGAATTTATATCAGTATACTTATACAAAAGGTAGGATGATTGTGTTAGGAGAATTGTTGAGGGTAATAGATGCAAGGAATGGGATAGAAGAATAGATGCATTAATAAAGACTAGGGAGTTGGAGAGATGGAAAACTAATATGTAGAGTAAAAAGAGTTTAAATATATATAGAAATAAACAGAATATTGGATGCGAGTTAATTTATGATAATAGCAATGAAAGTAGTTTACTGTTTAAGACTCGAACAGGATCTTTAGCTTTAAGGAAATATATACATAAATAGAAAAATGTGGGTGATTTAGTCTGCAAGTTGTATAAGGAAGGCATAAAAAATATTAGGCATCAATTAATTGAATGTAAATGCTTGCAAACAGAAAGGGTACAAATAATGAAGTTGTGGGAGAATATATATAAACAAAGTGATTATACAGAAAATGGGTTCTTGATTTTTATATTGGGTTTGGAAAAAGATAAGGAGGATTTAGATATAAAGGCCATGGAATGGAAAGGGAATTCTCTGGGCATGGTAGCTGAGAGAGATTCCTGACTATGAAAAAGGAGAAGTTACAGTGCATCTCATCTTATCAAATAAACCTTCTACATTAGAACGTTTTGATAGATTAGATAATACATAAATTATCTTAGCTAACATAAATTATCTTAGTCGCAAATTGTATCTAGAAAAAAAAAAGACATTCAAATATCTACAAATGATACAAATATATTCAAAATATAGCAACAAATTTTAGCATGAGCCAAATCAAAGATCTGGTTGAATATATCTAAAAACAGAATCATTAATAAATTATTTTATAAAGAAGATAACTTATCTTCAACTGAAAGAAATTGTAGATCATTCCAGATAAACTAAAGCAATCAAATATAAAAATAAAAAATCAAATAAAGTTAATGATGTGAAAGATATAAGTGGTAAGATGGGCACTTCTTCAGAGACAAATAATTTTTTAATCTTTGCAAGTGCTAATGGAAAATAATAATTTAAAGTTTGCAACTCTCAATAAAGATGCAAAGTTCAAAAATTTATTAATTACTGTACAAAGATACTTATGTTGTGTTAACAATTATTCAAACAAAATTTAATCATATTAGTTTCTTGCTTTAACTGTAGTTTAATCATTGTTATTCTAATACCTTTACGAACAGCAAATCAATAAAAAAAAAAAAATCTAATCTGATTACTGTCCTGATTATTAGAAACGTCTATCATCATATTATATTGTAATAACAATATACAAGTATTTGTTTGAACAGTATATACTTTTCAAAAAATTATAGATAATGCACAACAAATCAATCAAAGAAAATATTACCAATCCATTAACCATTCTCCTTTTGTTATTATGGGTGATGTTTTCCAAATGGCATAAATTTTTCTACAATATGCATACTTTTACAAATGATCTATCAAAGGAAGTTTTTTTAAACTACATTTCATCATCTCTTAGTGATCATATTCATCTAATTTTTGATTATATCCTAAAGTTTTAATCTTTTTTCACTGGTCATAATATAATAAAATCATTAACTATTGTAAATATAATGAACTTTAGAATATATGTGACAGAGACTATTTATGACTTTAATAAATAATGATTTAAAAGCTAAGAAATGCACTAATTCTCCATCCAATTCACATGTGAAGGTGCTTCACATAATACATTAATCAAATTATCTACAAATCAACATCAAATTATATTCCTATAAATAAATATCTAATAAATAAAATAGTTGACATGCATAATATCATTACTCTATCATTTTTTAATAGTCTAAAAATCAATATGGTATTAAAAAATCATTCAACATTAAAATATAGGGACAGGTTAAATACATCTAATACATTGTGCTGATCAATTATACAGTATGCATAAAAAAAAATATCAAGTTACCCGAGAGACATCTATATACTAAATAATAAAGACTATGATGTTCTCATTGGCTATCAGGTAAACAATGCGATATAGAATCATGTTACATTTTTATATACAGATAATAGTCTTCATCTTGTAAATGGTTGTAAAAACAAATGCACCCCAACAATTATTATTTTCCCTCCAAGATATATCACAACAAACTGATAATGTCATATAAATAATAAGAATCCGCCTTTCCAAATGTTAGATAAAAATATATAAATCCACCGTTTGTTAAATTTTTTAAGAGTTTAATGAAATAATAATAAGAGAAACAATTCAAGAATGTTATAAGCCCTGAAGCCTGTTGTCTACTGATCAATCAGTTGATTCCAATGTCATTTGAAGATATACAAGATAAAATCTTTATTAAATGTCTATTATGTAAACTTCACCCCTTCCTTTCTATAAAACTTTTAACAATCAAATTTGCAATTTCAGAAAGATACATACATTGTGCTACTTTAACATAATATGTAATGGCTAAAAGAAACTGTCACAAGCTCTAGCAACACAGGCATTAGAAAAACAAATTATTCATCTCATTCTGGAAAGACTTGATTAACGATATTAAAATAAGTAAGTTGCAACATAAAATGTTTACTTTTGTCCCAGTCTTTTAACTAAAAAGTACTGCTCAGGGTCTCTTAGTATACTGTTTACTATTTATATTGACTTGAATCAAAAAAATGAAAATACAAATTTTTTCATTGGTTTATTGTTCTAATTCTTGGAAAAGAGATATCTATATGAGAGGTGTTTTCAAATATATAGATCAAATAGATGTGTCTAGAAAATTTTCAAATTGTTTAGTTTAATTATAACCCTAAAAGTTGTCGAGTTTAATTATAACAATAAATAAATCTTGATTGAGTCAATTGGAAGATCTATTCCTTCGGTCTTCCAAATAATTCCTATAAGATTCTGGATATATCACTTCTATAATTAAATCCAGATCATGAATAAATAAAACAATTAACAGTAGATTTTCTTCTAAAATTATATTAGTCAATTCTATTTGAAAACAAAACTAGGAATTATGAATTTCATTCTCATGTATTTATGTTGTAAGATATTACATTTCTAAAGTATATTAGCATTATAAAAAAACATATAAAGTTACTTATAGGAATTTAATTTTGATAATGTTCAGTGAACTGACTTGATAAAATTCCTACACTTGCAAACAAACTTTCATATTTGCATATAAAAAAACAAATAAAAATACTCATTGTAAAAATATACTAATAAGAGATTAGTTTTACACACCAGGTAAAGCCACCAAAGCTGTATTAAAAATACTAATCAATAAATAAAATAATTCAAACAATTACTCCTATTTATTACATTTTGCAATTAAAAAACGCAATTCAGTCAAACAATTTTCAATATTTATTATAATTTTTGAAACGCATAGTTTGTTTTGAAAACAAACTTTTCAATATGAATTCAAACTGACAATTTCTATTTGAAATGAACACATAATTAGTATTTCGGATATGCAGATATTGTATTTTCACATTAGTTTGTGTAAAATTTATTCAATTGTTTTCATGCCTTGTGTCTTTTCTTTGATTTGAAAATGTTAACTTTATCAATTAGCATTTTTAATATGGCTTTGATGGCTCTATCTGATAATACTCAAATCAGTTATATAGAAAGTCTATGCAAGAGTACTCCAAATAAATTTAATTAATTTGTCCAACTTAATGTATAATGATCTGTCATCAATTATATAGCTTTAAGTATAGACATGATAGCTTTAGATCTGAATCAAGACAATGATAAATTTTTAAAAACATTTTACAAGTGTCAATGGTGGTTCTTTGAGCCTATTTGTAAATTATATAATTCAAGGAAGAAATTTTTCTATTTATTGATTTCTGCATTTAACTTAAATAACATAAGATCAAATCATTCCTATTAAGTCATATTATAACACCAAGCTTTTAGATAAAAGTTGCCTTGACAATTAAAATTCATATGACCCTCAAGATAAATAGTCATCTTTTAAAGCAAGCACATCATATAACTAATTGTATAAATATTGGTGAAAGAAATACTATAGAGATTTTAAATACTTGCCAAAAAAAATTTACAACTAAAAATGTAACCACAGGGTATGTTTTGCTCTTGGATGATACTAGAAACAAAAAGCAGTTTTTATAACTACAAAGATCTTCATAATAGGATAAATATTTTTAAACCACTGTAATGTAATCTATCAAATATGAAGAATCTCTGTCTTTTCAGTATATGATGATAATTTACAACTAAATAATATTTCATACATTGCAGAATCATAACTATTTAAAAAGTGAATAAATAGATAGATCTAGTAAAAAATTTTAATCATAAACAGAAATACTATGTATAAAATGTAAACCACTAGTAATGAGTTGATGTAATATTTTTCTACATTATAAAAAAAAAAAAACATATACATGTTTATAATTTTTTTTTTATAGATATATGACTGCTAATATTTCTTAATGAGAAAATAACATACATTACTAAATAAAAAATTACTTACTGGTACAAATCCAAATTCAGACTTAGTTATTTTCATGTACACACCATATTCTCTAACAGCTATTATTTTACAATTTTCCAAAAGATCACCATAAGAATATTTACTCAATTTATTACTAGGAATGAAATTTGGATAATATAATTCACTTTTCAGACTCAATGCAGTGACATTGCCAATAGGATAAATATACAGCAAACAAGCTATTAGCTAAAAAAAAAAAAAAAAAAAAGAATTATAAATAAACAATTTTATTTCTTTTTCTCAGAAATTTATGTAGTTTTAAAGTTTTAAATTACTGTATACATATATATTATTTTCTCACTGAATTGAATATGCAAACATAATCAACTTAATAGAAAATATATTTTAATCATATATTTATTTTCATCTAATTGACTTTCATTCAAAATTGAACCTTGTCAAGATGTTATGTTAATTCAATATGACACCTCATTCACATATCATTTTAGCATCATCTCTATTGACCAACCTCACCCTAAAATTTTTTTTATACTTTCCAATTTTTATTTAATACCCAATTTTATTGAGCCTTATACTAAATTCATACATTTCTCTTTATTTTCTTGTATATACATTGTCTCATACATTTTCCTTTCTTTATAATTTCTACAATATTTTATCACTTCAATACTTTCTTCACACTTCATAACATGCCCTGTTTCTAAATAATGGTCCTGACTTAATATCTCTCCTATTTATTGTTCTACCATGCTTGTTCCCCCTTTCTATCTTACTTTTCGTTGACTGACCTATATATACCATCATACATCCCTTACATGTAATTTTATAAACTATTTCTATCTTATCACTCTTATCATCTCTCATTTTTTCATTATTCACTAACTTTTTTAATAATTTACTATTTTTCCATTCTATACCTATATTCTGATTTTTTCTTCCCTATCATTCAGAATTTTATATATCTCCTTCGAATATGGAATAGAAATCCATTTCTTATTCTTTCTTTCATTTTTATTACTAACTTTCTTATTTTCACTCCTATTCCCCAATATATTTCTTACATCCCTACCATTATATAAATATTTAATTATTTTTTTTCAATCTGCAACTTTTGCTCCTTTGCCTCCTTTTTATGCAATGTAAGCCTATCATTTTTCTCTTTTATTCCTTTCAGTACTTCCCATTTTTTGACACCAAGATTGATAAGATTTCAGGTGTATCATACCCCTGACATTTTTATCCTTTATACAATGCTTTACCTTAATCTCTCCATTCTCATCCTTTTCATTAATAAATGTAAATATTTTACACCTTTTTCATTATTTTCCATTGTAAATTTAATATTAAACATATTTTTATTTAGTTCATTAAATGTTTCATTATGCTTCTTCTATTTCTTATTACTATTACATCATCTACATATCTATAATATTTTATGATTTCCCCATTCTCAATATATTTATTAACTACTCCCTACTCAATCCAATATTCATTATTATATTTTACATATAATGTTTCACTAATTATTATTCATATCTCTTCCATTCCTTTGAAAATTTCCCCTCTTTTTTGATCTTTCTTATAACAATTCCAATAGTTTCCTTTCTAGACACAGTTTGATACATTTTCTTTATATCAAATGATGCTATATTATATCACATATTTCTTTTTAAGATATATCCATTGAAATCCATCATTAATCTAACAGGCATATTTTCTTTGTGTGTTTTATTTTTCCAAACATTTAGTCTTTCTCATTCTTTGTAATATTTTTATATATTTACATTTAATGCAGAAAGGAGTTTGCTATTAACTGAAAGGAGACACTTTGATTCCTCTTGGAGGCCTTAAAGGAACCGAGCAGGGCAAATTCCTAATGTCCACTCCATACGTTCTTGTCATTGCAGCTGTTATTACTATGTGATTATTCATATAGTATACGAACATGGATGGGCTGCTCACGAACACACATTAGCCAGCATGGTGAGTTTATTGGCTTTTTACCTCCGAGTTTAAGAATATTTTTTCAATATATACAATCATGACAGACAAAAATAAATCATGGCCCTTATTCCCAGGAGGCTGTAAAGTCACCAACCAAGGCAGCGGTTGGTGGCCGAAGGCGGAGGGTGCTAAGAATCCCCTGATTGCGGACTCAGGCTGCCATTTGATGACGACTTTTTATTTAGGTACTTACAACTGCAGATCACTTTCAAGTGAAGGAAGATTGCAAGAATTAGAAGAACTGTCTTATATTAAATGGGACATTATTGGACTTTGTGAAGTTAGAAGAAAAGGTGAAGAAACAATTGATTTAAAAAGTGGACATATACTCTACTATAAAGGCACAAATATTGGAAATACAAGTGGAGTAGGATTCATTATAAATAAAAAATGGAAGAATAACATTGTGGAGATTGATGGTGTATCAGACAGAGTGGCAAGATTAGTTTTACAACTTAATAGCAGATACCAAATGCAGATAATTCAGGTTTATGCCCCAACAAGTTCTCATAGTGATGAAGTTATAGAAGATTTTTATATGGATGTACAAAAGGCTTTTGATCAGAGTAAACAACATTTTAAAATTGTTATGGGAGACTTTAATGCTAGAATTGGTAAACAAATGAAAGATGAAAATGCTGTAGGTAATTTTGGTTATGGTAATAGAAATGAGAGAGGACATAGACTTGTGGAGTTTGCAGAAAAAGAAAAACTTTATATTATGAATTCTTTTTTTTGAGAAAAATGTTAAAAGGAAATGGACATGGAAGCATCCAAATGAAGGTACAGCAGAATTGGATTATATTTTGACTAACAGAAAATACATATTTCAAGATTGTAATGTTCTTAATAAATTTAACACAGGAAGTGATCATCGATTAGTAAGATGTAAGATACATGTTAATGCAAAACTAGAGAGACAAAAATTATTAAGAAAAACAATATTTACAGTTGATATTCCTAATCTTCAGAAACATTCTAATGAATTTAAATTAGAACTTACAAATCGGTTTCAAGTATTAGTAGATTTTGAACATGATTCAGATTTGAATGACATTAATAGGAAAATAAGCGATACACTTTTAAAAACTGCAACAAAGATAGCTGGTAGAAAAAAGCAGCAATTGACCAATAAAATTTCTACTGAGACTAGAGAATTTATGAAGAAAAGAAGGAATATGAGGATATACAACAATGATGCATTAAAAAAGATTGAATATCTCGAATTTTGTAAAATGGTGCGGAAAAGAGTTGAAAATGATATAAGAAAGTATAATTGTGAACTAGCAAGGAAAGCTGTAGAAGAGAATAAAAGTCTAAAGAGTGTAAAACAACATTTTGGTATTGGTAGGAAATTTATATCTGCAATAAGAAAAAAAGATGGCATTATTACTAAAAAGAGAGATGACATCATAAAATGTGTAGAAGACTTCTATCAAGAATTATATAGTAATAAAGAACAAGTGCCTCCTATACCTATTATATCTTCCGAATTGCCCAGAATTTTGAATGAGGAAGTGAGACATGCAATTAAATTTATGAAGAAAGGGAAGGCTCCAGGTAATGATGGAATTATAATTGATATATTAAAAGAAGCAGGTGAAGAAATAGAAAAATTTTTAGCAAAGTTATATACCAAATGTCTAAATGATAAAGATGTACCAGATGATTGGAAGAATGCAGTATTAATATTAATATTTAAAAAAGGTGATAAAGAAGATATTAGAAATTACAGACCTATCAGTCTTTTATCAGTTTTATACAAAATTTTTACTAAGATAATTACAACTCGTCTACAGAAAACACTGGATTTCCACCAACCAAGAGAACAAGCTGGATTTAAAAGTGGTTTTAGTACAGTAGATCATATCCAGGTATTGAGAGAAATTATAGAAAGGACAAATGAATATGAGTTGCCATTATGCTTAGGATTTGTAGACTATGAAAAGGCATTTGATTCTATAAACATTTCTTCAGTGATTAAAGCATTGGATCATCAAGGTGTAGATCCAGGATATTGTCATATTTTAAAGAATATTTATAAAAATGCAACAGCAACAATTAGATTACATAATGATAGTAGGAAAATCAACATTGAAAAGGGTGTAAGACAGGGTGACTCCATATCTCCAAAACTTTTTACAGCAGTGCTGCAAGAAGTATTTTGTGGATTAAAATGGGAAGCTAAAGGAGTGAAAGTAAATGGAGATTATTTAAGTCATTTAGATTTTGCAGATGATGTAGTTGTTTTTGCAAATAATGCTTTAGAGCTACAGGAAATGTTGCAGGAGTTATCAGATGAAAGTAGGAAAGTAGGACTAAAGATAAATGTTAAAAAGACTAAAGTAATGTTTAATAGATTTTCTCAAAATATGAAAATAAAGATTGATTATGATGAGTTAGAAGAAGTTAACAGTTACAAATACCTTGGTCAGATTATTAATACAGATGGAAATATAATGGATGAAATTAATCATAGAATTAAACTTGGTTGGAGTGCTTTTGGTAGAAATAACTTGATACTAAAAGGAAATATGCCTATGTGTTTGAAAAGGAAGGTTTTTAATAAATGTGTTTTGCCAGTTCTTACTTATGGATCTGAGACTTGGACACTTAATAGAAGAGCAATACAGAGACTTCAGACCACTCAAAGAAGTATGGAGAGATGCATGTTGGGAGTAACAAGAAGAGATCGAAAATGCAATGTATGGGTAAGAGAACAAACAGGTGTTACTGACCTCATTGAAAAAATTAAAAGACTGAAGTGGAGTTGGGCTGGACATATTGTTAGAAGAGATAACAGATGGACAATTGAAATTTTAAACTGGATTCCAAGAGATTGTAAAAGACCCAGAAAGAGACCACATGTGAGATGGATGGATGAAATAAAAGTGTGCAGGGGTGATGTGGAGATGAGAAGATAAAGATAGGAAAAGATTGATTGAACTTGGAGAGACCTTCATCCTGCAGTGGATTGATAATGGCTGATGATGATGATGATGAAATTACTCAGATTCTTTTCTATTTTCACCAAGTCCTTTCTAATTTTATCTTCATAGTCTTTTTTATTTAAAATTACAAATCTAGATCCTTTACCTTCAACAGTAATAACTAAATTGTCTTTCTTAATTTTCTCTATAATGTCCTTTATTGTTTGTTTATCTTTCCATTCATTTATATATCCATTCTTCCTATTAATTACATTATTAATTTTTTACTGCATATTGTTTTTTTCTTCTTCCTTAATATTTATTTCTTCAATACTAACTACTATTTTCTTATCAACGTCCATATTCTTAAAAAGAATGAGAAAGACTAGATTGATTAATGATAATGATAATGAATAGAAGATATTGGAAAAATACACAAAGAGAATACCTCTAAAATTAAAAAAACTTGCAGATAATATGAGATATGGGAAGTACTGTATAAAAAATTCTGAGGAAGTAGTAAAAGGGTTTAAAATTGTTAAATTGGGGAGGAATGGTAATATAGCATTATTTGATATAAAGAAAATGTATCAAATTGTGTCTAGGAAGGAAAGTATTGAAATTGTGGTAAGAAAGATCAAAAATGAGAAATTTTCAAAGGAATGGATAAAAATAATAAAAGAGATATTAATAATAATTAATATCACATTATATAAGACTTGCTTTTATTTATTTTTTGATTAATGAAACATTATACGTAAAATATAATAATGAATATTGGAATATAAAGAAAGAATAGATAATGGGATATTCGATAAATTGAATTACAGCATCAAGTATGGTAGATTGGATTGAGCAGGGAATAGTTAATAAATATATTGAGAATGGGAAAATTATAAAATGCTATAGATATGTAGATGGTGTAATAAAAATAAAGTCGTAAAATATTTACATTTATTAGTGAAAAAGGATGAGAATGGAGAGATTAAGGTAAAGCATTGTATAAAGGATAAAAAGGTCAGAGATATGATACATTGAATAAAAAAGAAGCAAAGGAACAAAAGTTGCAGATCCAGAAGAAATATATTGAATATGGATATAATGGTAGGGGTATAAGAAATATATTGAAGGATAGGAATGAATATAAGAAAGTTATTAATAAAAATGAAAGAAAGAATAAGAAATGGATTTCTATTTCATATTCGAAGGAGGTATATAAAATTCTGAATGATAGGGAAGAAAAAATGAATGAGAATATAGATATAGAATGGAAAAAATAGTAAATCATTAAAAAAGTTAGTGAGTAATGCAAAAATGAGAAATGATACGAGTGATTAGGAATAGTATATAAAATGACAGAGCAATAAATAGGAGAAATATTATGTCAGGACCATTTTGCCATTATTTAGAAACAGGGCATGTTATGAAATATGAAGAAAGTATTGAAGTGATAAAATATTGTAGCACTTATAAAGAAAGGAAAGTGTATGAGGCAATGTATATACAAGAAAATAAAGAGAAATATGAATTTAGTACAAGGTTCAAGAAAGTTGGAAGGAAAATGGGCATTAAATAAAAATTGGAAAGTATAAAAAAAATTTTTAGGGTTGAGGTTGGTCAATAGAGGGTGTGTGCTAAGATGATATTAAATTAGAGTAACATTTTGATAAGGTTCAATTTTGAATGAAAGTCGATTAAATAAAAATAAATATATGATTAAAATATATAGTTGTCTATTAAGTTGATTATGTTTATATATTTAATTCCGTGAAAAAGTATACAAGAAAGAAAAACAACATAATGGTTTTAAAAGAAATAACCATCAAATGACATATATATATATGTGTGCGTATTGTAACAGGATATATATGTTACATTTAAATTTTGGTACTTAAATTTTTTTTGTAGATATCTAATAATGAGTTAAATGCACAAACGTTCAAAATGCACAAATAATGACTTATTAATTTATTAATATGTTTCATTTAAATATTGAAAATAAAATAAGCTTAAAGAATTTATAGAATCGAAGCAAAGATTCTAATCTTAAAATAAAACAATAATAAAAACCTTTTAATCTTAAAAAAAACGAAGATAGTTTTTAACAAAAATAAAATTACAAACAGGTCCTTAGGGAAAAATTATTATTAAAAGGATTGCTACGAAATAGATAAAAGTCAAGAGATAGAAACAAAAGACTTTACACAGACCACAGAGGAAAAATCTACTTAACCACAGAACCAATGAAATACATATATGAAATATGTCAGATGGATCCGAGCATTCCTAGATAAGACGCTTGAGGACCATAAAAGGAAATATTCAAAAGAAATAGGATTAGAATTTTTGAGTTCATTTGTCATTGTTAAAAAAAAAAAGAAAAGAAACTTGAAAGTTATTGTTGTCGAAATGTAATCTGTTTAATCAAGCTTCCCTCAGTTCGGCCGACCAAAGGCAGCTTTCATCTCCACGTATCCCAGGATCGAGCCACTGACCCCATCTTCATAAATCATCATCATCCGCAAGAAATGACTCTTGCATAAACTCAGATCTTCATCGCGAAGGAACGAGCCCAGAAAAAGGAAAGTATAAATTATAAAAATGATCAATAAACTCTCTTTAATTTAAAATCTCCGAACTTCTATTTTCCTTTAAATATGAATTATAGACTTTCTCTCCTGATCAAATCTGAACTTTATTTTCATAAACTATGCAATTTTAAAAGTCTTATCTAAAAGTTAAACGTAATATTTTTAAAATATGTATTATACTTTTTTTTTATGCTTAGTACAAGGTCTGTTGGTAACAGGGCAGGAGTTTGCGATTGCAAACAAATTTAAAGATGAAATCAATACATATCATTATTTGTGTATTATTGGATTTTAAAAATGAGACAAATGCTTTATTTGATTTTAAAATAACTTAAATACATTAGGTGATTTTAAAATAAGTTTAATACCTTAAGCTAAATATTTTTTTTAAAGAATAAACTAAATTATTAAATTGACTTAAATATAAATTGGGTGTAGATGGCTGCTTAGACTCATTTAAGCGTATTTTAGTTTAAAGGGGTTTTGATTTCAGACTATTTGTTTTGTAGTTGTACCAATGCTGGTGGAGGGATATATGGATGTTTATATCAATGTAATGTGAAGTGTGTTAGCATACAGAGCGTGTCCAACTGAATGCATGACCCCAAAGATGTAGTCATTGCGTTGCAATTGACGTGAATTACTTCCCACGACATTGATCTCCCTTAGCTCTATGGGTAGGGACTATAAGTTGGCAAAATAGACCGCTTTCCCATCCATACGTAGCATTTATCTTTAATATATTATACACTGTACATGATTGCTTGACCAGACAGACAGGCTGCAGATGCACATTCCTGTCAGCATGATTTTATGTTAGCATCTTCATATTGTATTGGTTGTGTCTGTAAATCAGAAAGCAAGTGTTAATTTGGCTAAGAACTTTTAGTCTGGAACCATATATTTCGAAAATCTTTAAAGTGTGTAGTCTAGGCAGCCTATCTATGCTCAATATTCTAGGATTAAAAATTAAAGTTAAAAAAAATAATGAAACCTAAATAATATTTTTTTAAATGATTTCTTTTTCAAATTTGTTTGTTGTTATATATATACGTAAATAAAATCTTTTTGTGTTATTAGTACTGGCAGTGGTTTAGTTGTTTTTTTTTATCTTTATTAAAAATATATTTTAAGAAATATATTTTAAATCTCTGCTACTCCTTGAGCTAGTGGCATGGGCTAACGATCTTAATAAAATAAAGTTGGATCTTAACAATACATATCTGCCTACTATACAAATTTTCCAAGTTTAAATGGCCTAGTGGCGCCCTGTATGGTAGATACGGTAAAAGACTCAATACACCCCCGACCGTTATAATATATATATGTATATCTGTTTAAATGAAGGTTTTTACAAATAGATGTGAATAAAATCTTTGGATTTTTCCTTACGTTGAGATTTCAGTCATATAATATCAAGCATCAACATAAACAGAAAATCTAAAAATTCAAGCTTTATATATATCTTTTTAAATACATTCAGTTGTTAATAGTAGTATGTTTCTAACTAATCTTTGCATTATAAGTAACAATTAAATGTTTTAGAAAGATATAAATAAAATCTGATTTTTTTAAAAAAATTTAACAATTTAACTAGACTAACACATAACTACAAGAAAAATGCTATTATCACAAACTTTCTGAAAATCAAAAAACTCCAAAACTTTATTTACATTTATACACAGGTGTAATTTACCATAAAAATACATTCATTTTTAAAATTTAAATTAGATTGGGAGGGGAGAAGGAGGCTGATGCAGTATAGACTATTGTAGCTGCTCTCTACATTTATTATGGATAATTTAAATAGGAATATTATTTCAAGTAATTCTTATAGTGATAGTTTCCAGCTGATAGTCAATATAATGTTTGTAAAAAGTGTCACAATCAACTTCACTTTTCTTATACTTCAATAACCTTTCAACCTTATAAATGTGTGATGATTAAGAAGAGATATATTATATACAAGGCAGAATTGTCAGCTAATGATTAGAAATTGAATGCACATATTATGAAATAAACTGGATTTATTAACAACTGCTCTGAATATTGTAAACAATTTAAAAGGTCGTTAAATTGGATTTTAAACAAAAACTCACTGGTGTATGTAAAATAGTGGCAGGTGCTAAGACTATATTTGAAGATAATGAATGAGAAATTCCTCATATGGTTAAAATTATTGATTATTACAAAAGAATAGATAGTTTATTGGCCTAGTATGTCAAATAAAGATTTAAAATTTAGGGTACCCCATATTGAGTAAATGAATCTTTATCTGACTTAATATCTATCCTCCTGAAAAAATTAATTTACATGATGAATTGTTATGTATCAGTTATATAAATAATAAATAATTATGAAAGAGGAGACCATGTGTTGATTGGCCAGTTAAGCTAATAGTATTACTTCAAAAACTTTCATCTGAATTATTCATGAAAAATATAGTTAATTCAGGAAGTAAATTTCTAATATACATTAATGAAAGATTTACTACATGTAACTGAAAACTATTATAAATATCCAGAAAAAAATGTAGGGATCAAATGTTTGTTTTATTCTATGGATGAAAGAATTTATTACTGAGACAAAATACTTTACCTATATTAACTGCATAACATAAGAGAAGGACCTCCAATCTTTATGACTCATGGAAGATTTGAGTTCGAAACTCCACAGGTCATAATAATATAAATACTAAATTGAATATATGTTATAAATTTTTGGAGTGGTAGATCAAATTTTGATACTTTATTGCTTATCTTATATCATTGAATACTATATATAATTGCCTTGACAGAAACCTGGATATATATATATAATAATAAACAAAATAATGGCTGCAGAAAGGAATTTGCTGTTAACTGAAAAGAGACTCTTTGATTACTCTTGGAGGGCTTAAAGAATGAAAGTAGCGCAAATTCCTGATGTCCACTCCATACATCTTGTTTCATCTGTTATTATTATGTGATTATTCATACAGTATACGAACATGGACAAACTCCTCACCAACACACATTAGCCAACATGGGAAGTTTGGTGGCTTTTTACCTCTGAGTTTAAAATCAAGAAACACCATGATCTTTCTTTTCAGTTGCCTAATAGTTCTTAACTGTAATCAGTTGAGTTTTCTTGAGGCAGCATAAATGTGGATGTGAATAATTTTTTTTAATAGATATTTACAATCATGACAGACAAAAATAAACTAGGATGTCGTAAAGTCACTAGCTAAGACAGTGGTTGGTGGCTGAAACCAAGAGTGCTATGAATCTCCTGGTTGTGGATTGAGGTTGCCATTTGATAGTGGCATTTTATTTAGTTTATTTACAATGGCAGATCACTTTCAAGTGAAGGAAAATTGCAAGAATTGGAAGAACTATCTCATATTAAATGGGACATTATTGGACTTTGTGAAATTAGAAGAAAAGGTGACGAGACAATTGATTTAAAAAATGAACATGTATTATATTACAAAGGATTAAACATTAGAAGTACAAGTGGAATAGGATTCATTATAAATAAAAAAAAAGGTGAAAGAATAATATTGTGGAAATTGGTGTATCAGACAAAGTGGCAAGATTAGTTATTCAACTTAATAGCAGATATCAGATGCAGATACTTCAGGTTTATGCCCCAACAATTTCTTATTTGTGATCGCAAAGTAAAGGATTTTTATATGGAATGTACAAAAGGCTGTAGATCAGACAAAACAACATTTTAAAATTCTCTGGGAGACTTTAATGCTAGAATTGGTAAACAATTGAAAGATGGAAGTACTGTAGGCAAATTTGGTTATGGCAATAAAAATAAGAGGTTGTAGATTTGTAGAGTTTTCAGAAAAAGAAAAACTTTATATTATGAATTCTTTTTTTGAGAAAAGTTAAATGGAAATGAACATGGAAGCATCCAAATGAAGGTATAGCAGAATTGAATTATATTATGATTAATAGAAAATATGTATTTCAAAATGTAATAATCTTAATAAATTCAACACAGTAAGTGATTATCGATTAGTGAAATGTAAGATATATGTTAATGCAAAATTAGAGACAAAAGTCATTAAAAAAAATAATTTTCACAGTTGATATTGCTAATCTTCAGTAACATGTCAATGAATTTAAATTAAAACTTCCAAATTGTTTTCAAATATTAGCAGATTCTGAACATGATTCACATTTGAATGAAATCAATAGGAAGATAACTGACATATTTTTAAAAACTGCAACAAAGATAGCTGATACAAAAAAGCAGCAATTGACCAGTAAAATTTCTACTGAGATAAGACAATTTGTAACGAAAAGAAGGAATATGAAAATATATAAAAATGTTGCATTAAGGATTGAATATCTCAAATTTTGTAAAATGGTGCAAAAAAGAGTTGATAATGATATAAGTATAATTGTGAACTAACATGGAAAGCTATAGAAGAGAATAAAAGGGTCGAGAGTGTAAAATAACATTTTGGTATTAGTAAAAAAACTTTTTTTTTGCAATAAGAAAAAAAAATGGAACTATTACTAAAAAGAGAGATGACATCATGAAATGTGTAGAAGAGTTTTATCAAGAATTATGTAAAGAACAAGGAAAATTATCTCCTACAATTACTATATCTTCTGAACTGCCTAGGATTTTAAATGATGAAGTGAGATATGCAATTAAATTTATGAAGAAAGATAAAGCTTCTGGTAATGATGAAATTATAATCCATATCTTTAAAAAAGCAGGAAAAGAAATAGAGATTTTTTTAGCAGTTATATACTAAATGTTTGAATGATAAAAATGTACAGATGATTGGAAAAATAGATTATTAATATTAATATTTTAAAGTGATAAAGAAGATATCAGAAATTACAGACCAGTCTTTTATCAACTCTATACAAAAATTTTACCAAAATAATTAAAATTTTTTTACAGAAAACTTTGGATTCTAATTAAACATAAGAACAAGCTGGATTTAAAAGAAATTTAAGTACAGTTGATCATATCCAAGTATTGCGAGAAGTTATAGAAAGAACAAATGAATATGAGTTGCCATTATGCTCTGGATTCGTAGACTATGAAAAGGCATTTGATTCTATAAGTATTTCTTCAGTGATTAGAGCATTGGATCATCAATGTATAGAACCAGGATATTGTCATATTCTAAAGAATATTTATAAAAAATGCAACAGCAACAATTAGATTACATAATGATAATAATAAGATCTCCGAAACGTTTTACGATAGCTTTACAAGAAATATTTTGTGGATTAAAATGGGAAGCTAGGGGAATAAAAGTAAATGGAAATTATTTAAGACATATAGATTTTGTAGATGATGTAGTTGTTTTTGTAAATAATGCTTTAGAGGTTCAGAAAATTTTGCAAGAGTTATCAGATGAAAGTATGATTAAAGGTAAATGTTAAAAAGACTCAAGTAAGGTTCAAAGGATTTTCTTAAAAAAAGAAAATAACGATTGATTATGATGAGTTAGAAGAGGTTAACAATTACAAATATCTTGGGTCATATTATTACTACAGATGGAAACATAAGGGATGAAATTAATCATAAAATTAAACTTGTTTGAAGTGCTTTTGGTAGAAATAATTTAATACTAAAAGGAAATACGCCTGGTAGAAATAATTTAATACTAAAAGGAAATATGCCTATATGTTTGAAAAGGAAAGTTTTTAATAAATGTGTTATCAGTTCTTGACTTGGACACTTAACAGAAGAGCAATACAAAGACTTCAGACCACTCAAACGAAGTATGGAGAGATGTATTTATATATATTGGATTATTACCACCATCTAATATTAAGAAATGAATGTCCAAAAAAATTTAACTTTATTTAAATTTTCCAATTACATTCAACTGTTAGTAATAGCTCACAGATTAGAAAATGCACACTTCAAAAGATATTATTCTCCTCTTTTCTTCAGGTGTTGTTGGTCTGAGTAGTGGCAATACTAGCATGGGAATCGAAACTGGACTCTTAAAGAATCTCAAATATTGAATTTTAAGGTAATGCTTTAAGTCATCGGGTCCAGGTTTGATTCTCATGCTAGTATTAACACTGGTCAGGCATACTTCTCAAAACGTTATGCATATACTAACCTGTGATGTATTAGTAACAGTTCAATGTAATTGGAAAATTTAAATAAAGTTAAATTTTTCTAAAGTCATTAAATAATTAATATTAGATAATGAAAATAGATACAACTAAAATATCATCATCACAAACCTTCAGGAAAACACTATGGAGAATTGTGTGTTAGGAGTAACAAGAAATCAAAAACAAAATGCATTGGTGAGAGAAGAAATGTGTTACTGACATCATTGAAAGAATTTAGAGACTGGAGTTGGACTGGATATATTAGAAAAGATGATAATAGATGGACAGAAGAAATCTTAAACTGAATTCCAAGAGATTGTAAAAGACCCAGAACGAGACCACATGTGAGATCGATGGATGAAATAAGAAAGTGTGCTGGGATAATGTGGAGCTTAAGAGGCTAAAGATTGGAGAAGATTATTCAACTTTGAGAGATCTTCATCCTGCTGTGGATTGATTATTGTTGAAAATGATGAAACAAGATAATTATAATGGTAGAGATTATTAGTATATTATGCCCTAGATTAAAAGGCAGATCATGGATTATGATTTTTGTAAGAATTCTACATTATTTTGATTTTGTAATGCTTCATATGAAAACCTCTGAAAATATAATAATTTCTTTTGTTATAGTTATAATTATAAATTTATTAAACGCACATTGATTATGTAAGTAATATTTACTGATGCTATAACCTCGATAATATGCGTGTAAAATGCGATAGTAGGGACCTCTACAGGTGTTTGACCACAAGCTTACGCTATGGAAGAAAAGAGGGGAAACCTTCTTTACTTCAACCTACTTTCTATTTAAATAGGTGAAGCTGAAGCGGTTAGATCTGTGAGCGTGAAGCTATTCAATACTTCACTGATTAAGTCCACATTTCTTATTACACATTAATACTCGCGAAATCTTTCGATTTACAACGATCAATGGAAAAATTTTATAGTTAGAAATCTATTACCGTAATTTAAAGTTGTAATTATAAATTTATTAAACGCACATTGATTACGTAAGTAATATTTACTAAGGTTATAACCTCGATAATATGCGTATATTTTACAAACATATTATCGAGGTTATAGCCTCAGTAAATATCACTTACATAATCAATGTGCGTTTAATAAATTTATAATTACAACTTTAAATTACTGTAATAGATTTCTAACTATAAAATCTTTCCATTGACTCTTTGTAAATTGAAAGATTTCGCGAGTATTAATGTGTAATAAGAAATGTGGACTTAATCAGTGAAGTATTGAATAGCTTCATGCTCGCAGATCTAACCGCTTCAGCTTCACCTATTTAAATAGAAAGTAGGTTGAAGTAAAGAAGGGTTCCCCTCTTTTCTTCCATAGCGTAAGCTTGTGGTTAAACACCTGTAGAGGTCCCTACTATCGCATTTTACACGCATATTATCGAGGTTATAGCCTCAGTAAATATTACTTATGTAATCAATGTGTGTTTAATAAATTTATAATTACAACTTTAAATTACTGTAATAGATTTCTAACTATAAAATCTTTTTTTTTTTTTTTCTCAGTGATGATATGTTTATTCATCAAAAAAAAAAAAAACAGATACAGTAAAATAAATGAAATTTCAGGAACAAAATGGTAAGGAGGGAAGAATAGATGTAAAAAGGGAATGGGAAGTGGAGAGGGAAAATGGTGTGTAGTTCAGGCTAGTTAGAAAAGCATGTCTTTGAGATTGAGTCCTATGACAGAGGCTGAGAGGATGGGAGTTGGAAGATTGCCCAAGTGTCTGTGAGGAGTGGAGGTGGGGCTAGTTTGGTATCTCGAGTTTTGAGAGTGCGAATTAGGTCCAAGAGCTTTTGATTGACTGAATGTACTCTCTGGTCAAGGATGATGGCACATTGGAGCAACCAGAAAGCATAGATGAGAAAAATTGAGTCTAATAGCTGCAAAGACCCCTGTTTCTATGGATTCTTGGAGGTTGAAGATGGTATTTCTGTGCGAGGAAAGGCAGGAGTTGATGACATTTCTCATGCCAAGTAGAAAAGGACATTTAAGTAGGAAGTGCTGGAGGGTTTCATTGTCTGTTTTACAGACCTGGCATATGGGAGAGATCTTGGTGAAACCCCTATAGTTCGTTGTAAATCGAAAGATTTCGAGAGTATTAATGTGTAATAAGAAATGTGGACATAATCAGTGAAGTATTGAATAGCTTCACGCTCGCAGATCTAACAGCTTCAGCTTCACCTATTTAAATAGAAAGTAGGTTGAAGTAAAGAAGGGTTCCCCTCTTTTCTTTCATAGCGTAAGCTTGTGGTTAAACACCTGTAGAGGTCCCTACTATCGCATTTTACATGCATATTATTGAAATTATAGCCTCAGTAAATATTATTTGTTATAGTTAATAAAATTGTCATCATCAAATATTGATTTTTTTTTGAACAGTTGGAACAATTTTTTAATTACATACCTGTTTCAAATATTGTTCATACAGATGAAGGTAGTATGTGTGTGATTAATGAACATTTGGGCTGTATTGCTTCGGAAACCACTCAATATACTATTTGTACATATTCTGATCTTAGCAATACACATGACTAGATTCGACATGATATACTTTTTGTTAGACTAGCTTCCTATGAAATTTGCAATTGTTTACTGCATTAGATTACTATTTACTTACAAGATTGAAAGCAAATAATAAAAACTGGTAATATTATCAGTACTATTTTATTTATTAATGGAAAAATTATGCAAAGATCAGTATTAGTTCTATCATTACTTGTAATATATTTATATATTTTTTAATTATCTCTATATTTAATTTTATACGCATGTGCTGATAATCTTGCATTTGTGGACTCTGAGATATCTAGAGATTACTTAAAAATGTGTGTTAAGCATGATTTATTTATTATGAAAGATTGGTTAAGCTTGAATAATTTTATCATTAATGTAAATAAAACAAAAGCCATTATATTTTGATTTGTGCAAAGATATTGGAAGCTGCTCCTAATCAAATTCCATCAATGTTATAATACCAATTGTATCTGTAACAAAACTGAATTTGTTGAAGAACGTTTTTATCTTGGTGTGTTAATAGATTGATGTTTATCCTTCATCACCATTTACATAGACTTAATTATCTATTATAACAATAATTATCTGAATATTTTTTTAACGCTTTATTATTGATTACAAATCTTCCTATCATATATAATATATGTAAAATCATAATCTTCTTTTTCTTTCCAAAAAAAAAACTAAGTTGATTATGGTGAACAATATATCTTCCTATCAATGTATTTTACTCACACACTTGCAATATGTGGAGGGTCAAATAAAGGTGTCCTCTCTCTCCATTTCATATTCTAAAGAATTATATTTTATATATTAAATCTAGCAAAAAAAGATAAGATACAGTGAAAGATTTGTTTCTCAAATAAGGTATTTATTTAATAAATCAATTTTATCTATGCAGAATAGTAGAAACATAAATTTATTATATGTTAAAACATATAATATTTGTCACTTCTTATACAGTCATGTCTCTCTCATTATACACAATTGAATGTACTGGTTTTGTGTAAATATCATAATCAAAGATAGAGAATACATCTTATCCATTATTTATTCAATATAATAGAAATGTTGTTTGAAATTGACCCCATAACTGTTATCTATTTCTAGCTTTAAAAGATGCTTGTATAATTTAATTTTAACAGAAAGTGATGATATATTGTTATTAGTTTAATTTTTGTTGAAATTATCAACTCTGTTGTAATTATGAATTATTTTGAATATTATCTATGTTAATGCACGTAACTACATGGTTTTTTTATTGCTTTCTGCACATAATTCTTATATCAGGAAAGCTGTAACTTTTGCTTAATTTTTAATTCAAGAATATTTCTGTATTACTTCTATTATAAGTACATAAATAAATATTTTAAAAGATTAACAAAATAATTTAGAAATTAAAATACATTTAAAAGTATTTAAAATTGTATCTGGCTCCCATCAATCAGAAAAAGATAACCTCTGCAGATATGAACAGATGATTTATGTTTGAGTTATCATTGCTTTGGTAAATAAGTGATACCAAAAAATATTTAGTATTTAATGTATTTTAATTGGAAAAACTATTAATTTGTTTTTTTTAATGCGGTAACATATCTGACATAATCTTTTTTACCCAGAATCTATTTAAGGCAAGTTACAATCAAAGTTAAGATGTGACCACTTTTGTTTTATGTGAAAAGGTAAATAATAATAATTGGGTTTAGGATCTTTAAGAGTATAACATCTCTCCTATCAATAGTGTAAGACTACAACATATTACAACTGTATCTTGTTTTTAAAGTCAGCACATCAAAGTGACCAATCCAGATTAACCAATATCTTTAACTTCTAAATACTATCAACTAAATATCTGCTAACTAGAAAGTATTGAACGATAATCTAGGCTGGATATTGGCTAATTATCTCAAAGAAAAATTTAAGCTATTTGTGAATAAAAAAATTTCCAAGGTTCGCTTGATCCAAACTCAAACCATAATAGGTATATTGAAATAATACCATATTATTAAAGAATTTTTCTGATGTTAAAGTTTTACTCTGACTTAATAGTAGGAAAAAAAGAACATAAACAGCATGCAGCTAATTATATGTTCAATACAATTACTGTATAAACTTTTCTCCACCTAATTTCATTTTCTATCTTCTTGTGATAAACCCAATTTCTCTTTAAGCAACGAACATTGCTCTGTCAAATCTCTAATAGATATTCCTGAAAAATTCTTAATAGTCTTATATTTTGTATCTTATATAATCTTCCATACAATCCAAGTTTTCATTGTTCAATTCCATTGAACTTAGTTTCCTTTATTTCCACTATTCTTTTGCTTTTTCTCTTCATGATATTCTGACCAATTTTTACAAAAAACTATTTCAATTGTTATTAATCTGTATGTTTTATTCATTGTCATATATCAGCTTGTACATAATTTGACTTTGTAAATCATATAAATTTGTCTATTATCTATGTTTGTATCCCTTGTGACAGAATTAAAAATAATAATTATTATTCTACCATTTATTACACTTAATACTCGACACTATATAAAAAATACTGTAATTTTGTGGCTGTATTATTTGTTTTAATTATAATTCTTAGTTAAATTAAAGGATTAATATATTCTATGCTAAATATATATCTTTTGTAATTTGATTTCGCTGATTATTTTTTAAGTCAATTATTACAGCCTAAAATGCAGATATATAATCTAGCTGGATTTTTCTTAATAAAATTTTTCTTAAATTTATGTGATCACTATAATATTATCATATAGATTAATTTTCTTAGGAAAAATATTTGCCTAAAAATATTCTGCAATTTATAATAAAATCCATTTATAACAGAATTACAATGTTATTTCACATTCAACAATGAAAAATATGTCATATAAAAGTCTACAAAAATACAAATCCTTCATAAATAAAACAAAATATGTTCAAACATATACAGAACTAAAAGGGCTTTAGTTAGAAAATTATAAATTGTGCTGCAAAACACTGGTTAAAAAAAAAGTTGGTATTCTATTGCCAAATGCTAACATTAATGGTCTGGATCACATCATGTATATAATTATCACATTATCATACATACAAAACTTCACATATATAAAATAGGGTCCATCTACTTCCTTATAACTCCTAAATTAATAAATCCAATTTCAATATTATTTTTTCTACATATAGCACAATTTCTATTTAATTTCATCACTAAAGCGAAAATATTATTCCATAATAATAAAAATCTAGCATGCCTTATAGATAGTTCACAAAAAAATTAAATAAAAATAAAAAATTAAATTCAAATTACTTCAGGAGTAGACAATGAAAATCAAAACTAATCGGTATGATTGACAACATAAAAAATTAGGCCTAAGATGATCTATTTATGCAACTATGCCAATAAAAGTTTTAAAAAGCAAAAAACTTTTTATATTAAAAGTTGCCATTCAGAACATTGAATTTTAATTTCAATCTTTAAGTGGTTTGGATAAATTGTATTTATATAATATATTATAGCAAAATAAAGAAAAGGGTGATTTTGGTAAAAAAAGTTAGCATAACCTATTTATTTTAAAAAAATTATAATAATAAAAGGAAAATAATTAATTTTAAAAGATTTCAGGAATAAAAAGTAAAAATACAAAAAGTTTAAAAATAATCATCTTAGTTATTCATTTGGAAAATTAGATCTAAAATAATCCACCTATATTACTTTGAATACATTTGAAAAATTATGTTTTCTTAAGTAGTATTTTTCAAGAGCATTAATTTTTAAATACAATTTCTACTTATCACACCTTTATACATAAAATAATATCTATGAGGTTTCAAGCTACTAAACTTTTTGCTTTGTTGTTGGATGTGCTCCTATGACTAAATACATAAATGAAAAAAATGATGAAAAAATATATATATATAATGATATTTATAAAGCAATTTTAATTCAATTTAACCAAATAATTATGTTACTATCATGGAAAAATACAAAACGCTTTACTTTTCCCCTTCCCAATAATTTGGTGAACAACATCTGTAAAAGATAATATATGGTATATCAATTCTATTAAAACTTTAAATAAAGATAAACCACAATTTAATATTGACCAATTAACTCTATCCTGTCAAATATTGAAAACAACACATAATCACCATTTCTTATGCTTACTCATAACTGTTATTATAACAGGCAAAACTCTCTATACGTATTGCCACTTAGTGCAAGACAGAGTAATCAATGGATGCTGGAAGGCTTGTGCTCTCGGATCCAAGGCTCCTCACTGACAAAGGCCACAAGCCAGAAACTAGTCTGGGAATATTGGATGAGTAGGCACTAGATGGGGATTTTATGCACAAGCCTTCTGGCATCCATTGATTACTCTGGCTTGCACTGAGTGGCAATACATATAGAGAGTTTTGCCTGTTTTAATACTGAAAACAACTTGGAAATATATTTTTTCTCAAAACATGTGTAGATAAGGGAAAATGCTCTTCATTGATTTTTTGTTGGCAATGGAACTGTTAAAGGAATGAATTCTTTTTGCAGTAGCTTGATCTAGAGAAAGAAGCTATGACAATTAACAAATTACAAAGTCAAACTTTTCAGTCAATGACATCGATTTATGTAAAAAAAAAAAAAAAATTCTAATGGGCAGCTACACTTAGTCACTCTCATGTTAGCTTGCTCTAGTCAAACAAAATATAGTGCACATAATACAATTAGAATAAAACCGTTTACCATCTAAACGTGCATAATTGATGTAATATTTTATATCATATAATCCTATACCATTTATTACCTATAATATATAATAATTTATTTTTACATACAACTAACATTTCATTCACAATATAAATCTTCATATTCACTGAGTACTAAATATGAATATATATGGAGGTATGTAATGTATGGATTTTATTATGAATGTGTGTTATGCAATGTTTAAGTTGTGCTTATATACATATATATAATGGAAAAAAAAAATACTTCTTCGCCTTCAAAATATGAAGCAGTAGTGTCAGAAGCAGACTTAAGATGAGAAACATGAATAAATCCTTGAAATGAGAAAAATTCCACATAGAGACCATTATTTTCAACCTGAATAAAAAAAAAATTAGTTATTATATTTCCATTTAATATTTAATAACTGCAACACATGAAAAAAGTAAAAAAATAAAACCAAATCAAAAGCAATAGGAAAAAAATTAAATTAATTAATACTTTGAATGATTAATAAAAAAGTATAGCCACTATTACGTATTATTTTTACATCAAAGAAAATATATTAAGTAAATCAAGTTATTAATTATGAATGGCTACTAATAATATTTATTTCATTTAAAAATATATAACTTTCATCAATTTTAAAAAATTAGTACCAGGCAGATGTACCAAATCAACCCCGGATTAGTTTGTTTTACTGAAAACAGTTTGCATTATATCCTTCTTTTATTCTTATTATATTATTCGATGATTTAAAATTTCAAACTCTTTTAGATTTTATGTTAAACTCACTTGCCTGTCAAACTGACATTAGATTAGTAACTACATATTTTAGGGCAATAATAATGAGTTAACTTCAAATACCATTAACAAAGATATGGTATATATGAAAGCAAAAAACATAGCTGATATCAACAAGAGATCTATCTTACATCGCATTAAACAAAAGCTTATCATGAGATAACAATAGATTACAAATTTGCTATTCCCACTATAACTGCTTGCAAACTTTTAACAGAAGTTTACAAATTTATAAAAGCTGATAAATGATCTAAAAGATAAGAAAAAATAAAAATACTTTTACAAATATTTTGTTATGCTGGACTGTTCATTGAATACTATTATTAATTTAAAAATAAAGATGAAAAGGAGCCATTAGACTGATTCACTATGAGTATAAAAGATCAATGGCTTTTAATTGCACAAATTTTATTCAAAATATTAAATTGAATTATATAGCCAGAGTTCTATATGCTCCCTGATCAAACTTCTCATTTAAATATGCAGGAAGGAATTGAAGATGATTGTGCATAAATTAATCCACACTAATAGCTTTACTAGTTTTATTTTCAATAATATATTGACAATAAATATAGTTCAGAAATCTTAATTACATGATAAGTTTTTAGCTTTTATTTTTATTTTATTAAAATGGACACTATCAATCATAAATTGCTTCTCTTAAGACATTTTTAAGGCTATTAAAGAATGAAGATCTTTGATTAATATTCCCTACACCAAGACATTAGTAGTATAGAGATATAAGATCACTTAAATCCATATAGAAAAAAGATTCAGACACAAAAATATAACATTTTATTTATACTATATAAAAAAATGTAGACAGAAACTTCTGCCTGTGAATTGGGGTATGGAGACAGATAACTAATGAATGTCATAGATACTCCTCAGTTGCCTGCAAGTCATAAAATAAAAACAGAGTTTTTAGGATTTTGCTAAGGAACAAAAGCTTGAATTATATTCAATTCTTATGGCAGTTTTTGCTTTAATGATATATCTGATAAGGAATTGTATGTATAAATGAAAAAGAATTAAAGCTGTTATATTAATTGAAATGAACATTTATTAAATAAACAAATTAGTTATGCGAATATTTATCAAGAAAATAAATTATATAATTGTTTCTCTTCCTGTTAGTTTATTCATGATGTAAATGCACAACGTTTGACACAGAAATTAGAAAACCAAATAACAAATTACTATTGTCAAATGATAAGATTTACTGAAATTGAAGTTCATAATTACAATATTCTATCCTTTTTGTTGTTTCAATAAAATAACTATTTTTAAAACAAAAAAGTACTATTATCTTTACTTACTTTAGTTATCTTTGCTAATACAAGCATTCCAGGATAAAGGTGATGAAAAATTTGTGTGCTAGTTTCAATAGGCTAAAAAAAATTGAAAATAATTTTCAAAAAACTATAATTTTAGAAATAGTAGTTTATAATATAAATTTAAAAAAATTTATTTTAAAAATAATAATAAAGAGTATGATACATCATTTCAAGTGTTCTAAAAAAACTTTTTTTATATATAAACATTAAATAAAATCATACTTCTATTACATGACAGTCCTCTACATCCATAGTTTCAATTATTTCATGATTCATATTAATTAAATTAAAAAAATTTAAAATTTAAAATAAAAAAAATAAATTAAGTTTTTACATTTTTAAATTTTCTAGTTCACAGTCCATATACAATATGTACACATACCTATATATGTTTTGAAATACATATAAGATACTATCTATAAATTTTGATATCCACATTGTGGCTTGGAACTAAATATCATGAATATAGAGGAAATGCTGTATTAAAAGATCATTTTATGATGAAATAAAATAAATTAGCATTTCTCATAAGTTCATGAAAATTAATATTTGTAAAATCATTCAAATTTCAAAACAATTTTCTGCTCATAAAAAAAAAAAAAAATTATAAATTTCATTTCTAATACATCATTATATTTGAACCTTCTCTCCTTTCTTCATCTTTTCTTCTTCTTTTTTTTTCAACCAAAATAGTGAATATTAAGCTTTATTTCTGTTTTAAAAATAGTTTTATTTATAATAATATAAAATTATAATAGTAATGTACTATAAATGCCCATATAATCAATAATATTAGTGAGTATATTTAAAGAAAGAGATCAAAATATATGATTAGTATTAACACTACAAACACACAAATATAAATATAATGGTAGTTTTTCATCAATCGATGTTAGTATATAAATTTATATATTTATGATTATACATGTAACTAACACACACAATTATAAAAGTATAGTCTTAATAATGAAAATTAATTATATCATATAGCAATTAAATTATAGAGATTGGTGAGGTTTCTAAAATTAAGTACTTCAATAAAATAGTTTATATTGAATTCTACACTCGAAATATAAAAAGATATTATAGCCTTCATCAAATATTAAAAATTTATAAAACCTTATTTTGTTGGTTCTGAAGTAAGTTTCAAATCATAAATTCTCTTTTATGTCACTTTAAAATATGGTAAAATCTCCATCTATTATTTCCTTATTTATTATTTGCTTTCTTTGGTCTTGAAATCAGAGCCATAAAAATGCATGATATTTTTTCTAGTATCATTATTTCTTATCATTTAATGGAATTGATTATTGACAAGTCAAGATCCTAATGCAATGTTTCCCCACATTAGATTTTTTTTTTTTTTTATTAAAAATGACATTATTTTATTTTAAAAATAATAATATTAATTATATTTTTTATTTCACTGTAATGTATTTAATATTATTTATTTCATCACACTGATCACTGATAAATCAAAACTCTAATACATTTTCCCACATTGATATACTTTTTTTTTTTTTCATTAGAAATAATATTATTTTACTATAAAAAAAGTAGGAATAATATTTTTATTTCATTGTACTGTATTTAATATTACAAATAAAAGACTTTTTAAATTAACAGGAAAAAATGTTTTGAAAAATGGATTCAAGCTAATTTAAAGAATAACACACACCCCCAATTTTCTCATTCTTTTAATTTCTAATTCATCAGCAGGCTGATTTAGAGATAAAAACATTTTTTTTTAATTAAAAATGCTTTTAAAAATAATTAACTTCATAAAATATGCTTTCATTCCTAGTCTTTTTCCTTCCATTTCACTATACAGTGAAGCCATGAACTATACTTTCACTTTCAAACGTTATAGAGTATAATAGCTCATTTTTTGCTGATGATCACAGATTACAATGGAATTCACATTGTGTATTGAACTGCAAGTGTACAAACTTTTCAACATACACATATATATAACAGACACATTTTTATATGTATAATATACATATATAAATCAAAATTCATTCACTGAAGCAATAAGAATATTAAAAAAATTATATTTTTATTTTCAACATAAAGTAAATAGCAAAATGTCTGACTTTCACCCCTAAACTCTAGATGATATTGGGGTTTTTTTCCAATAACTTAATAGACTAATCTCTTTGTCAAAAAATTATGATCTCTCTTATTTTAGTATTAACTTTAATTATGTTTTAAAATTTTTAACATTATGCTCAGAAAATATTTATTATACAAAATATTGTACATTAAATTCAGAAAGGATAATAAAAGAATAATATATATATATATAATTGTTTTGGTGCTCAGAGATAGAAAAGCAGCTAGTAGTGTATTGTAAAATTTATTTATAATTTTTTTTTTTTTTAAATGACAGCACTCAGAGAAGAAAAAATGATTGCCAAAAATCGTAAAATTCATGAATTTTAATGTTTTTTTTAAATTTGTTTATTTATATTTTTGTTTTTGGTACATTATTCTTTGGATAGTATATGATTGAAAACATATAGTTAGATGGAGTATAGTTTGCGGTTCCACTATATATTCTTTAAAATGTAATGTTTTATTGCTTTCTTTCTTTTATATATATGTGTGTGTGTGTCCCAAGGTTTTAACAATAATGACAGTGATCTCACATAGATTCTGAATCTTCCAAAAATTAAATGAGGTGTAAAGTTTTCCCAAAGCAAATGTCAATTTAAAATTTTGTTTTATTTGTAAAATTAAAACTGTAAATTAAAAATAAATTATTTTCTATAATAAATTAAGTGAAGATATTTACTTGTAAAATTAAAACTGTAAATTAAAAATAAGATTATTTTCTTTAATAAAATAAGTGAAAAAATAGACAAATTATTCAAAAATAGTTTTATTTGATCATTATAATACTTTATCAACACTAATTTCTTAAATAATTTTACAAATAGGTATTGAATGTTTTAAGTTATAATTAAGTTAAAAGTTAAAAGGTACTTTATATGTATTAAATGTATAATTATTAATTTATTTTTTATTTATAATTTTTAAGCATTTTCCTGTATCTATTATTTATTTATTTTCACTCCTTTGAAAAACAAATGAAGATTTCATTGTAGTTGAGTAATCACTAAATACTAATTGTTTTCCTGCTATTTCTATTACTAGAGAATTGTCTTTAATACAAACAAATTTTACTAATAATGTAATTGAAAATACAAACTTTATTAAAAAAAACTAATTTCATATCAATATTATAATAATTATAAATATCTATCAAAATAATTTGAAAGTCAACAAATTCCTCAGAATAGTCAGTCATATAAGGAGTTTCAAATGATATAAAATCATAAATAAAAAAAATTTACTTTCTCTGTTTGTGTTAAAAATCATGATATAATTATTTTAAAATCCAAATAATCATTATTTTTCAATGTCCTTTTTCCTGTTGATATTTCACTCGTTAGGAGTCTTCTTTAAAGCTAGATTAATGAATATAAAAATAACTAATATACTAAGCAAAAACTATTATCTAATGGATAATGGCAAATGTTTACATCATAAATATAAGCTAATCACTTGTGATTGAATTGATAGAAAATTATATAATTGATTTCTTGAAATAATTGAACATATCTAAAAAATTATAAATTGTTATTCTGAAGAGCTGCTTTTAATCTTGTAAAACAGTGAAACCAGATAATAAAATAAATAGAGGCAAAATATATTCATTACCACATGATCCAAAGTAAAGCCATCTTATGGTATTATAGTACATTATTGCTGATATTATACATTATTCTGTCCAAATAGCAAATTAATAATATCAAACAAAAGGACTTATTAAATACATTTAGTGGAAAATTTAGAAAAAAAACATTTTATTAATTCATTCTGATTTCATTAACAAATAATAAGTCTACCATTAATAAGGATAGTTATTGAAAACATATCCATAAGCAAGCAGAGAAGAATATTTTCAATTATCTTATCCTAATGGTTTCTTATAGGAAAAATCAGATAAGACATTAAGCTGGAAATTCACAAGCACAATCTGTATTTTCTTAGATAAATAACTATTATCTTTTATCATATACTAGTCTTTTTTTTTTTTTTATATCTTACTGATTTTATACATAATAGCCTGAAATCATTTAACTAGATAAAAAAATTCCAAATTTAACATAATCAATGAACATTTTTTGTTATGAAATAAAGTGCAAATATTCTGCATAAATTCAATATGATAAGGATTCTTGAAATAACAAATTAATCATCTCTGCAAGCACTATATTTGAAGACTTGAGCATTTTGGCTGTATAGAATATGTATCTCCAAAAACATATATATATATATAGAATATGTATCTCCCAATAAATATTCAATTATCAATGGTCAAGAAAAAAATTAAACAACACATTCAAGTTATCAAATCTAGTGCTTTTACTGAAAGTAAATATTTTGTAATAACTTTTTTAACATTTTGATTTTTCTCCATGGATATATTAATAAGCTGACTACCCAAAAAATCACGTAGTTTAAAAAGAAGACTTTTTCCCTCAACTTTCATATAAAAAAAAAATTTTATTTAGCATTTTAAAGCATATATATAGAAACTCACAGATAACATATCTTCATATGTTATATAAACACACGTTACTGAAGCAACCAAATCTCTGCATACTGCTAATATCAAAGTGGCAGCCACTTTATCAAACTAACAATATACAAAATAATCAAATGACCATTTACATTTATTATCTTCTGTTCTTATAAAGAAATTAATTTCATGTGATTATTTAGGCAGAACTCGGACTTTATTCACACCTCAATCTGATTTGCTATTCAGTCTAAACAATATCATTTGTCAAACTAACCACTTCTAAAAAAGCAGAAGATAATAAATGGTCATTTTACAGATACTGTTAGTTTAATAAATAGATCACCAGCTTGATATTAACAGTATGAAGAGGTTTAGTTGCTTTAATATTTATGTTTGGCTTAAAATATATTTACTGATTCAGACACATACACACCCAAACATAAAATAATTTAAAAAATACCATGATTTCTTGTATTTTGCTTGGTTGTATAAATAATTCTATTGCTCTACTTGATATCTTTTTGATCCCACAGTAAATATATTGCCCTACTGATAAAGGCTTGTCTTAAAAAAAAAAAAAAAAAAAACAATAATAACAGCAATATAATAATTTTAAAATCAGCTTTATTAAACAATGTACAAAGATAAAGATATACAACAAGGAAAAATTATATACAACAATATATATGTAATCAAATCAGTACAAATATATAAAATCAAGATTAAATAAAACTAAATCATTTTCAACTAATTTGTTCATAGAATGTATATATAAAATAATTAATGCAAAATCATATATAATATATAAATGCTAAAGAAACTTTTAAATAAAGAAAATGATCAAAGCTGCAAAGGTGAGATAAGCAAAATTTTACCATAGACTTGTAGATCACAAGATTAATAATTCAAAAATAAAACTGACTTTTTTAAAATATGTAATACAAAAAGATTATCACAGAATGCCAATATTGTTACAAATTTAAAGTATAATTCTATAATGAACATCAAATATAATCATTATTTATTACTTTAGAAGAATAAAGGTGTTTTTGAAATAATTTTATATTGTACCAAATACAAAAATTTGATACATTGGCATTAACTCTGAAAATAATAGTCTATGCATCAATATAGCACATAACACTATTTCACTATTTTCATTTTTCAAATTTTAATAATAAAGATAATTTAACTAAAACCACTACAAATTTCAATATTATTAATTATAGTAATTACTTTTTATTGCAAATCTATAAGTTCTGATTTATTTTAGAAACAAATATTGTTATCTGTCTATTAAATTGTTTCAATCCTTTGGTCTATAATCATGTGTGTGTATACATATGCTAGTGTAATATGTCAAAAGTGCTTCCATTAAAAATATCTCTTTAAATCTTTAGTTCAAAAGTGTTTGTAATTTTTTCCAATTGTAATTTTATTAGATCCATTATTTCATCATCCTTTAAACTGACCTTAACAAATAATAAAATATACATTTCTAAATTTTGATTTTCAAAAGGATGGCATGCTGTGTATTAATTTGCTTTATCATTATTGTTTTTATATTTAAATGTTTTGTTTTTTTAACAATATGTAATTATAAATCCGAAATTAACAAAAAAAAAATCACAAAGGGGGGGGGGGGGTAGCTGCTGCTACTTAATATTTTGAGAAAAAACTACAAAAATCCAATTTCCTGATCAACAACAAATTGAAAATGATAGTAAAACATTTGATTTTCTTAGGCAAATTATTCAAGTATAACTGGCTCAGTCAAGTCAATCAGTAATAAAAACTAATATAGAAATTCAAAATTTAAGCTACATCTGACTTCAAGCAACAACAACAAAAAAAACTTATTAATAATTGTCTGAAATATGAAATGAATTAACTGAAATGACTACACTGGTGCCAAAGATTTTAATTTCTGTTTACTTTCTTAAAAATCATCAAATGGCCATGAAGAAATTGTGTGGATTGAAGTTCTAATTAATAAAGCACTGAATATTCTTATTTTGCAATGACAAAAAAAATGAAACTGTCATTACTTTAACAAACAAAAATGGTAGATATTACATATATGCTTACCCAAATATAAAAAAAATCACTGACATGTAGAAAAATATTTTTTACTTTTTATGATAATTAGAATGATTATCGGCTGGTGAGGGAATAAATTTGTAAGATTAAATTAAATGATGTGACTATTTTTAATATTTAGATGTATGTCATTTTATAGTGAAAATTTAAAAAAATGACAATTATGCTTATTAGAATTAATTTTTAATTATGGTCCATTATTAATGAAATATATTTCAGGAAAAAGAAAAAGTCTACAAATCAAATGATTTTATTTTATTCAATTTTCATCATGCGATCCCTTATACCCTATGTGGTTTAGAGCAAAAAGTTTCAGGATTGAAGCTTAATCTATTACTTCTGGTATTCAAATAACATACAAAATCAATTCAATTATTCATTGTTTAATATGTTTTATGCAGCCATATAAATTATAAAAATTTTTATATTTGGTTTGATAATTTAGTTCCCTAAATGTGAAGACACTATTAATGAAGATTCTAATTAATGAGAAGCCTCAGCGCATTACATTTAATTGTTAAGCAATTTGGAAGAGGGGGGGGGCTAACCTAAGTGATCAAATTTCAATTGCATACTTTTTTATTTCAAAAAATTGGTTAGAAAAATTTGCTTCTAAAAGATATTATCTAAGTTTGAAACATATCTGAAATCTTTCCCTTTGCAGATTTCAGTTATTTTCTTACATAAATTTTTATTATTATTACAAAGTTGTTAATTTTTGATCATTAAAGAACTTATACTTGATCAATATTCTTTTTTACAACAGATACATATATTATATTTAAATACAAGTATAGTATATATACTTTTAAGTTAGATATAATTAGAAAGGATTCAAACCCAGACTTTCAAGCTCCCTTTAGTCATCCATTCCATCCTATACAACTGATATAGATAAATGATCTTTAATATACTTATTTCATGTTGAACCAGTACTCACTCATCAGTTGGTCCGGATCATCATCTCCCAACACATATATATAATCAGTGCTCAGTTTATATTAAGATAACAAATCTTCAATCATGCCATCATTAGATTTTCAATGATATGGATGGTTGAAGAATTGAACAGTGAAGAAGACTGAAGCCTGTCCATTCAAGTTTGAAGATTTGCTATCTTATTATAAATCGAGCACTGATTATATATGTGTGAGGGAGATGATGAACCGGACCAACGGATCAGCATAAAATACGTATATTGGAGATCATTCATCTTTTTTGCATGTATGTGGTCATGTATATCAGTTGTATAGGATGGAGTGGATGACTAAAGGGAGCTTGAAAGTCTGGGTTCGAATAAATATAGCAAAATAATGTTGACAATGCAAGTGTTATTGATTGATCATAGCACCTTATTCACTAGTCACTTCAATCCACCTTAGTCTAAATAATTTAATATAAATACTCTAATAGTAAATAAAAAAAAAAACAGGAGTCAACCATCAGCAAAAAAGAGAGGACTGTTTAATTTATAATGTCAAATGTTACATGTAATATTTTGATTATTGTTAAAATAAAAAAAAACGAGAAACATTTCTTTTAGCTCTCAAGAAGACTTAAAATGAAATCAATATCCAGGTCAAGGTAGACAGTTTTATGAAATATTTTATTTACATAAAATAAATTTTTGTTGCATGTGCTTACCTCATAATTAAGATATATTAGAAATATTAATAATATATTTAGTGGTTAGTAGCATAATGGGGTCATTAAAATAATTTATTTGTTAATCAAGTGTGTATTTAAGAAGTTTGCATGAAAATACAACTTAAAAATTTGATTACTTTTATTTATTGATATGTTTTGGCCATTATTAATTATGCTAACTTTTAATTAGAAATTATATACATTTAATTTACAAGAGCATGTTTTTGTTTTTTTTTAGCAGATGCTTATTATACTTATATTTATTAATTGAGAGAAGTTATGCACATCCTGTCTCATACTTGTTCAAATATGTGGCTTTCCCTCAAGTGGACTCTACAGAAAGGGAGTCCCACTATAGATAGGGCACAATGTCCCTTACATAGGTTTAGTTGTAGTTACATTAGTATTAAAGAATTGTATTCCTAATTTTTTAAGTCACAAAGAGAGTGGTCAGAGTTAGAGATATAGTCATTACTCTAAAATACTTTGAAGGTCCTAGAGTTGTTTTTTTTTAAGTGTCATAGCATCGGCCGGGACGTGAACCCACAACCCAGGCAACTGCCTGCAAGTACAAGGCAGTCACGCTGACCTCTCGACCACCAATGCACTAGAGTTAAAATGAGATTTTAAAGATCAATGGCTAGTTATTTCTTCTTCTTAAACAAGTGTATTAATTTAATAATAGCTATATTCAGCCATGCTTAAGCAACTTTACTTGAGACAATCAGGTTTAAACACATTCACATAATTTAAATATAATAGCTTGTTCAACACATACATGCTTGTTCTTGCACTTCCATATATTTTTCAAGGAATGGAAATTAAATTCATAGTATACAGTTTTCAACATTAAATTAATTCTAAGAAAATGAAGTAAAAGTAACTAACTTGCCTGTTTACAATTTTTTAATTATTATACCCTGTGCAAGTTAGACCTGGTCAAAAAAAAAATGAAAAGCTTCATGCAATATTTACAGTGAACAATTATGCAATTAATGGATATGCACTTAAATTAGATACAGAAGATTAATATGCTATTGTGAAATGTTTACTTAAATTATCTTAAAGTATATCTTATATGTATTTATATAATTTTAATTATTATTATTTGAATTCAGACATTGTAAGTATTAAATACAATCAGATTTAATATGATTTGAATGCAATAAAATGTCTCCTTTGCCTCCTTGCCAAATTGATGACTGTGTTTGCTCTATACCACCTATTCTCAAGCATTGCTATCATCATTGTAGTACCAATTTATTTACCATTACATTTACTTAAATTATCTTAAAATATATTTTGTATGTATTTCTATAATTTTAATTATTATTAATTGGACGAGACTCGGATTCAGACATTGCAAACGTATTAAACATTTAATTAGATTTAAAAGCGATTTGGATGTAAAAAATTTGCTTTGTATAATATATGTGGAGTGAACAAAATAACAGAAATGCTTGCGATATCTATTTGCATTTAATCTGAAATAGAATTATATAACATTTGAACGGCATCTAGAAAATACTAAGCAAAGCCACATGAAGAAAAATCTTAAGTAGTCTCTGAAATATTACATTGCCCTTTCCTCCCAATGTTATGATATTCTAAAAATGAAATGCATCATTAGTATCGCAATCAATAAATAACTGTTTAATCAACATACTTTTTTTTTTGATAATTGATAAATATAAATCTCTACAATAGCTGAAAAAAATGTAAATGATGATTAAACCGACTATATATCATACTTTTAGTTAACCATTGTCCAGTTTTTGTACTAATGGCATCACCAATTCTGCAATATAGAACTCTGATCAATCTTTGAAATGATAGAATGTCATAAATGACCAGAATTAATTCTAGCAGATTTTGTTTTTTGATCTTTAATGAATGATGCAGCTATCATTCTTCACACTATCAATCCTGAAATATTAAACAAATTTGCAATTTTAGACTTTGATGTTACAGATAATTAGAAACAAAATAACTTGGTCCTTTTTAAACTCAAGCAGATTCAATACTTCATTCACACTTTTATAAAACTGATGTCAACTTTCTCTTAAAAGTTTCTTAACACCTCCTTAGAGTTTTATGTATAAAAAAACAAAAAAAGTACTATGTCAGCAAGCATTTCCATACTATATTCCATTTTTAAAAAAATGTAATTTGATATTGTTTTCTTTATTTTATTTATATATAAATATTATTTCAAAAGTTAAAAATTAATTTCTATTTTCAGGTAATGAATGAAAAACATATCATCATTAATGTTGCTAACATTATGATTTATATAAATAAATCATTTTTTATAGCGTGATGTTTGTAAACTGTAATATTTAACACAGCATTACGCTGTTGCACATGCGCTTTGAAGATTTTAACTATAAATGAATGAATACTAACACTCAACCACATGATAAAGTCTTTGGAAAAGATAGAATGGCCAGGTGGCCATCCATCTTTTCGAACCCAAACGCTTTTGTATGGGCGAATCTTAAGGCCATTCTATCTTTTCCAAAGACTTTATCATGTGGTTGAGTGTTAGTATTCATTCATTTATAGTTAAAATCTTCAAAGCGCATGTGCAACAGCGTAATGCTGTGTTAAATATTATGATTTATAGTAAATTACTGCAGGATTGAATTTTTTCTCTAAGATTCACCATTGATAGGCATAGTTTTCAAAAAGGGTTTTTATTTTTCAGCCATATACTTTTATAAAGATGTTAAATAAGGAAACATTTCATGTCAATTAACCTTCACTTTATCATAATTTTTCTAATCAAAATAATTCTACTCTCTCTCTCTTCAATTAACAACTGTAACCTTAAGTAATCAATAGTTATCAGATGGTAGTTTAATTTAATCCTCATTCCCAGCATTATTTTTGGTTATTGCCATTATCATTAAGAACTTGAGATTCAAAACTTAAAACAATTCAATTGTGAATCTGTCAGCTACTTTTAATTTATATACATATCACCAAATTAATAAATATATGAGATCTGACAATTAAGTTCCCAAACTCATCCTAGAAAAAGTGCTATGTATTTCATTGCTAAATATCACCACAGTCACTTTTGAATTACTTCCCTTGAAAAGCTATGCACTGATGCCAGTGTCTATCTTTCAAAATAATTTTGGAAATCTTCTTCTGGAATGTTTATCAAAACTGTTGTCATATTCCTCTTGATGTCCTAAATAACATCAAAATATCTTTCTTTCAATACTTCCTTTATCTTTGGATTTTAAAAAAAAGTCATTGGAAGTTAGATCAGGTGAGCAGAAAGGATGTTCCAATACAATTATTTGTTTACTGGCTAAAAACTCCCTCACAAGTGATGCCACCATTTGTCTTGGTGTATTGGCACGATGTAAGAATCATGAGGTGTTAGTGAAAAGTTCAAATCTTTTTCATCCAGTTAGTACAAATTCATAATGTTTTTGTCAGTTCTGCTCATTATTATTCGTCTGACTTCTCTTCATCAGTAAGATTGTCTCTCTTCTCAGAAAAATGTTTAATTAGCTTGAATACTGTTTCATGGCATTATCCCCATAAACTTGCATTAACATGTCCCTGACTTCATTTCCATTTCTTGTCAACTTTAACAAGAAATTTAATGTTTGCTTGTTGCTATAATTTAAGCATCGACATTCTTGCAACAGCTCACAAAAACATACCACAATAATGGATGTCACTCAGCAAGATACCACCACACATTGCCATGAACACAACTGTGAAACAATGGTATACCGTGATATATCAAAATTATGAAACCTTACTAAGTTGTTAGTACAGTGTTGCCAACATATGCACACAGTGGAGAGTTCGTGAATTTGAGACTTCATATTTTATCAACTATAATTCTATTCAAACTGTAAATACTTATTTACTTTTTCTCTCACTGAGGTTACTAAAATATAGTTAGTGATGTGGTGATAGATCTAAATAAATTTGCAAGCAAATTTGCTTAAATTCAAAATCCTAGGAAGGAAGAGAAGTTACAATTAATATCTTGATAGTAAAAATGGAATTAAAGATGACTATCACATGAATATTACATTGACTCCAGGATTGAACTCAAATCCTCACTGCTAAAAACAAAAGCCAGAAACATGTCTGAGGATCAGAATTAAATTGCATAATTATCTGCCCTAATTACTGAATATTCAAGCATTAACTGATGGCATGAGGAATGCACTTGTTTATAATACTGTAAGAAGTTGAAAGAATTAAGTGATGTTGTGTTTATATATAACAAACTTTCTATATATATTTTTATTAAACTATTTTGATTAACTAACCTCTATCCAATTCTTTGTTATACATATTAACAGTATTGATGTTGGCAAATGCATATGCATTAGCAATTCCAATATCCATTTGATAACCATGATCTTCTTGACTAATGACAGTTGCAGTTAATATCTTTATTTAAAAAAATTACACAAATTATTATACGTAACAATTACTAAAATCCTAATCAAATTTTGTATTATTTACATAATTAAAAATGTTCATTATTAAATTTTTTAAATTCTATATCAATGAAACATTTGCAAATAGCAAATTAAATATATTAGTTTCCATATATAAACATATACCATACATCCAACAATTCTTTCAAACAAGGATTATATCAATGGTAAAAATAATAAAACAATAAATAATAAAGTAAAACATAAACAAAAAAAACAAAAAATTTCAAATGAGCAGCTAATCTTCTTCAAATAAAAAGTGATTTTTCTTTCCAATTATATATATTAAATAAGTTTAATCATAAATGGATGCATATAAAAGATCAAAAAAGAAAATTGTTTACATTGTTATTTATTAGTAATAGGATATGATTTGATTATATCTGTTGTTTCTGATTTTTTTCTAAAGAAGCTTTTAAACCAGCTCGAAATATAGCAAAATTTATGATTATTGATAAAGATTTTGAGAAAAAATTGAATAAATATATCATATATACAATAAGCATATGTAGACAATTTTATGTTGGTGAATCCAAAATTGGCAAGAGTATGAATTATTATATAAAAATTACAAAATACAATGAGAATTTGACTTACCTAAAGTAGTTTTTATAAGTCAGATTAATAATTATAATAATGTTTATTGTTTTGATAAAATATTCATTTTAATGTTGAAAGTAATTTTTTTTAAAAAAAGAACAATTACGAAAGTTTACTTCATAAATATTTCAGATAATCTTATGAATAAACAATTGAACTATGTGAATTAAATTATAAAAATTTGGTGTTAATTAGGGATGAATTATTATATTATGTTTACTGAAATGGAAGTGTAAGAAGTGATGTAATAAATTTCATTTAAATAAAATTAAATATTTTCTAGGAAATTAATTTTACAACATTCATAAAAAAAATATCACATCATTTTCAAAAAAAGGAAGCTCTCATTTTATACATTCTCCTGATTCCAACTATGGGAATCCCAACCCTTTTTTTATCCCAATCTCCAATTCTCTGAAAAATAAAATAAATAAAAAAAAGATGATAATGGACATCATGGTTTCAATTCAAATTCACATTTAATTTCCATTGACTCTACATCTCTAAAGTATCACTTATAAAAATTATAATTGTACAAAGCTTAATGACTCTTAATAATCTTAAATCTATTATTTTTTCAATCTTATAAGCTTTTTCTATATCTAAAAATGCATCAAGTAAGAGTTTATTTTATTTACATTTCAATCAACTGAACAAAAAGGTAAAATTAGTCTTTTTGATAAAGAGCCTATTGCAGGGGAAAGCTCTCTATAATAGGTCCTCATGAAGAAACAGTGATGGTAATATTAACCAAAGCTTGTTAATTCTTAAATGGTGTTTTTAATCTTTATTTTGCCCACTAGCTAAAAGCTAGATAACTATTTCCACCTGTTTGAATAGTTAATTAGGCCCAACTAACTGGAAAAAAAAACAAACAAACATAAATCCCTTAAAACAAGTTTCAATCAGACTAGATTCAAATCTCAAATCATAGGCATAGCAGATGGATCTACCTCTTCAATATGAGGCCATTCAATCATTTGAGTAACAATCAATAAATTATTCCCTATTTATCTCTCTTAATAAAATCCATTCTAAATCTCCCCCAAGATTTTATTCTATTCTATCAGAATTCTAAATTTATCCATTAAGTTATATATAAACACTTTATAAATTATGGATAACAATGCTATTGGTATTCAGCAAATTAAAAGTCTAAAATTTTTTCTTTTACTTTTATATAATAATCTAACTCTCATACCCCTTATTCTTTAGGAATATTACTTTCATCTATAATTTTATTAAAACAAACCTTATATATCTTCCCATTTCACTTACAACATCGTGTAGCCTTTTTGTTTTTTCTTCTTTTAATTTAATTATTACTCTATTCAAATTCTCAAGAATTAATTTCTCTAATGAATCAAATTTATTAATCAACACCTTCACCCAAAGATTTTACTACAATTTCATCAAGTATTTTTTCAAGTTCTTCCCTATCCTCACATTTTCATTCCTTTTATAAATTAGAATTCTGAAGCAACTTTTAGAAAACTCATTTGAAATAAGATTAAATAATACATAATACCTAACTTCTGAGGTAAATTATTAGTATATGTGGCTCTTATAAAATGTCATATTTTATTTAAAATCTATTCTAAATAGTGTTTATTGATTTTTAATAAGCTTAGTACAGATGATGGAGGGGGTTCTCCTTGAAATCATACTATAAATCTAATATTATGCATTACAATTTAGAAGTTAGCTTTTACATAATATCACAACTAATATTTTATAATGAGATTTCTAATATGGCCCTCTATCTAATAATTTATATTATATGGCCCATGCATACTTACATAATGCATATATTTTAGCCTCCAGATAGAAAAACTTTTTCCAAAACAAATTTTTTTTAAATAGTACTACTTATTATTATTATTTTTAATTTCCACTGATTTCAATAGAAATACTTCTACATACCATTTATGTGGCAGACCTTATGAGGAACATTATTCATTTATATGAATTTGAAAATTCATTTGAAAACATCTTTATATGAGAATAGGTGCAATAATATATTCAGCAATTAGTCCAATGTCTTTAGTCAATAGATCAGAGAATATGTTAATAAACAATAACTATTTATATGACATATAATCAATTATACTAAAAATATATTCAAGTAAAATAAAATTAATGAAATTTTAAAAAGACAAAATATAAAATAATTAAAAAATTACCATTTGTTCTTGTAAAGATTCTATACTTAAATATTCATATACTTGACGAGGATTAATTGTCAATTCTATAACTTTTCGCTGTTTGTCATCTTCAAATGTTCTTATTACTTTACAGCGCAGCAGCATCCCCTCAAAAAACATGTCACTAAGAGTAGAAATTTGCTGCAAAAATAATATATATTCTTACATAATCTCATATAATACAATAAAATTTATCCAAATACAAAAAATTACATAAATTATCATTTGTCAGATTTAATTATAACTAATAAATTTTTACATTACATATGTCTGTAATTAAATAATACTTTATCTTAAATTAACAATCTTAATGCACAATCCACAAACATTAGTCTATTCAACTTAATATTATTATATTTTATAAATACCATTAGCTAATTAACGTGTTAGTGTTTAATTCAAAATGAAATATGATCTAGGAGTAATTAAGAAATCAAAACATTGTATGTAGTTAGGAAATGAAATTTTCTTCAGCGGCAACATTATAAGTAAATAGTATAAATGATTGTTTAACTAATTCCATTTAAAAAAAGATGATTTCACTTCAGCTATGGTCTGTACAATATATTCAATATTATATATTTTTATAAGTAGTTTTAAATGTCTATGATAAAAAAAACCAAAAAAATAAGTAAATATTCTACATATCTACTTCAGAATAATGCAAAAAATTCTTCAGAAAAAGAATAAATATCAAAGAATATCTCAGTGTAAATTAAAATACTGTAAGAATTATGAACAAGAAGTAACAAATGACAAAAAATATTGCCTCATAACTGAATATTTTATTTGAATAACTCCAAAAATTTGACTAATAAATGCAAAGTTTGCTCAGATTGTTGATAAAAAAAATTATATTTTTTTAAAGAGAAAATTTTCAATCATAACAAGATAAGACAAATATATTAATGCTCAGAAATTTGAGAAATTTACTTTTTGAATCAATCTTATAAAATACAGCTAGCCATACATCTTTTGCATGATAAAAATTGTTTTTTGGCTTACTATATTTTCTCCATTAAGTTTTTTTGCATTTATTTTAACTTTTTAGAATGAAATTTAATAAATTATTAAATTAAAAAATGTTTACATATAGAGGGTAAATACTATAGAAGTCTTAGTCAATTATTTACATAATTCTCAAAACTAAAACTGCAAATGCCATTACAGAAAATTTTTTTTAGAAAGTTAAAAGCTTCATTAGTCAATTAAATTACAATCAAATACATGTAGCAGAATTATTCAGAAAGTATTATATTTATTTATCAGAACTAAATAAAAAAAATAGCAGCAAACTTACAGTAATTCAGATGACCATAATATTGTAAAATTCTAAAATAATTATAAAAATTTGTGAGGATATATTTTTACATTTTTGAAAATATCTTTTTTTTTAGTAGTAGTAAGATAAACAAAATGGATTATTCATCTATCTAAATGAAATATAATATCAACCATACTATTTTATAAGAATGCAATATTTAAACTGAATTTGTTATAGGATAAACGATCACGCTTATATATTTACAAAATATGTAATTTCTCTAAAATTCTAGTTGATAAAGAACAGGGAATTGTATTAATTTGCAAACTAAGGTGACCTAATGTTCTTTGCATTTAAAAAAAACAAAAACCAATAAAAATGGTACTGATAAAGTTTTAAGCCAACCATTCCTAATGAAAATGTTTTTAATTTTATTTAAAATTTTGGCTCTCTGATAATGTTTATAAAAATATTTTTTCCTCTTGAAAACTGGATATAAAAACAATAAGTTTAATTTAAGATATAAAATAATTTGACCTAGAAAATAGCCCTTAATAAAAAATTAAAAAAAGGCAAGCAAGCAACCAATTATTGCTAGAATTTCAGGTTTCTCTCTTAGCAGATCAAATCATAATCACTGAATTGCAATAAAGTAAATTACAGAATAATAAGTGCTTCTAAATAATTGGAAAGATAATAAATTCATGAGTGGCTAAAAAATCAAAATAATGCTGTAATGTCTAAAGAAGCTTTATAAGTGGGTAAAAGATTGTATCTATTTGTTAAATATTTTTATTTTGTTTGAAGTATAGCTTCATATGAGGATATGAATGCTTACAATAAAAAAAAATATTGGAGACTTTAGAGATGTAGGCTGAGATATAGACTTCAAGTAAAATATAAATAAACTGAAAAAATATGATTAGAAATATAGATATAATTTTAAAAAAAAGATTATATTACAAAATCAAAAAACAAAATAGGAATGGAATTACACCAGTGCTTGCAATCAGATAAACATGTTGAAATGGACTATCAAGAATAGAAATAAAAAAAACATTAATGTCAAGTGCAAATATTCTCACATATCATATATATGAATAGCTGTAAAAAAAATACTTATAATTGTTGTTTCAATCCTACTATTCAGAAACAGTTTTGAGAATATATATTGCCAAATGTGACTTGCTCATAGCTAAGAATTCCTAATGCCAAAAGCACTTATCTGTGGGTGAGTCAAAAAAAAGGTCCCTTTAATCACCAAGGCTAAGGTAATTCTGTATATAAACTTCAGATTTTTGAAATCAGTTTATTTTCACATAGCATATTTAAAAAGTTAATTTTGAAACTCAGAATCCTTAGAATGGGAAACATATCACTTAAGCAGTTAAAGCATACAATTAACAGAAAATGCAACTATATTGCTAGCCTTAAAATAATAAATATACAACTATAAACTAGTATAAAATACTTCCCCTCATCCTTATATTTTTTACAGAATCTTAAACCAATTAATTTCTCATTTTCAAAAATTATTGTAATCTATTCATCTACATTCTTTAAAGTAAAATTGATAATTACTTTGTTTGCTATTTTTGAAAAAAAAAATGTTTTATTTTGCATGTAGTTGTTTTAGTTTGTATTTGATAGATTTTGCTATATATGTATACTGCTGTAGAAAAATTAACTGAAATCTACCCATATCAAATATATGTAAATAAAAAATGAGATTGAAACTTTTTTTTTTTTTTTGAAAAATGTAAATCATATAATTTTTTATTTGTTTTTATGAAAACATTTATTACCAAGACAATTATATACAATTAAAAACTATATTTATAAAGTAAAAATAATAAAAATAAGGAAAATTACAATTATGCTGAAAATTCTATTTTTTTTTTTCTTACTTCACCTATTAAACAGATGGATTATAATCTTATGGTTTTATAAAAGTACATTTCATTCAAAAAAAAAAAGGCTGATAGTGATAATTAATGCTCAAAAAATTATTACATTCAACTGACCATGAAAAGACCATAAATCATTGTTTCATTTGGTACTTTTATTCTCTATAAAACTGTATGCCCCACATTATGTTCAAACTGACCTATAGTCTTTTTTTTTCTTCTCAATAATGGCAAATTCCTTTTAAAAATATCAATTTCTGGAGTAAATAAATTGGTATAGAATTTTAATTAGACATTATTATTTTTATTATTACTGAATTAAATTAAAGATGTTGCTTAAGTCCAGAATTCACTGAATTTTTAATATATGGCTAATGTCTTTACAGATATATGTGTGTGTGTGTGTGTGATGCCAATTAAATCATTTGTTATACAATGTAAGAAAACATTCTCATAATATTATGTTATAAAAATATAGAAGCCATCTACTAATTATATATCATAAAGAAATTCAAAATAATCAAACATATAATCTTTGAACTTCATCAAATATACCACATAAACAAATGTAAGTTTAATACAAATTTTTTAGAGAGCTAATATCCATTTTTGTTAATTTTAAAATAGAGAAGTGTGAAAAGTTTAATTGCAATCCTTATTATTATATAAATGTGAAAGTTTGTTTATTTGTTACTTAATAACTCAACAAATATGGCACTAATCTTGATGAATCTAACATGATTTGCTTTTCTTTTTTTTCATATGAAAAATTACATAGGCTATGAACTTTTGTTTTATGGTACTTAATTATTTAAAAATGTTGGTAAATTGCAATATAAAAATGCTTCTACTGTGTGAGTAAGCACCAATTTTAAATAAGTAATAACTAAGATAAGACCTTAAAACTCAGCAAGTTTATTTACTTGTGATAATAAAATAAAGTATAATAATAAAAAAATAATAATGGAGTTTCTCTTTAATTTTGCAATATGATTAATAACAGTTTGATATGTGGGGATAATTTATCCTCATACTCTTCAAATATCTAATAAGCCTGTTAAACTTGAGTTTCCATTAACTTGTATCACCAATTTAAATCTGTCTTTTTCTTAGGCTGACCAATTTCATTTTCCGTGCATTTTAAAACTATACATATGGCTCTCACTTAGCCCATGCTTTTCCTTTCTCCCTTGCAAAAAACTTTATTATTTCTCAACTCACAGCTCTTTATTATAGTTATCAGTCCATACTTAATAAATACACTAATTAGCATTGGCTGGCCTCATCTATTATTCATTTATTATGTTGTATGCTAATTTTCAAGAGTGTACATTTTGGCAGCGATAAAATAATAACAATGTACACCTTTACCCTCCTTAGCGATGACAATTGTTTCTCCAAAACTCATCATTAAGCAAAAATATCGTATACAGATACATATTTATAATGGGGGTTGATCAGTTCCTAAAGATAAAAAATTATACTAACTTAGGAATAAAGTACATATTAAAAAAAATATTCATTAACACTTATTTTAAATGCAATCTGTTTTTCTTTTTAAATTTTTTTCTAATTCAACATTGGCGTTTTAAAATGTTTTTCTTTTGATTTGAAACCACTTGGGTATACACAACATTTTTAATGAAGTTACAAAATCAATAACTATTTTTACATAATACTGTACCGTATTTATATATTGGATTATTTCATCAGCTAATATAAATATTGAATGTCTTGAGAAAAATTAAACTTTATTTAAATAATCCAAATATTGTACATTATATTCAAATAAAGTTTAATTTTTCTAAAGACATTCAACACTTATATGTACAGTATATAGTATTATAGATTCATTAATTATATATATATATATTTTAAGACATTATATTTAAATAAAGTTTAATTTTTCTAAAGACATTTAACACTTATACATACAATATATAGTATTATAGATTCATTAATTATATATATTTTAAGACATTATATTTAAAAAAAGTTTAATTTTTCTAAAGACATTCAACACTTATATGTACAATATATAGTATTATAGATTCATTAATTATATATATTTTAAGTTTATATGTTCTAAATTTAAAAAAAAAAAATTTCCTGATCGTTATAGTGAATAATCGATTGTAAATCAAAGTAGTGGATACAAATTGATGATGATCGCTATTGTGAAATATCGCTAAATAGTCAATCATTAAGTGAGGTTTAGGTGTATTGTTGGCATGCAATTACAAATTTTCAATATACTTTATTTACAATAATAACAAAAGAGCCCAGATAGTCCACAACTCCCCTCACTCTAAAAAAGTAATCCTTAAATCTTCAGGTCATCTACAATTTCTCACATATTTGGGGAGAGGCACACAAGATCTCTCATCATGATTGATAATTATATCTATTTGATTTGATGATCTTGATGATAAAGCATTCTCCCCTAGTTTCGCAATATTATCACCCAATTGATTATTTACGTCATCAGTCAAACTATTACTGGGTATTTCTACATTTTGATCTAATGAGAAGTATCTCCATATTCTTCACGTTCACTAGACTGTTTTTGCATTGACTAGTATAAGTTTGCCGTTTATTCTGTTTGAAGTATAACACAGACGCGAACAAAGATGATTAATATATCTACTCATAATTATTCTATTATCTAACTTGACAATTCTAATAATAATAGAGGCATCCACTTCATTTTTAAAGTCTCTAACCCATATAATTTCAACCATTTTAAATTTTCCAAAATTTACTTTGGAATTCTCATCATTTGAAATCTTTTGTCACAATAATAATTCTGCTGGTGATTTTATAGTAGCAACTTGGAATGAAATGTTAGTAAAACATAGCTTTTATCAATGCTTCCTTAATATGTCTAGTTGATATTTTCTTTAGCATACACTTTAAATAATGTACAACTTTCTCAGCAATCCCATTGAATTCTGAGTGATAGGGTGGAGTTAAAATATAATGTATTCATTTGGCTGCCAACCACTTTAGAAACTTGGCAGAGGTAAATCCTATTATGTTGTCCAATATGAGTTTCTGGATAACCGTGGATAGCAAAAACTTTTTTGAGGGCTTCGATTGTACACTTACGAGAATAAAAATCTCTACAATTATGCACAGCTATCCAATCACAGGACCAGTGTGATCTATATGGATCCTTTGGCAAGCGTTTTTTGACTATCTCTATGATTGAATTGTTTTTCTAGATAAATCCGCTGTAAACTGGCATTCAATAATTTTTTACTCTTTATTTAATCTTTTTATTTAGATTTGGCCACTTTCATTCTTACAATGCCTGGATGTCTGTTATATAACTATTGAAGCATCTGCCTGCAATCCCCAGTTGGTACGAGCAAGCTGTTAGTCATTAGAATGCATTCATTGCTTTTTGAAAAGCCGCAAGATGTTCCTCTGTCCATCTCCAGCATTGCCCTTTTCACAATAGTTTATATAAAGGTGTTGACACATGTGAGTTTCCTTTAACTATTTCACAAAAATTAGAATGGCTACCACTCATTCTTTTGAAATTAAAATTTGTTTTCATTTTAAAATTGTGGGATAACCAAATGGACTATGCCTATGCCAATACAATCATTCTCTGCAGTTCAATTTTCTCTTTAATCTTCTACGCTGCATGTTAAATTCAGACAAAAATTCGAATTTTTATCAATTTTTTTTTTTTATAATAAGTCCATTTATTTATTTTTTCCTGCTCAATTGTGTTTGTCTGGTCTATATAGTATATAAATTATATTTATATTCAAATATAGAAAAGTAATGATTTTGATTGCATCTATAAAATTAGGCTACTATGTACAATGTAATTTTGGGACTCTGAACCAATTCTGAGGCAACCTTATTTTATAGACATAATGACTCTAAAAAGGTTTAATAATTTATTAGCATGTCTGTATTTGTATTAGAGTTTGTACTAGCATGTCAGTTTGTATAACAAATAATGATTTTAACTGCAGCTATAAAATTAGGCTACTATAGAGCAGTGCTGTAAATTTTAAGGCTGATTATCAGATGCACAGAAAGGTTGCAGTTGATGAAGGAATCATAAAAAATACTGAGCATAGTATTATGTGACAATATAAACTCTTAAAACCAATCAAGAGAGGTTTCAAGTGCTGTGTGTATGATGATAGCCACAATGATTATGAACACCACATGGAATTGGCAGGCAAAGAATCAAATCCAGATTCTAGAGTCAGTACTTTTCCCACATCTTGCATCACATTATTTCCAAGTCTATAGCTAGCAAATGAGCTATATGCAAATAAATTATATCTCTGAGACAATAAATATAACAAGATAGCATCATTAGTGTGCACAAAAGATATAAAATGAAGAGAGGAGACTCATTTTATCATTAATAAAGACAGTGGCCTTTAATTTTTAGTTTTAGATGGACAAAAAGTCAATTTCTATGATTAAAAATGCATAACCACCTTCTGGAAATGATTTATTTTTTAATCTTTTATTAGGAAGAATCTTTTTTCTTATACATGCCTTGAGATTTTTTAACTTCTGGGGTACAAGAAAATATGAATTTTTATGGTTCTTTTTTTGTAAGTTCTGAAGCAATGGATTATCTCAAATAAGAAGTATTATATATGGTTTGAATGAGAATTTTTGTGAGGAATACAAAGAAATTGTCAACAAATGTAATTTTAAACTTAATTAATGATAAATTAGAAATTATGAACAAACAATAATATAATAATTTTTCGGATATTGAAATTTCTTTTTTTTCCCTTATCTTTTTAATAGTAATCACTATTTTTCTAACCTTATTTTTTGTCCTTAGTTTTTCTATTTTCTGTCAATATATAGCATTTTGCTCTAACATTATTAAAACTAGTTATTATGAAAAATGATCTCGATTTTCTAAAAATTCAAGATGGCACTAAACATTACAAAACTTTCATAAAAATTCAGCAATCCTTCTAAATCCTTAACATTTCTAGGTTTTGTTGTATCTTTTACTCTTGTGACCTTTTCTGGGTTAAGATATTTTCCCTATTTAGTTATAATCTGATCCACAAATTTAATTTCCAAAGTAGCTTGTACACATATCACAGTTTTCAGCTTAGCACCAACTATATCTAATTTTGAGCTAATGCATATTTCCAGATCATACTCAGTCTGGGCAGTAATAAATATGTCATCCAGATGTGAATTCATGCCTTGGAACAAAGCATCCACCTTAGTTAGGAAGATGATTGGAGTAATTGTAAGCCTATATGATAGCTTATTACATTTAAAAAGTCAGATGTAGCTACTAATGGTTAATAATTCTGCTCTTATCTCTGTGACAGGTATCTGATGGAAGGCAGAGTTTAAATTTATCTTCGTGAAGAATGAGTTTTCTGTAGCAAGGCTAGAACTTCACACACAATTGGCACAGTAAAGGCTTCTTTGATATTACATGTATGGCATTTTTCTGTTTTAAATCTGCAGAATTTTTTAATGTGGTCTCTCACACCAGAACAATAACAAATCAGGTCATCCTTTACAACTTTTTCAGGTGCACTAACAGTTTGTTTTTATTAACTAAAGTTGAGTTTTTCTGCATACCTGTTAAAACTTGAAATTGTGCTGCATTGTCTAATATGGTCTCTTGTACAATATATCTTGCAACTGCTGTTTTATAAGTCAGGTCTGGTTCACTCAATAAATTTTTTCTGAGTTATAATCCAACATTCCATATAACTATCGGTCCAACAACATGTCTTTTAGCTCAATAGCAAATTTACATTGTTCAAACAATGTTCACAGTGTTAAATTATAATTGTGATATCATTCACGAGGTAATAGTTTTATCATTCTAAAACACAAATGGGTTACCCATTTGACACTACTGGTCGAAAGTACACATTTAAAATATCAATTAAATCTCTGTATGGAATATCCTCAAGGATTTCTTTAGTTATCTGTAGAGTGCCACTACCAGCAAAAAATAAAAGACTAGATACTTTGACTTAGTCATCCTCAACTTTATTTATGAACGTGTAACACTCAATATGCTCAACTTATGTGTTCCATGTGGCTACATTATTTACATTGACTTCACGAATATTGTGACTGAGTAATACTATCATTATTTTTACATTGGCATGTAGTTTAAATATTAATTATGAACTTGCACTACTGTGCTATTGCTTTTGAGATTCTGCTATCATTAATTTCGCAAACAGGTTTCAATTGTCGATTGCATCACTGCTGTGTTTCAGGTATCCTAGTGACTGCACCACTCTGCTATGTATTCATTAGTATTTTTAATAATACCAGCTGAGCAAGCATCAATTTTATAAAATAACAACTAAGACAAAACTTTAAAACTCGTTGTGCTGACAAAATGAATAATAAAATAATAATGGAGTTTACATTATTAATGGAGATAAATTATCCTCATACATTGCAAATATCTAATAGTCTGTTTAACTTGATTTTTCCTTAAGTCGGATTTACATACACAATAAGATAATTTAGCAGATGACATCTTAACACCAATTTAAATTCGTCTTTACTTAGGTTATCCAATTTCACTTTCTGTACATTTTAAATCTATACATATAGCTCTCGTTTAGCCCATGCTTTTTCTTTCTCCCTCGAGAGAAACTTCATTATCTCTCAACTCTCAGCTCTTCACTATGGTTATAAATCCATATTTAACAGATATGCTAATTAATATGTTTATCTCATTTATTATAATATATAAAATTAAGAGTGTGAAGCACTTGAAAGAGAAGCTAACGTGAAATGCAGAACAGAGAAATAAAGGCGAAATGCAAAGTATATGCAAATGATTTAGATAGACGAACGTTTGGAAATGTCAAAGCAGGCGTCACATCTATTGACAGAGTTATTGTTGCCATTAATGAAGTACACTTCCCTAATTTTCCATTTGATGCCATTATTCTCTATGTAAACTATTTTGGGGTTGGAGGATTATTTTGTATGCTAATTTTGCAGGGTACATTTTGGCAGAGGTAAAATAATAACAATGTACTGTCTGCACACAATTACAAATTTTCAATAAATATTTATTTACAATAACAACATATATGCAGGGCCTTTCAGAAAAAATGCAAGGCCCAGAACAACTAACATTTTAGAGGCTCTTCAACAACATTTAAAATAAGAAAGTGAGAGGAGAAAAGAAACGTTTTTACTTATAGAGTTGAAAACAGGACTCTGGGAACAGTTAGTTATGAGTCACAGAAATGAACAAGCAGATCAGATCCAGATAGCACTTAGATAGGGTAGATTCACTCTAGCACTGTTAGTATCGTAAAACACTGTTAGCACAGAAATGACTGACAAGGGCTGAAACTATTAGTTTGCTGGTTGCCGAGTGCTACAGTCGTTTTCATCGCAGAGTCATCAAATTGGTACCTAATCTCTAAACTGGCTTACATTTTCACCTCGTTGTATGCCTCCATGGAATTTACCTGTATAAAATTAAGGCTATGCTATGAGCCATGGACCTCGCTTTGCTTTCTCTTATATTTTTGTTTAACATATTGAGTTACCCAGTTAAGGCCCCTAATATTGCGAGGCCTGGGGCAGCTGCCCCTCCTGTTCTCCCCTCTGACTGGCCTGCATATATGCATACAGTCCAGTATCAAAATCATAACCATTATCAAATGACTTAAAAAAAAAACACAAAAAAAAAGAGGGTAGCACTGATTAAAAGATTACAGATATTGGAAATTTTTTTAAATAGATACAAAATATGTGATAGCCTGCATATTGAAATACATACTATAGAAATTGAAACGAATTATAGTTTTTGGTAAAGCAAGGGAAAAATTGATTTCACAAATATATTTTAAACAATCAAGTTTTGATTGTATCTTGTATTTAACTTTCACATGCAAGTGGAGTGTGAACAAAATACCACGATATTAAAATTTCCATACCAATTTTTAAAATTTAGTTATCACAAGAAAAATTGTATTTAAAGTAAAATCCTAAAATTTGATCAAATTTAGTAGAAGAACTGATCATAAAAAGTTTTATTTTTGTGATACTGCCGGTAATAACTCATGTCGAATTTTGCCTGTTTTAATAACTCATGTATTAGTTCATGTAAATAATATGTAAATATGTAAGCCACGGGAACAGTTACATAGTATATTCTTTTATTCTGCTAACATGAACAAAGTCTCAGGTACATCTAATAACAGATATTTCTTTGCTCTATTTCACTTTTTATTCAGACTGAGTTAAGAATATGTCTTAATCCGCATTCACTGTCATCGTTTTGATTCTCCTGACATTTCAAATCAGACTGCAATGCAGTTTAGACCAATGAATGATAGATAATGAAAACTTTTTTAGTACCATGAACTTGAATCCTGCAGCATGGGAAATCAGAGTTAATTTCTAGCCTTTAGAAATTTACTAAATATTCTTTCACAAAAAAATATTTACTATATAAATCAAATAAAGTAAACCTAATAGAACTGCATTCTTGATTACTCTGTTCAAATAAATATTAAAAAATGTTCAACTTCTACTAGTATAAATGACTGAATTCTTCATTGAAAATTTATAAGTAATGTTTTCAATAATTTTATATATAATTATACTAACCTCTGATAATTCTTCTGCTCTTTCTTCATGTTTAACCATTTCTTGCAATACAAGATTAAAAGCATCTGAAATGTTTGATATGGCTACAAAACCCAAATTACCTCCTGGAAGATTCATTAGCAAACCATATTCTTCAATTTTTTTAACACTACCTAATAACAGCATTCCAGGACATATATTCTACAAAAATAATAATAATTTATTAACACGTATACTTTAAAAAAAAAAATAAACATCAATAATAAAACATGAATGTTAACTTAATATCAAAAACTATTTTCAAATAATATTATTACTTAGCAATGAATTCTGTAAAATTGATAGATGCTACTACTACTTTCAAGCTACATTTAAATTATAAATATATAAAGTGATTGAAAAGAACCTTTCAGCAATAAACTATTAACACCAAAAACAAACAATCTCTAGTAGTAATAATTTAAATTAATCTAAAATTTTATACTTAAAGCTATAATAATTGAAACACACAGGCTTATTATATACCTGTGTTTATATATGTAATATATAGGGTATATGAGCACAGGGTATATGAGCACAGACTTTCACACGACCCACCACTCTCCACACTATCTCATAACACTGATACACTTGAACACATATATGTTGAAAAGATAAATAATCACAAATATAAATATTTCATGCTAAACCAGCAATCATCAGTTGGTCCAGATTACCATCCCCACACATATATGCTATAAGTACTCAGATATATATTAAGATAGCCAATCCTCATACTTTAATGGTCAAGCCTCAATCTACTCCACACTCCAACTCTTCAACCGTCTATTCAATTGAAAATCTGATGATGGAATTGCTCAAAGGCCACCTGAGGCCAAGATTCCTGCCACACCCATGTTGACCTAAGGCCAATCTGACCCCTCATGTACAGGACATAATCCATTTAATACATATACAAGGGATCTCCACTATGTAATAATTGAAACACACAGGCTTATTATATACCTGTGTTTATATATGTAATATATAGGGTATATGAGCACAGACTTTCACATGACCCACCACTCTCCACACTATCTCATAACACTGATACACTTGAACACATATATGTTGAAAAGATAAATAATCACCAATATACGTATTTCATGCTAAACCAGCAATCATCAGTTGGTCCAGATTACCATCTCCACACATATATGCTATAAGTGCTCAGATATATATTAAGATAGCCAATCCTCATACTTTAATGGACAAGCTTTAATCTACTCCACACTCCAACTCTTCAATCATCCATTCAATAGAAAATCTGATGATGAAATGCTCAAAGGCTACCTTTAGGCTGAGGAATGTCACACCCATGTTGACCTAAGGCAAATCTGACCCCTCATGTACAGGACATAATCCATTTAATACATATACAAGGGATGGGCAGACATCTCTACTATGTAATAATTGAAACACACAGGCTTATTATATATATATAAGCCTGTGTGTTTCAATTATTACATAGTAGAGATGTCTGCCCATCCCTTGTATATGTAAGCCTGTGTGTTTCAATTATTACATAGTAGAGATGTCTGCCCATCCCTTGTATATGTATTAAATGGATTATGTCCTGTACATGAGGGTTATATAATAAGCCTATGTGTTTCAATTATTACATAGTAGAGATGTCTGCCCATCCCTTGTATATGTATTAAAAAGATTATGTCCTGTACATGAGGGTCATATATAAGCCTGCGTGTTTCAATTATTACATAGTAGAGATGTCTGCCCATCCCTTGTATATGATGTATTAAATGGATTATGTCCTGTACATGAGGAGTCAGATTGGCCTTAGGTCAACATGGGTGTGAGAGGAATCTCGGCCTCAGGGTGGCCTTTGAGCATTCCATCATCAGATTTTCAATTGAATGGATGGTTGAAGAGTTGCAGTGTGGAGTAGATTGAAGCTTGTCCATTAAAGTATGAGGATTGGCTATCTTAATATATATCTGAGCACTTATAGCATATATGTGTGGAGATGGTAATCTGGACCAACTGATGATTGCTGGTTTAGCATGAAATATGGATATTGGTGATTATTTATCTTTTCAACATATATTTTTCAAGTGTATCAGTGTTATGAGATAGTGTGGAGAGTGGTGGGTCATGTGAAAGTCTGTGCTCATATACCCTATATATTAAAGCTATAATGTAAAATTATGCAACTGCTACATCTGAATTTGTAGGTTGTAAAAATTATTTTAAATCATTCCTAGATGTTCATACAATACCTTTTCCACTCTTTTTGCTTACTATCAAATCTTTAAAAAAATTACTACTACTGCTTTTCTTAATGCACTTTTCAGAATATTTTAACTTCCCTATAAATTTTCACTATCTAACAAACTCTTTAGTTCTAAAAAACGATTATATTATATAATACTAATGTTCTGATATTTCAGCTGGATTGTATCAACCAACTAATTAATGAATATTAGTTATTATAAAAAAAGAACATTGTAGAGATGCTACAAGTATTGATGTATAAGAAGATTAAAGGTTTGACCAATAGAAAACAAAAACAGAAAATTTTAAAAATATAATGGTGGTGGTAGAATAGATATAAAAAAAATTAGAAGCTATTTAGATTAATAGATTTTTTTAAAAAATTTCAAAGAGAAGGTAATTTACACTTATCATATTTATTGATCTTTTAAGGATCTCAATGGCTGTTCTGATTTTTATATTGATGGAGAATGACACATTTGGATAGGATCCTGTTGAGAAATCTATATTATAACAAATATCCATAATACAGAATGAGAGTGCTGCTTGACTGCCTTAGTATGTTCAACTTTCCTAACATAGAATGCAATGATTGCTCATATTCACATAAGTGGTTCCATAAACTCTCACAAAAAATTTCATACCCTCCATGGGTATCAAAAGAGAAAGTCCTTAGGCTTGGATAGAATGTTACCAATTTTTTAGTTAGTTGTACATGCTGCTTTCATATTATAGCATTTTGGAATATATCCAATACTATCTGTAGTTTCTTTTATATAAGAAATACAGACCTTAATACTTGTAGTATTTTCTTCCCTTGGTTTTTAATTAAGGATTATAATTTCATTATAGTAAGCATTAGCTAATAAGATATTACTTATTTGATTTACAGCTACTTTCAAATATAATTTATCTGAAGGTTAATTGCTCTAGTAAAAATGAGTTTTAGCTGTAGAAAAGATTTGAGCAATGGGCTGAAAATTTTAAGTATCTAACTCCGTGTGTAGTTTTTGAAAAACAGAAAAAATAAAACATTATTCTGTTTTTTTATAATGAGCTTAACATTAGTCTGTTGCCATTGTAAACTTAATATGAGGATGGATATCGTTTATAAGTGAGAAGAAATCACGTAGTTTACCATGTTGCTAAACAAGAAGTGTTAAAGGTGCTGATTCTAAAGTATTAATTTCTATGTAATTCATAAATGAACAGCGACTACTCCTGAGATGGGAGAGCTCATCAGATTATCAAAAATCTGTTTATAATGCTGCCTATTGCATATGAAATAAATGTTTGAAAGACTTTTTAGCTAATGCAATATGATCCAGTAAATTGTAATGCTGAGAAGTGATATTTAAAGCATAGTTATATCAAAGATGACAAGAATATCATTAGTATCATTACACATTGCCTAAGAAAAACTTAGGATTCAAACTGACCCAAGAAACAGCAAAATAGATAATATCCAAGCATGAAAAAAAGTTACAGAAAGGATCAATGACTATGAGCTGCCCTTTTGTACTGAATTTGTAATTACAAAAAAAAAAAGCATATGATTCTATATATGCTAATTTTTTCTGCATGATTAAAATTTTGGAAGATCAAGATACATAATATTGTCAAATTTTGAAAAAATATTTATACAAAATGTATCAGCTATAATTGGATTATAAGATATTAAGTATTAAGTAAAAAAGATGCATGGCAATGTGATTCCACCTCTCCAAAATATTTTGCAGAAAATATTTTATAGATTAACAGATAAAGCAAAGGGAATAAAAATAATAAATTACTGTAAGTAATTCAATTTTTCAGATTTTTTTTTTTTTTTGCAAATAATGCTTCAAAGCTGCAGAAAATATTACAAAAACTGTCAGATGAAAATAATAAAGTAAACTAAAAATATTGAGTAAGAATAAAATTCAATAGCTTACAAAAAAAAGACTAAAATGTAGCATAAAAAAGAAGTTTATATAACTGTTCAAACAGATTAATATGGGTTCAAAACCTTAGGCTAATTTGAATGTCAGTTTTTCATTTTGTGAGATAAAAATGAAATTAAGCTTAATGCTACATTGCATATCTACACTTCTTTCGATATTAAATCCCAAACCTAATTGATAATGCAAAAATCAGAAACTAATTGAGAATGGGGATTTTAATATTAAAGATTAAGGATGTCAAATTATCACATTTTTATTCTACATCATCAAATATATCCAATACCAACACACAATATCACACCACTATTCAGAGACTCTCTAACTACTACTCTATTTGCAAATAAATGAGTTTTCCTTAAAAATATTTTCTAAATTTTAATTACTTTTTAATTTTAAGTGGTTTCGTTATTGTACCAAACTAACCATTAAATGCATTATTTCACTGAAAATTATACCAAAGCTTCTATGAGAAGTTGTATTTTTATTTGTATTACACAAATCAAAACCCTTCATTTCTTATAAAGTCAGTAAAAAGCCCTTTCTATATTTTGACAAAATGGAACTATCATTATAAAAATTTATAATTAATGGCTTCCTATGCACTTATGTAGATTTATATATTTTATAAATATTGTAGATAATGCAACCTTTAAATAGCAGACTTGGAGAACATATGGGTATATATTAATACAGATTTATGATTTAATAATAAAAATAATTAGCATAATGTATCCAGCTAAATATCCTGTCAATGCATCACATAATGTATCCAGGCCCAAATTATACTCCGGCAGCTGGATAATTATATAAATTGTTTAAAGAAACAAACACCAAAGTTTAATAATAAATTCAAGAGTTTATTTACTCTGAATAATAGTATTAGTAGAATAGGATTAGTAGATCAAGCAGCAGTTTGTTAGTTGAACCAGTAAACATCACATGATCACCATCACTTATGCCGCACAGCTTAGATGGAAAATATTATTGTGTTTTCAAATTTCATTCTCATAGTTTTGTAGTTAAGTAGAGATAAAAGATGGCTGCTGGAGGGTTGCATTAGATCCTAAGATCTATGTGCAGTGCTCTCAGATTCAAGGCTCCTCATTGATGAAGGCCACAAGCCAGAAACTAGTTTGGGGATATTGGATGAGTAGGCACTAGATGGAGATTTTATGCACAAGCCTTCTGGCATCCATTGATTTCTCTGGTTGGCACAGTGATTTATTTTGTAAATTTATGTAAGGAAGGAATAGAAAATATTAGGCATTTATTAATTGAATGTAAATGCTTGAAACAGAAAGGTTACATATAATGAAGTTATGGAAGAATAAATATGAAAAAGTGATTATACAGAAAGTGAATTATTGTTTTTTATGCTGGGTTTGGAAAAAGATAAGGGGGATTTAGATATAAAGGCCATAGAGTTGACAAAGATTATGTTGTGGAAATGGGATGGAGCAGAATATGGGAAAACTTAGATTGGGGAATGGAAAATTAAGTGGCTAACAGGTTTATCTGGGCATAATTGCTGAGATATTCTTGACTTCGTTTAAGAAGCCACAGTACATCACATCCTGTTTAATAAGTTTGTTAGTTGAACATAAGATCTTGATCACCTAAGTTCATTTCACAAGATAAATAATACATACATATTTCTTTACTACTGTAGTTATGTAAGCACTTTACTGTTTACACCTATCTCTTGAGTTAGTCTAATTAGATTTTGACTGGAATTCGTTTGCACTGCTAATACTACACAATTATTTTTTACTCTACACTTCGCTAGTCTGTTTTCAACTTTTGCTTTTTTCACCCTACTTAATGTTTACTTCTTCAAATTGCCTCTTCTCTCTTCATTAGAAGTTCTGCAAGCATTTTAATAACTTTGCTAATTTACATAATGTTACACTTATTTGAAATGCAAATTAGTATGTTGCCTCTTGCGGTAAACTAATTTTCTTTTTATGCATCTCATTATTTCATCTGTACACACGTACGCGTCTTTAATTTATATATAAATAATCAGAATATTATACATACCTTAAACGATAACGATCCGATGTTTTTAAATTCATATGATTTAGAAATTTCTTGACATTTTTTTTCATCAGCAACTTTCTTTTTCCTTTTCTTCTTAGCGGGTTCATTTGAAGCATATAGCTAAAATAAACAAGAATTCTAATTGTTTTAACAATAAATACTTAAAAATACAATAATAATGTTTATTATAACATGTAAAAAATAATAATAATATGCAATTCATAATGAAAACCAACCTGAAAAACGTCTTTTTCTTTTCTAAATTTTCGTTTTTTAGTTACGGACAGAGATTTACTTTTACCACGAGGAAAATCAAGCTCTTCAACGACGGACATTTTTAAAATAAATTTGAAATAAACTAAATTAGTAGCAAATTACCATGAAAGCATAATTAAAAGAAAAAAAACATACGTTTCTAGAAATAGTAATAAGGAATAAAATGTTTAGCACACGTGTTTTCTATCACTAAATTACCACACGAGGGCAGTAATGTTACACTGACTTATACAAGCGATAGAAAAGTTAATCGATTATAATGACTTACAATAATAAAAAGATAAATAGCCTTTAATAGCCTATTGACTGGCAAAAGCTTCTTGAATAACCCTCCAATTTAAAATAAGCAAAGAGAAGACGTTGCTCATATACCTAACTCTTGTAAAAATATTTGCTTTTTTTTTAAAGGTATCGAAATTAACTTATCGTTTAAAAGCATAAATCTAGTCAATATATTTACTACTTTGCTAGTCCTATAGCGAAAAGAAATGAAACACTACTCTCAATAAAGAATAAACTCTCAGAATTGCATTTATTCAGTAAGAGCCACTTAAGAAATAATATGGATGTTATTAATCAAAATAATTTGGAAAAAAAAAAATTATTTAATGGAAAACTAACCAAGATACGTAAATGAGCATTTATTTTTATATAGCGCAATGTTTATGAATTGTAATACATTAAAGATCAGCCTTTCAAGCTACTGTGCATGTGCTTTTTACGAGTATTAATAATAAATGAATACTTTCACTCCCAACACAGAATATAGTACTTATGAAAGAATAAAATGAATCCACTTATTCTTTCTAACCCAAATGCTTATATATGGGCAAATCTTAAGTACTGGAAATGAAAGCGTGAGGATAGACCACTCATTTAAATTACTGTTTACTATGTCTGAATGAATGACATCGACGAAATTATCTATAAATTTATAAACATTGCGCTATGTAAAAATAAATGCTCATTTACATATGTTTATGTTTCATTTGAGAGTGACGTTTAGTAAATTCTAGATAATTTTGTCAACATCATTCATTCAGACATCATAAACAGTAATTTAAAGTGAGTGGTCTATCCTCGCGTTTTCATTTCCAGTACTTAAGGTTTGCCCATATATAAGCATTTGGATTGGAAAGAATAAGTGGATTCATTTTATTCTTTCATAAATACTATATCTTGTGTTGGGAGTGAAAGTATTCATTTATTATTAACACTCATAAAAAGCGCATGCACAATAGCTTGAAAGACTGATCTTTAATGTATAACCAAGATACGATTTTCCGAGATTACTAATCAACCAAATCATGACATATGATCTGAAGTTTTGATAAATTTTTATACATATTATAGAAGTAATGAGCATATGATTTAAAAATCATCACTAAAGTACAATGTAATTATGTAGAAGGCAATCGTCCCTTCTCAGCACCGTTAAACAGTCATGTTAGTGAGAAGAGATGATTACCTTCTATATAATTACAATCTAACACTGTGCTAGTAAAATGTATTGGTTATTACATAAAGTACATACGTTTAAATATTAAATTCAGATTTATGTTTATTATTACATTGAGTGTATGTGTATTTTAATTATACACACAGATAAAATCTGTTATCACCTGGATTTTTTAATTTGTAATCTAATAAAGGTTGGTTAAGATTACATAACCAATAAAAGAATCGGAACATTCTATGAAAATATAAACAAAGCAAACAAGGATAAGAAACAACATATATGTCTGTCATACATACCTAGTGTCGCAAGAGAACTAATCAAAAAATTAGAGTGAATTTACAGTAGGTTTTCGAACTCCTCCCAACTCCAATAGAATGATTAACAATTTTAAGAACAAGATAGACCTACAAACAATACCACATGTAATATACAGGATGACATGCCCTCAGGCAAATTGTGGAGCTGTATACTATGGTGAAACTCGGGCCACTATAAAGAACAGAATTGCTCAACACAAATATTTGTACTAAAGGGTGTTGAGCAGAAATGAAGGTAGCTCAGTGTTCGTGGACCATCAAAAGGCTGCTAATCATGAATTTGAACCTGTAAATGCTACAATAATTTCTACTGAAAGGAATGATATCAAGAGGAAAATGAAGGAGGCATGGTTTATAGCAAGAGATATAAATGCAATAAACAGAAAAGATACATGCTTTTCTATTTCAAAAAGATGGACTATATGAATGAGCTTGCATAGATTTGCATAAATTATTATAGTTGAAGGCTATGAATATGGAGAAGAAATCTCTGAAAGTGCTTAGCCATGAGAAATAATTATTCCAACTAAGAACTTAATTTCACTATATGCGTCAAGCTTATTAACTCTTACATATTTATTAATGGTGAAAGAAATTTGAAATTACAATATTATGGATATACGCTATAACAAAAGAGCTTGTCTTAAATTAGACATTAATTATAACATTTCAGCAACGTGTTTATTTTTTGCAAAATTGTAAGCAAGCGAATATTATACCTAATTGCTGTAGAATTAGAGTAAATAAGTCTATATATAATGTCAATTTTATTACTCGTGTTTTACAGTGTAAATTATTAAGTTGAATTATAGGCAATTGCAAGGTGTTAAATAATAATAAGAAACGTCTACTTAAAATAATATCGGTAACGCCTGAGCCACAATGGATCATAAATAAATGTAGTAATATTGAAAAAAAATTAGAAAATTCATAAATAAATTGAATTTTTTGGCTAACAAACAAAATGTTGTTTTAGCTAATATAGTGTAATGATCCGGCTTTGGAGCTTAATGTGATCTGCACTACAGGGCGCCATCTAGGCATTTGAACCTAGAAAAATTTATAAAGTAGGCAGATATGTAAGTCAAAAAAATTTTTTTTTTTTTTTTAAATTTTGAGTCCGGTCATTATCCCAAGTCACTAGCTCAGGGAGTAGCAGAGATTTAATAATATAATATCTAATTATATTTCAATATTAAAAAAATAAATAAAATAAGCCACTGTCAGTAATTAACATACAAAAATTTATTTACGCATATATATATATAAGATTTAACATTATTATTTTAATATGTTTACTTTAACATCATTATTTTTACTTTTATTTTAGATTTTTAATTTACATTTTAAATTTTATACTATTATTAGTTCGCACAGATTTGTTTAAAAATGTTGAGTATAGATCGGTTACATAGATTCCATGGTTAAAAACATTTCAAAATAAACATAAACGATCAAAATACAAAATTATTGGTACCGTCAATTGCAGAGGGAAATTTATAAGTAACCCAATAGCATTCACCATAAGATGCTTGCATTGTCACCAATAACTTAAAAGACATCTGAATAAATACATTTTAGATACTCATCATAAGGTATCAGTATTTACCGAATGTCTATATATATTTTGATCGAATATGAAAACCAAAACATAATTAGCCGGTAACGAATCCATGCAAGCGTCTATACCCAACTTAAATTTAATGCATCTTTATTTAGAGCATCGAGTATGAATAGACTACATAGATTTGCATTTGAAAAGAAAATATTCAATCCTTGTTTAACCTTAGGCCAAAGGTTCGCAGTCAAACCAAACTTCAATCCATCTGATATATCAATGTGTTCAATGTAATACGAATATGGCAGCACAATTAGGTTAAGAGAAGAAACTGCTTCTCGTCAGATAGGAATATTACATCTATCAGACAAGAAGAGCAATAAAAAAAAAACTCCATCGAAAGGAACAGCGTTCTACGTCTTATAATCCCTTCCATAGGCAAAACGGAAGTGTGCGGCGTATAATAGCGATTCTGCCCATAGCGAATCTTGCATTACATCTACTAACTACATCAATATATCCAATCCATTGACCCAATTCAACAATGACACGAATAACCTAAGATTACCCTCCCCTAATATAACTTTACAAATCTATACAGCCATTCACGCCCGACTTAAGTTTATCATTGATATATTTTAATTTATCGGAAAACAGAAATCATAATAAAACTTAAAGAACAAAAAAAATATAAATGGAAATGATTTTACAAAAGAAATACATCAAATAACATTTTAACTACCTTTAGTCAGATAGGAAATTCTTATATTTATAAATATTGAAAAGTTTAGTATTTAGAGTTCTTTGTTTAGAAATGTTCCTAAATTATTTATATTTAAAGCTGAGAGTTCAAAAAGTTCTTACGATTTCAAAATGTTCCTTTTATCCGCTGCTCATTGATTGGAATCCACATTAAATTCCCCAATGATCCTGTTGTCCTCAGTATAAGAAAAGTGATGTTTCATTTCTTTTTTTTAATAACTGAAGGGATTGAAGAGTGCGTCTTTTCAATCACTTCTCCTTCAACTCTGCACTAACACATATAGTCACATCTCCTCCTTCTAATTAATTAAACAAAAACACTTTTTATTTCCAATTTTTTTCTTTTTATACATAACTTTAGGATCCAATGGATGTTACATCATCGTTGATGATGATCCTTCCATTGAGGTCCAATTTCCCCGATTGATTTCTTTCATTGGCCATTCTGTTCCTATTGTTTTCCTATCTGACCATTGCTTATACATTTTAGATGCCCAAGGCTAGTTTACTAATTAAAATAATCATTTCCATTTTACAAAAGATTAATTAATCTGTTTTCAAACTTAAACATATATTTTTATCTCTAAATCTTTTCTGAAAATTTAGTTTTAAAATACTTTTTCTTTGATAAAGTTTTATTTTAATAATTATTTATCTGTGCAATTTTATATATATGCGAGTTTAAGATGATTTTTTTTATTTTTAATTCTTACAAAAAAGAAGTTTTTATTGGCGAACTTTTATTCTTTTAATGTTTACTAATAAAAAACAATGTAATGTACGTATGTACCCGTTACAATAGGAATAGAAGAAACATATGCTAATTTGTCTAATGTCAGACCACCGGCTGAAATTAGATCGATCTTGAACCTTGGACTGAAATTTGTAGGAAGAGGGTGGCACCAACTCAAAATGGAAATAATAGCAGACACAAAAGCAGCTCTAATAAATTATCCGATGAGAGAAAATATTATTTCTGAGATTAATAGGATCATTAGAGATGAGATTAAATACTGGAAATAATGGCTGGAACACTAAAGTTAATATTGCAAAAAAGTTCTTTGATGAAAACAAAATTATTTGCCTGAAAGAAGATAAAGGCAATCGCTTTGTAATAATGGATGAAGAGAAATATAAAGAGAAAATGAGAATACAAATTCAAAAACTAGGCTTTGATTTAACAGCTGAATTTAATAATAAAATGAACAGGTAAAAGTTTATCTTTTTGATTTTATGCAAGCATAAAAATAAAGGGATCAATCAAGCTGAATATAGTAGAATTTATCCATCTGAACCAAGGATGTTTGCAAATGCTAAAATGCACAAACAAGGGACTCCATTAAGATTAATGTTTGACTTTGGAGGTGTACACTATGCAAACACAGCAAAATTAATAAACTTATGGCTAATAGATTCAATAGGATTTGGAAAATACACAAAATCTTCTTTTGAGTTTGTTGACTTAATTAAAGATGCAGCCATTAATGACAGATTTAAAATAGCAGCCATGGATATATTTGAGTTCTATAGATCAATAAACAGAAAAGGATCAATTAGAATAATCAAAGAAGAACTCCAGACTAATCACTGTCCGGAATAAAAGATTGAATTAATCATTGACTTTATGAAATGGTTAGATGATAATATACTCACGACTTTTGAGAATAAATTGTATAAAATGAATAATGGATGGCCTATGGGACTGCTGATAAGTGGCATTGCTTCTAGTATTGTGTGGTGGTCGGGGAGAATGACCCCTTTACTCCCGTTCTTTATTTATTCGTTTTTCAATCTAACTGTAGTTAGAAAATTATCTTAACCTGAACTAATAATACTTTTCTTTCCAGAGGGTGAATTTATTTACTTATACATGTGTCTTATTGCAGTATTCACAAGTCAAGGTATAAGCACATATAATGTATAATGAATATGTAAATAATAATAATTGTATAAACATAACAAATATGTATAACAATAATAATAATTGTATAAATGTAGAATAAAATTAATAACTATAATGTATAATAAATATGTAAAATAAAATAACTATAGTAATTAAGAATAACGATTGTGTAAAATTGCAATGTTGTTAAATCATAGAAAGTTGTATAATAATAGAAAGCCCAGCTGACCTTATAGGGTCAAAAAACTATGTAAAATACCATATATGGTGAGAAACATGAAAATACTGTGTGTAGTGAAAACACCATATATGGTTAGGAATGTAAAAGACTCCAGAAGTTTTGAGGGGTATTCAGAAGTTTTGAGGGGTATATAAACCCCCATAACCTGATCTAATTGTTCTGAGTATGTTCTGAGTTTTAATTATAGTCAGAGACTCCTGCCTCTGTAAGTCCAAAGCAGGACTAGGGTATTTATATGCAGGTCACCACAACCTTTTATTATTTTGTTTCGCCTTATAATAAGCTATGTATATAGTTAAAATTATCCATATTAAACTATAATCTTACCATCTCAATTCTGCCTTGTTCATTTATTTACTTGCTGGTCATAAGACACAGCAATTGGCACAGTAATGACAGGAATAGAATCTGAAAGTAATTGGCGCAATCAGCACAGGAATCGAATCAAAGAAAGTGGCAGTTAATACAGGAACAGAACTGCATTAAAAATTGGCTCGGTCATCATAGGATCGAATCTGCAACTAATTACCTAAACAGCAAGCTGAGACACAGCGTAAGTAGATTCGAATTAACAGAGAAATGGCAAGCATATCGCAAGTTTCTATTTGCAAATTTAATGTAAAAGATCCGATTAATTGGCCACTGTATGTTCAGAGGATAAAAAAACTACTTTTATAATAAATAGTATTACCAAGAATAGTATAAAAGTAGCCTCATTACTTTGCTTCGCAGGCCTGAGGGTAATCGAAATATTGATCAAACTGTGGAAATTCACCGGAGACACAAACATATGATGAGCTCGTAACACAGCTAAATTAATATTTTAATCCCCAGCCATCCAAGTTTGTTGCTCGATTGCACTTTAGAGGCAGAAGGCAAAGAAAGAATGAAAAAATAAAAGAATATGACATTGGTTTAAGAGAGATGGCAAAGCCATGCCTTTACGGTAAATATTTAGAAGAAGCCCTTCTAGAACAACTATTATACGGAATAATTGATGACTAGTTTAGACAGATCTTACTGGCAATAAAAGATGTAACCTACAAAGAAGCTATCAGACATGCAACAGTTTATGAATTGCAGCTTGACCAAGCGAGAGAGTTCAGAAGCTTCATGAGAACAGAACCACTTCAAACTACAATATTCAAAACGTTTGGAGTTAAACCCAAAACCGATAAACAAATTAAATGTTTTCGATGTAGAAAAATCGGTCACAAAGCCCGTGATTGCAGTTTACCAGAAACTGAAAGTTATCGGAAAATAACTGAGTATCCCGAAAGATGGCACCATCATACAAAGTCATGCAGAGTGATGGAAAGTAGCTACATAAAAAGTGCTACTATAGACAAATCTGATCAAATTATGATAAAATTAAAAAAAATCGACATAGCATCGCAAGTCAAAAATAATTACCTCAGCTTGTTCAAAAAAGAACCAGGAAAATTAAAAACCTCACCTGTAGATATAGAGTTAAGAGACAGAGGAAAACGTATTGTAACAAAACCTCAGAAAATACCTATAGCACAGCAAAACTTGGCGCATCAAAACCACCATCAACAAACCGTAAATTGGCGAAACACAACAAAGACCGCCAGCAACTGGCAAGAACTAGAAATCTCCCGTCTCATCTCAAAGACTATGTTAGGTGAAAAACCATACTTCTGGAGTGGGGGAGGAGTGCAGTATTCAAGGTCAAGGTATAAACACATATAATGTATAATGAATATGTAAATAATAATAATTGTATAAATATAACGAATATGTAAAACAATAATAATAATTGTATAAATGTAGAATAAAAGTAATAAATGTAATGTATTATAAATATGTAAAATAACTGTATAGTAATTAAGAATAACGATTGTGTAAAATTGCAATGTTGTTAAATCATAGAAAGTTGTATAATAATAGAAAGCCCAGCTGACCTTATAGGATCAGAAAACTATGTAAAATACCATATGTGGTGAGAAACGTGAAAATACTGTGTGTATGTAAAAACGTAAGTGAAAACATCATATATGGTTAGGAATGTAAATGACTCCAGAAATCTTGGGTATATAAACCCCCATAACCTGATCTAATTGTTCTGAGTATGTTCTGAGTTTTAATTATAGTCAGAGACTCCTGCCTCTGTAAGTCCAAAGCAGGACTAGGGTATTTATATGCAGGTCACCATGACCTTTTATTATTTTATTTCACTTTATAATAGGCTATGTATATAGTTAAAATTATCCATATTAAACTATAATCTTACCATCTCAATTCTGCCTTTGTCCATTTATTTATTTGCTGGTCATAAGACACAGCACTTATTAAACGGCCCTTCCCGTACAAAGTTTTCCCATGTTCTGAGTCATTTCTCCCTTTTTAACGAAGTTTTTCCTGGTAGTGGGTCATTCAAAAGGATAGAGAAAGAACCGATCATAAAACATAAATATATATCAGTAGATTGAGATAGTCCAATCCCTTCCAGCTTTAGCTTTCTTTCTGCACGTAGGTCTCTACGTTTATGGACGACTTTTTTCGTTACCAAGCGCCAATCTTGCTAATTAGCAAGAATCGTAGGATCTACTAATAATTTATCTAACTCCAACTTATGCCCATTTTAATTAAAGCTAATTCATGCTCAGGGAGTGGTAGCACAATATGCCATAGAAGAAACGAAGAGTGAATCAACTTTCAAACTAAATATTCTCTCAGAATTTCTCTTTCTCTTAATTCCCACTAAAATCTGGAACGAACTTTTAAAATCCCTTTTCACTTTCTATCTTACTTATTCTACTCTAAATATTTATCCTAGGCATGCCACACATACACTGATGTATTACTAAATTAATACTAAAATACATAAACATTTGTGTAATACATTAAAAAAATGAATTAACAGTTGAAATGGGCAATCTATTAATATTTATTATAAAAAGAAATAAAATTGCATAAATCATGTATGTGATAAAATATTGTTAGTATTTTTTATAGAAAATTATAATTAAATAGAGCAAAAAACAAAATAATACACACACAAAAGTTTTAGTAATATACGGCTTGATTGAATTGGATTTTTTAAAAAAATTGGAAATGAGACAAATATATATTTACCGGCATTCATGAATCAGCAACCTATAGATATGTTTCTGAGTGCACTCATTACCTTCAATCCCAGGATTATAATCCATCTTTTTGTACTTTGAGTTCCAATTATTGAGTCTATCTTCCAGTTAACATATTTCTTTTGATTTATTTTATATAATTTCCAGGGATGGTGAACATCATGCACTATATCCCAGGGCTGTAGCTTTGGATGGCACGCAGTATGTTTAGGGTGACAGAGATCCTAATGGCTTTCGTGACATAGATGGCAAAGAGAGCTGGGTCCACATGCAAGCCCCGGCACGATTATAAATTTACCCCATACAGTTCATGGAGCTTTCCTTTAAAATTTTATTTTTCATTTCACGAATAAATTCTGTCCAGCAATGAAAGTGGTAAATGACAGTTTATTTCACATTTTCCCTTTTCACTTTTTTTGCCAAATTATTTATTTTCATTTCATATGTTCATCGAAAAAATTTTTAAGCCTATTGCTTCGTCCTCCGTCGGCTTATCAAAAATCAATAATTGGATTTTTTTTCATTAACTCACGTTTTTTTTTCTTTTGTTTCAAAAATATATTTCGACAAAAATGCGTAAACAAAATAACTTTTTACTTGTCTTATTTTGTTTCTTTTTTGAACTTTTTTTTTTTTTTGTTTAATCTAAATTTGGACAAAAGCAGTCAAAAAGAATTTGATTTACAATGTACATTCCGCATTTCTTTGCTTCTTTTCTTTAATTAAAAATTATTTAAACAAAGTCCTTAATTAAAAATTATTTAAATACAGTTTGAATATTCAAAGCAAACTAGATAGCCATTAATTAGTCCCATCTGTTTCTAGACCAATTAGAAAATCCTTTAGCTAATTAATTCGTGGAATCATAACTGTAAAAAGAAACTTTTTTTTTTTACAAGCTTTACATTCTCTTTTTTTTTTTCTGGTACTGGTGGAGATAGTGTACTGCCACTGCTAGAGATGTCATTTCTGCTTACACATGGAGAAATATCCACAGTAGGGGCCCAAAAGCAGCAATGCTTGATCCAGACACTCGGTGGTGCTGTTTCCCATGCGTAAGTACAGGAGCATTCCACCAGCTGGCTGGCACCAAAACTGTCCACTTGGTGGCGCTGGTTGCCATGCGTAAGCTCATTTAACTTACGTCATCTGCTGCCAACCACTACCAACATTCTAGCTCACTATGTGGCACTGTTTCTCCACGCTATGCACAGAAAAACTGCACTCTCTAACCGCAACATTATTGCAAGGTTAACGTCTATGCACATATTACTTAAAAGATAGATAGTGTATAATATAAAGGTGTGAATAATGTACAAGCCTCATCTATTTAAATCTGCTTTGGTTATTAATATTATTACATGCAATTTCATCGAGTCATAAATCCATGTATTTTACAGTCATCTTTTTTAAAAATCGATCTTTTTTTTTTTTAATTATTTTCTCAAAATGATTTATTTTTAAACCAAAATATGACCACAATTATTTAAATCTGCTTCGACAACTTAACATTCTAATTTCACCTGATAAATAGATGTATTATTAAATTAATTTCTTTTTTAGAATCGATCTTTTTTTAAAGATTATTTTCTCTAAAAAAATTTTTTTTTTTTTTTAAAAAAATGTAATCTTTACAGCACTCTTTCCCTAACAATTGGGCTAAACTAATTTTTACAAATTTTTTTTCCCTACCGCAATATTTCTTTGAAAACTTTTGTTTGTCAAATAATATTGTTAAGTAATACAGATTATATTTCAGTTTATAGATCTTTCAATTAGCAAATAAAGCAACTTTTTATTTTATTTTATTGATGAACATGCTGGCTGAACTTAAGTAATTAAGGATGGCAATAAATTTATAACCTCCTGAGTGTAGACAATTTCTTGCAGTAAATCACAATGATTAATCAAAATAAATAATAGTTTATTAGTTGATATTGTGAAATTGGTAAATATTTAAGTGTCTCTGTTGGGTCATATATATTAAAGTTTGTCTATTTAGAAATTCATTTATAGATTTTTTAAACCACCTAGCTACTTGCAAACATTCTATTAAAAAATATGTAGAGATTATAACCAGTAAATAAATTCAATTATTATTAATTCTTTTAAGTTTGCCACTGTTTTCTGTTTTATCACAATCCCATAAGTTAATAATTGTTGAAATCTATTGAAAAATGCTATAATACATCATAATGAAAATTCTAGAGATATCATTCAGGTATAATTTCAAGTCACTACGAATCCTTTATGAACTCTCATTTTAGTAATGGTTATTAGAATTTTTTATAATCATAATCTAAGATTGATCGTATAATATCAGAAGAAAAAAAGAATGAACTTTACTTATGTAGATTGCTGGAAGTGATGAAGAGAGAAATATGCGAGCAATTAATGAGGCTGAGAATTGTCAACAATACAATCTATCATCATCATCAACCATTATCAATCCATTGCAGGATTAAGGTCTCTCCAAGTTTAATCCATCTTCTCTGATCTTTAGCTTCTCTTCTCCACATCACCCCTGCACACTTTCTTATTTCATCCATCCATCTCACATGTGGTCTCTTTTTGGGTCTTTTACAATCTCTTGGACTCCAGTTTAAAATTTCAATTGTCTATCTATTATCATCTCTTCTACTGATATGTCCAGCCCAACTCCACTTCAATCTTTTAATTTTTTTGATGAGGTCAGTAACACCTCTTTGTTCTCTTACCCATACATTGCATTTTCGATCTCTTTTTGTTACTCCCAACATCATCTCTCCATACTTCTTTGAGTGGTCTGAAGTCTCTGTATTGCTCTTCTATTAAGTGTCCAAGTCTCAGATCCATAAGTAAGAACTGGTAAAACACATTTGTTAAAAACCTTCCATTTCAAACACATAGGCATATTTTCTTTTAGTATCAAGTTATTTCTACCAAAAGCACTCCAACCAAGTTTAGTTCTATGATTAATTTCCTCCATTATGTTTCCATCTGTATTAATAATCTGACCAAGGTATTTGTAACTGTTAACTTCTTCTAATTCATCATAATCAATCTTTATTTTCATATTTTGAGCAAATTGATTAAACATTACTTTAGTCTTTTTAACATTTATCTTTAGTCCTACTTTCATCTGATAACTTCTGCAACATTTCCTGCAGCTCTGAAGCATTATTTGCAAAAACAACTACATCATCTGCAAAATCTAAATGACTTAAATAATCTCCATTTACTTTCACTCCTTTAGTTTCCCATTTTAATCCACAAAATACTTTTTGCAGCACTGCTATAAAAAGTTTTGGAGATATGGAGTCACCTTGTCTTACACCTTTCTCAATGTTGACTTTCCCAGTATCATTATGTAATCTAATTGTTGCTGTTGCATTTTTATAAATATTCTTTAAAATATGACAATATCCTGGATCTATACCTTGATGATCCAATGCTTTAATCACTGAAGAAATGTTTATAGAATCAAATGCCTTTTCATAATCTACAAATCCAAAACATAATGACAACTCATATTCATTTGTCCTTTCTATAACTTCTCTCAATACCTGGATATGATCTACTGTACTAAAACCACTTTTAAATCCAGCTTGTTCTCTTGGTTGGTGGAAATCCAATGTTCTCTGTAGACGAGTTGTAATTATCTTGGTAAAATTTTTATATAAAACTGATAAAAGACTGATAGGTCTGTAATTTCTAATATCTTCTTTATCACCTTTTTTAAATATTAATATTATTACTGCATTTTTCCAATCATCCGGTACATCTTTATCATTTAGACATTTGGTATATAACTTTGCTAAAAAAAATTACATTTCTTCACCTGCTTCTTTTAATATATCAATTATAATTCCATCATTGCCTGGAGCCTTTCTTTTCTTCATTCATTTAATTGCATATCTCAATTCTTCATTTAAAATTCTGGGCAATTCAGAAGATGTAATAGTTATAGGAGGTACTTGTTCTTTATTACTATATAATTCTTGATAAAAATCTTCTACCAATTTCATGATGTCATCTCTCTTTTTAGTAATATTTTCATCTTTTTTTCTTATTGCAGATATAAATTTCCTACCAATACCAAAATGTTGTTTGACATTCTTGAGACTTTTATTCTCTTCTACAGCTTTCCTTGCTATTTCACAGTTATACTTTCTTATATCATTTTCAACTCTTTTCCGCATCATTTTACAAAATTCGAGAGATTCAATTCCTTTTTAATGCATCATTTTTGTATATCTTCATATTCCTTCTTTTCTTCAGAAATTCGCTAGTCTCAGTAGAAATTTTTTTAGTCAATTGCTGCTTTTTTCTACCAAGCTATCTTTGTTGCAGTTTTTAAAAGTGTATCAGTTATTTTCATATTAATGTCATTCAAATCTGAATCATGTTCAAAATCTACTAATACTTGAAATCGATTTGTAAGTTCTAATTTAAATTCATTAGAATGTTTCTGAAGATTAGGAATATCAACTGTAAATATTGTTTTTTTTAATAATTTTTGTCTCTCTAGTTTTACATTAACATGTATCTTACACCTTACTAATTGATGATCACTTCCTGTGTTAAAATTTATTAAGAACATTACAATCTTGAAATATGTATTTCCTGTTAGTCAAAATATCCGATTCTGCTGTACCTTCATTTGGATGCTTCCATGTCCATTTTCTTTTAACATTTTTCTCAAAAAAGAATTCATAATATAAAGTTTTTCTTTTTCTGCAAACTCCACAAGTCTATGTTCTCTCTCATTTCTATTACCATAACCAAAATTATCTACAGCACTTACATCTTTCATTTGTTTACCAATTCTAGCATTAAAGTCTCCCATAACAAATTTTAAAATATTGTTTACTCTGATCAAAAGCTTTTTGTACATCCATATAAAAATCTTCTACTACTTCATCACTATGAGAACTTGTTGGGGTATAAACCTGAATTATCTGCATTTGGTATCTGCTATTAAGTTGTATAACTAATCTTTCCACTCTGTCTGATACACCATCAATTTCCACAATATTGTTCTTCCACTTTTTATTTATGAATCCTACTCCTTGTATTTTCAATATTTGTGTCTCTATAATAGAGTATATGTCCACTTTTTAAATCAATTGTCTCCTCACCTTTTCTTCTAACTTCACAAAGTCCAATAATGTCCCATTTAATATAAGACAGTTCTTCTTCTAATTCTTGCAATCTTCCTTCACTTGAAAGTGATCTGCAGTTGTAAGTACCTAAATAAAAAGTCATCATCAAATGGCAGCCTGAGTTCACAATCAGGAGTTTCTTAGGACCCTCCACCTTCGGCCACCAACCGCTGCCTTGGTTGGTGACTTTACAGCCTCCTGGGGATAAGGGCCATGCTTTATTTTTGTCTGTCATAATCGTATATATGTATTGGAAAAATATTTATTATTTACACCAACATTCATTCTGCCTTATCAGGCACTTAGAAGAAAGATCATGGTGTTTCTTGGTCTTAAACTCAGAGGTAAAAAGCCAATAAACTCACCATGCTGGCTAATGTATGTTGGTGAGGAGCCCATCATGTTCGTATACTATATGAATAATCTCATAGTAATAACACCTGCAATGACAAGAACATGGACATTAGGAATTTGCCTTGCTCGGTTCCTTTAAAACCTCCAAGAAAAATCACAGGGTCTCCTTTCAGTTAATAGAAAACTCATTTCTGCAGCCAATACAATCTACAAAAGCTGTTAAGTATTGAGAAATGGAATAAAAATGGTAATTTGCATAAACGTTGCATGGAAAATGCAAAGTTGTAAACATTTAGGGTTTGACTACATTGTGAACTTAAAAAATAAATATAATGTCAGGAAACTAGTATTAATATTGGAATACATGTATAATTATAACAAAGCCAATAATTCTTAAAGATAAACCAGACCAGAGACATTTTTCAAATTAACAAGATAATGATGCCATTCCCTGGTCTGCCATTCAATTATTATTTTGAATTAGACAGAATTTGAGAATGTTTCCGAATTGCACATTATTGAAAAGCAAATGGATTACAACAAAAAAAAATAATTTGTGAACTTTTAATTGTGGATTAATATTTTTAATATTCATTATGGTTACCACATGCAAGGGTGAATCCATAAATAAAAAGTTAAGACCTAGGTTTTATTGTCACAATAGCTTAATTGTGTAATAGGGTTAGATGATTTAGTGAAGATCAACATCATCAACCATTATCAATCCACTGCAGGATGAAGGTCTCCCCCAAGTTCCTTTCCCAAGTTTAATCCATCTCCGATCTTTAGCTTCTCTTCTACACATCCCTCCTTCACAATTTATTATTTCATCCATCCATCTCACATGTTATCTTTTTCTGGGTCTTTTATAATCTCTTGGAATCCAGTTTAAGATTTCAATTGTTCATCTATTATCATATCTTCTAGCAACATATCCATCTCAGCTCCACTTCAGTCTTTTAATTTTTTCAATAAGGTCAGTAACACCTGTTTGTTCTCTTACCCATATATTGCATTTTCGATCTTTTCTTATTACTCCTAACATGCATCTCTCCATACTTCTTACAGTGGTCTGAAGTCTCTGTATTGCTCTTCTTTTAAGTGTCCATGTCTCAGATCCATAAGTAAGAACTGGTAAAACCCATTTATGAAAAACCTTTCTTTTTAAACACATAGGCATATTTCCTATTAGCACCAAGTTATTTCTACCAAAAGCACTCCAACCAATTTTAATTCTATTATTAATTTCATCCACTATGTTTCCATCTGGGGCATTTCAAATATTTTATATATATATATATATATTTCGGCTAGCGGTGTGCATTGTTTTTATTTATTTAAAGAATTAATACGCAAACAATAACTGCCTTATCTAAAAATACGATTTTAGCTGATTCTTATTTATGAATAGTTGGGTTTAAAGGTTTGTCATAGGTGAAGGAATTTTTTTAAATGGACCATTTTGACCTATCAGTTTACCATTCACAAATTGGCTACTATATGTTATCTGTACCTTATTTCATAATATGCTCCCTAAAAGATACTTCATCTCTCTAATTTAAAGATTCACATTCTTTTATCACCTGTGTATTTCTGAGCTATCTACTTTCATAAGTTGTACTCTTCATACTATTAAAATGTTTAAAAATAATTGCTGTTATTTCAAATTTATATAACTATAAACAACATTAAAACATAAAGCTAAACTAGTCAATAAATAATAAAAATTACCCCAAATTCACAACTCAGCCAGACTAGCCAAAAAAATAAACTCTAAAGCACTACCAATGGTTTTGCTGCTACAAGCAGACTTCTCAAGTATAAAGAGCTACAAAATAACATTTATTGCTTCAGAATCATAAATTTTTAATAATAATGATTCTTTAATTCTTCTTTTTATTTTATTTCTCTCAAAGAAAACAACTTTAGTTTCATCAAAATTAATAATGTGACCTGTATCTTTTTCATGAATATATGAAGCAGAACTAAGATATTTATTTCTAACCTTACTTTTATGTACTTTTATTCTTTCATTTAAGCTTAAACTACTATATATATATATTGTAACGAGCACAGACATTCGTTACATTGTTTTTTTTTTATTTATTAAACATGAAAGTAAATTAAAAAGTTCACATTTAAAAATTTTCTTTAAGAATTAAAAATTGAAATTAAATATCATCTTAAACTCGTATATGTTAAATCGCACAGATAATGAAAAATTATTAAAATAAAACTTTATTAAAGAAAAAGTATTTTAAAACTAAATTTTAAAAAGATTTGGAGATAAAATTATATCTTTAAATTTATCTTTAAATATATTTTTGATTTGGAAAACAAGTTAATTAATCAGAAATGGAAATGATTGTTAATTAGTTAAATGTAAACCAGCCTTGGGCATTTAAATGTAAAAACATCGGTCAGATAGGAAAACAATAGAAACTGTTAGCAAATAAGAAGAAATCCCTATGGAATCGGACCGCAGCGAAAGGACCATCGCACCGGTGACGTAATGTAAATTCAATCCTTCACATTAATATAAAATTGACAAGTTTGGAAATTATTAGTTAGTTAATGATTATTTACGATGTGACAGATATGTGTTAGTGCAGAAGTGAAGAAGAAGGGATTGAAAACGACGCACGTTCAATCCCTTCAGTTGTTATAAAATGGAAAAATGAAACATCGCTTTTCTTATATTTAGAGGACCACAGGATCATCGGGAAATTTAACGCTGGATTTCAAATGGCAAGCAACTGTAAAAGATGAACATTTTAAACCATAAGAACTTTATAAATAATGAACATTAAATTAAAACTTTCCAAATTTAAATGATTGCAATATTATCCTATCTGACCAACTTAATTTATTAATAATGTTATTTGATGTATTTCTTTTTTATGTATATATTTAAAATCATTTCCATTTATTTATTTATTTTTTGTTCTTTAAGTTTTATCATGATTTTTGTTTTTCGTTAAATTAATTATATAAATGTTAAACTTAAGTCGGGCGTGAATGGCTGTATAGATTTGTAAAGTTATATTAGGGGAGGGTAATCTTAGGTTATTTATGTCGTTGTTAGATTGGGTCAATGGATTGGATATATTGATGTAGTTAGTAGATGTAGTCGGAGATTCGCTACTGGCAGAATCGTTTATATTTACGCCGCACTCACCCGTTTGCCTATGAAAGGAATTATAAGACGGAGAATGCAGTTCCTTTCTATGGAGTTTTTTTTATTGTTCTTCTCATTAGATAGATGTAATATCCCTATCTGATGAGAGTCAATGCCTTCTCTTAATCTTTTTGGTGCTGTCGTATTCCGTATTACATTGAATACATCGATGTATCAGATGAATTGATGCCAGTTTGACTGCGAATTTTAGCCTAAGGTTAAATAGGGATATAATATTTTATTTTCAAATGCAAATCTACGTAGTCTATTCATACTCGACCCTAAATAAAAATGCATTAAATTTAAGTTGTTTATAGACGCTTGCATGGATTGGTTAACGGTGAATTGTGTTTCGGGTTTTCATATTTGATCAAAATATATAGACATTCGATAAATAATGATACCGTACGGGAGTATCTAAAATGTATTTATTTGGATGTCTTTTAAGTTATTGGTGACAATGCAAGTATCTTATGCTGAATACTAGAGGGTTTCTTATATTTCCCTATGCAATTGTCAGTAATCAATAATTTTGTATTTTGATTGTTTATGTTTATTTTGAAATGTTTTTGACCGTTGAAATCTATGTAACCGATCTATAGCAACATATTATAACAAGCTTTTATAATCCCATCTGTGCGAACTTAATTAAAATGTAAACTTATAATATAATAGAAATTAAAATGTAAATTAAAATCTAAGGTAAAGTTAAAAATAATGTTAAATGTTAAAATGTAAAACTAATACTAAAATAATTTTAAATCTTATATATATGTGCATAAATAAATGTTTGTATGTTAATTACTGGCAGTGGCTTATTTTATTCCTCTTATATATATATTCTTATATTATTTTTTTAAATCTCTGCTATTCCACTGAGCTAGTGACATGGGCTAACGACCGGAAACAAAATTTAAAAAAAAAAATTTTTTTTTTTTGGACTTACGTATCTGCCTACTTTATAAATTTTTCTAGGTTCAAATGCCTAGATGGCACCCTGTAGTGCAGATTACGTTAAGTCAATTCTCCGGATCGTTACAACTGGCGCCCAACATGGGGCCGATCTTTAATAAACCACAAATACCCTGAGCAAATTTTGTCAAAATGAACTATTTGTATCTGTTTACATATAGTCGTATACTTTAAATCTTATAAAAGCTCTGCCAGTAAAAGAAATTGTGCATATATATTAAACACAAGAAAGTGAAAAAAATTTTAAAAACTAATTTTTGTTAAAAAAAAAAACGTCAAAAGGTTGCAATAAATATGTTTTTTTTTTGTTGATATATATTATGCTTTAACGTGTATAGGTGCGCACAGCCACGTAAGTTTATGATCGAAATGTGGTACCTTACGATGAGTACCGTTGGGAATTTACTTCAGTGTAATCCTATTTAAGCATTTTAATCAGTCATAAATAAGTTGGTGGTATGTATAATTGTGCTGCAAATATACACGTATAAATCCATTATCTTTCAAAACGTATTTAGTTCAATGCAACCTTCTTAAATAAATAATTTAAATAACTTGCTTGTCATGCCGTATGGAAAAATAAAATGTATAAGAAAAAATAATAGAACTCTTGTGGGGAGGAGGTGAACATAAATGGTCCTTGGGAAAGCGATAGTCAACATTTTTTTTTGTATATAGTCTTTTTGTAAAATTATTAACCGGATGTTTTGTAAATGTCTTCGTCAATCGTGTACCGTAATTACTAACCCTAAGTAAAATATATAAAACAAAATTCTTAGAATAGGATTAGTTAGTATAATATAAAAAAAATTTTTTTAGTACTAATAGTAATTAAAACAACAATGTATATAATAAAATTTCTATCTAAAACTCTATTTGACTAAAGTACAATCCATTCAACCAAGTTCATTATATCAAGTTCGTTTAATATTCTCATATACGTTTAATCCGTCCTAAGAGTCTAATATGTTTACAACCCCGGGTCGGGTGGATAATACCGATCTCTCGTCATCGATGACTGCGGCCTTGGGTTTTCTAATCGTTGCCTTTTATCGGGTGGTTCTTTGGCCCAATGGTTCAAATCCACGGTAGTAAGAAATTCAACCATTTCTCCTATATCTTTTATTTGAATGCCTGTCATTAATGGTTGGATGGTTAGCGGCACGCTATGCTGGATCGTTCTAAATTTCCACTTCCCCGTATTCCACCAGTTTTTGGCAGATCCCTGCAGATGGTTACTAGCTATAGCTATCTGCACATCTGGCCCTTTCTTATGAAATTTTGAGAACTTCTGTGAGCTCTCTAGGTAAGTTTGAGGTTTTTCCCTTATTTCCATTCTAAATATTTTGATGTGGACCATCTTTGTTAAGTGGCTTTGGTATCCACTGTCCATTTTCTTGTTTTCTTCCGTGACTTTTGGTTCTATTCTTTTGTCCCCGTCCATGCTTGTCTCCTTTTTACTGCTTTCACTCAACGGTTCTTGTGGGCCTTCATCTATTGGAATAAGGTCTATTTGCTCATCTACTATCATCGGTTCATCAAGTATTTCTAATTCCCTTTCCTTTTCCATATCTTTAATTTCTTCTTCCTTTTTACTAACTGGGGATATTCCATAATGTTTGTTGATCATTTCAAGATATATCAACATATCCCTATCAATTTTCTGACGCTCCCTAACTCATATCTCCTCCTCTTCCTGACTTGTTTTTGGTTCTTCATATCTTCTTCTCGCTTCCTCACGTATTTTCCTCCATTCTTCTTTACTCTCTCTAATTATTTCAAGTAACCTTAGACTAAAGTTCATTGATGCTATTCTGTCATTTTCTGCTTCCATTTTTCTTAATATTATTTATTTTATATTAGTAGCATTTGACTACTCCCCACCGGTATATTGGCCCTATAACACTCTTTCGCTGCCTTCACCTACTCTACATTGCCCTATCTCTATATTGCTGCGTTTAACATATTTAACATATATATTATAGCGAACTACTGGTTACGCGTATAATAAGCTACTGCTCTCTATGATATATATATTTATACTTTAACAAAATATTTACTGTTAACATATAAAACAAGCTTCTGCTGTCTATGCTATATATATAACGGTGTTTTAATAGAAAAATTCAATGCTACTTGCTTTCTCATTTAACGACTGATTACTTTTTTTTTCTTGACATATATATATATAAAGCAAAATATTTCATTAGATCCGAAATTACACACACATCCCTGCTTTCCTTAAATTTGTTATTATGCCTGCTGTCCTTTCATTTACTCGATCCACATTATTTCACTCGATTTATTTTTTTTTTATTATTTTTATCAAAACAAAATCGTATATATATAGAATAATTAGCCAACTCGAGTAACGAACGCTAAAATTGGGCACCAATTGTAACGATCCGGAGAAGGTGACTTACGTAAATCTGCACTACAGGGCGCCATCTAGGCATTTGAACCTAGAAAAATTTATAGAGTAGGCAGATACGTAAGTAAAAAAAAAAAAATTTTTTTTTTTTATATTTTGCATCCGGTCGTTAGCCCATGTCACTAGCTCAGTGGAATAGCAGAGATTTAATAATATAATCTAAGAGTATATAAAAAAAAAGAATAAAATAAGCCACTGCCAGTAATTAACATACAAACATTTATTTATGCACATATATATAAGATTTAAAATTATTTTAGTATTAGTTTTACATTTTAACATTTAACATTATTTTTAACTTTACCTTAGATTTTAATTTACATTTTAATTTCTATTATATTATAAGTTTACATTTTAATTAAGTTTGCACAGATGGGATTATAAAAGCTTGTTTTAATATGTTGCTATAGATCAGTTACATAAATTTCAACGGTCAAAAACATTTCAAAATAAACATAAACGATCAAAATACAAAATTATTGATTACTGACAATTGCATAGGGAAATATAAGAAACCCTCTAGTATTCACCATAAGATACTTGCATTGTCACCAATAACTTAAAAGACATCCGAATAAATACATTATAGATACTCACCGTAAGGTATCATTATTTATCGAATGTCTATATATTTTGATCAAATATGAAAACCCAAAACATACTTAACCGATAACCAATCCATGCAAGCATCTATAAACAACTTAAATTTAATGCATTTTTATTTAGGGTCGAGCCTGAATAGCCTACATAGATTTGCATTTGAAAATAAAATATTCTATCCCTATTTAACCTTAGGCTAAAATTCGCAGTCAAACTGGCATCAATTCATCTGATACATCGATGTATTCAATGTAATACGGAATACGGCAGCACCAAAAAGATTAAGAGAAGATATTGACTTTCATCAGATAGGAATATTACTTCTATCTAATGAGAAGAACAATAAAAAAAAAACTCCATAGAAAGGAACTGCGCTCTGCGTCTTATAATTCCTTCCATAGGCAAAACGGGAGAGTGCAGCGTATGAAGCGATTCTGCCAGTAGCGAATCTCCAACTACATCTACTAACTACATCAATATATCCAATCCATTGACCCAATCTAACAATGACACAAATAACCCAAGATTACCCTCCCCTAATATAACTTTACAAATCTATACAGCCATTCACGCCCGACTTAAGTTTAACATTTATATCATTTAACTTAACGGAAAACAGAAATCATAATAAAACTTAAAGAACAAAAAATAAATAAATGGAAATGATTTTACAAAATAATTACATTAAATAAAATTATAACTAATTAATAAATAACGTTGGTCAGATAGGATAATATTGCAATCATTTAAATATGGAAAGTTTTAATTTAATGTTCATTAGTTATAAAGTTCTTACGGTTTACAACAGTTCATCTTTATCCGTTACTTGCCATGAACATGAATTCCCACGCCGTCCTCAAAAGATTGGTATCCATTTAGCCATTGTTTTATTTATTCATTCGGAGGTTTTTTTAGTTTAATTGGTCCTCAATGTAGGAAACGATAGTTCATTTCTCTTTTCTTTAACAGCTGAAAGAAGTGACAGTGCGTCTGTCAACTCCTTCACCTCCAACTCCGCACTAATACATATAGTCACATCGTAATAATCATAATCACTAATTAATAATTTCCAAATTTTCCTTTTATACGTATTTGAAGGATTGACTTGGCATTATATCATCGATGCGATGATCCTTTTCGTTGAGGTCCAATTTCCCAATGGGTTTATTTCATTTGCTAAAAGTTTCTATTGTTTTCCTATCTGACCGATGTTTTTACATTTAAATGCCCAAGGCTGGTTTACATTTGACTAATTAAATTTATCATTTTCATTTCTGATTAATTAACCTGTTTTCCAAATCAAAGATATATTTTTATCTCTAAATCTTTTTAAGTTTTTGTTTTTAAAATACCTTTTCTATTTTTAATACAGTTTTATTTTAATATTTTTTTTTATCTGTGCGATTTAATATATACGAGTTTAAGATGATATTTAATTTCAATTTTTAATTCTTAAAGAAAATTTTTAAACGCGAACTTCTTATTTTAACTTGTTTAATAATAAAACACAATGTAATGAACGTCTGTGCTCGTTACATATCAGTAAAGTTGCTTAAAAAAAATGATCAAAAAAATAATTTTACTTAGGGTTAGTAATTACGGTACACAATTAACGAAGACATTTACAAAAACATCCGGTTAGTAATTTTACAAAAAGACTATATACAAAAAAAATGTTTACTATCGTTTTCCAAGGACCATTTACGTTCACCTCCTCCCGACCAGAGTTCTAACTTTTCTTTTTTTTATATCCATTTTATTTTTACACATGGCATGACAAGCAAATTTTATAAATTATTTATTTAAATAAGGTTGCATTGAGATAAATATATTTTGAAAGATAATGGATTTATACGTGTATATTTGCAGCACAATTATAAATACCAACAACTTATTTATGACTGATTAAAATGCTTAAATAGGATTACACTGAAGTAAATTCCCAACGGTACTCATCGTAAGGTACCACATTTCGATCATAAACTTACGTGGCTGTGCGCGCCTATACACGTTAAAGCATAATATATATAACAACAAAAAAAAAACATATTTATTGCAACCTTTTGACTTTTTTTTTTTTTTTAACAAAAATTCGTTTTTAAATTTTTTTTCACTTTCTTGTGTTTAATATATATGCGCAATTTCTTTTACTGGCAGAGCTTTTATAAGATTTAAAATATACGACTTATGTAAACAGATAAAATATTTCATTTTGACAAAATTTGCTCAGGGTATTTGTAACAATCCGGAGAATTGACTTAACGTAATCTGCACTACAGGGCGCCATCTAGGCATTTGAACCTAGAAAAATTTATAAAGTAGGCAGATACGTAAGTCCAAAAAAAAAAAATTTTTTTTTTTTTTTATATTTTGTTTCCGGTCGTTAGCCCATGTCACTAGCTCAGTGGAATAGCAGAGATTTAAAAAAATAATATAAGAATATATATATAAGAGGAATAAAATAAGCCACTGCCAGTAATTAACATACAAACATTTATTTATGCACATATATATAAGATTTAAAATTATTTTAGTATTAGTTTTACATTTTAACATTTAACATTATTTTTAACTTTACCTTAGATTTTAATTTACATTTTAATTTCTATTATATTATAAGTTTACATTTTAATTAAGTTCGCACAGATGGGATTATAAAAGCTTGTTATAATATGTTGCTATAGATCGGTTACATAGATTTCAACGGTCAAAAACATTTCAAAATAAACATAAACGATCAAAATACAAAATTATTGATTACTGACAATTGCATAGGGAAATATAAGAAACCCTCTAGTATTCAGCATAAGATACTTGCATTGTCACCAATAACTTAAAAGACATCCGAATAAATACATTTTAGATACTCCCGTACGGTATCATTATTTATCGAATGTCTATATATTTTGATCAAATATGAAAACCCGAAACACAATTCACCGTTAACCAATCCATGCAAGCGTCTATAAACAACTTAAATTTAATGCATTTTTATTTAGGGTCGAGTATGAATAGACTACGTAGATTTGCATTTGAAAATAAAATATTATATCTCTATTTAACCTTAGGCTAAAATTCGCAGTCAAACTGGCATCAATTCATCTGATACATCGATGTATTCAATGTAATACGGAATACGACAGCATCAAAAAGATTAAGAGAAGGCATTGACTCTCATCAGATAGGGATATTACATCTATCTAACGAGAAGAACAATAAAAAAAAAACTCCATAGAAAGGAACTGCGTTCTCCGTCTTATAATTCCTTTCATAGGCAAACGGGTGAGTGCGGCGTAAATATAAACGATTCTGCCAGTAGCGAATCTCCGACTACATCTACTAACTACATCAATATATCCAATCCATTGACCCAATCTAACAATGACATAAATAACCTAAGATTACCCTCCCCTAATATAACTTTACAAATCTATACAGCCATTCACGCCCGACTTAAGTTTAACATTTATATAATTAATTTAACGAAAAACAAAAATCATGATAAAACTTAAAGAACAAAAAATAAATAAATAAATGGAAATGATTTTAAATATATATAAAAAAAAGAAATACATCAAATAACATTATTAATAAATTAAGTTGGTCAGATAGGATAATATTGCAATCATTTAAATTTGGAAAGTTTTAATTTAATGTTCATTATTTATAAAGTTCTTACGGTTTAAAATGTTCATCTTTTACAGTTGCTTGCCATTTGAAATCCAGCGTTAAATTTCCCGATGATCCTGTGGTTCTCTAAATATAAGAAAAGTGATGTTTCATTTTTGCATTTTATAACAACTGAAGGGATTGAACGTGCGTCATTTTCAATCCCTTCTTTTTCACTTCTGCACTAACACATATCTGTCACATCGTAAATAATCATTAACTAACTAATAATTTCCAAACTTGTCAATTTTATATTAATGTGAAGGATTGAATTTACATTACGTCACCGGTGCGATGGTCCTTTCACTGCGGTCCGATTCCATAGGGATTTCTTCTTATTTGCTAACTGTTTCTATTGTTTTCCTATCTGACCGATGTTTTTACATTTAAATGCCCAAGGCTGGTTTACATTTAACTAATTAACAATCATTTCCATTTCTGATTAATTAACTTGTTTTCCAAATCAAAAATATATTTAAAGATAAATTTAAAGATATAATTTTATCTCCAAATCTTTTTAAAATTTAGTTTTAAAATACTTTTTCTTTAATAAAGTTTTATTTTAATAATTTTTCATTATCTGTGCGATTTAACATATACGAGTTTAAGATGATATTTAATTTCAATTTTTAATTCTTAAAGAAAATTTTTAAATGCGAACTTTTTAATTTACTTTCATGTTTAATAAATAAAAAAAACAATGTAACGAACGTCTGTGCTCGTTACAATATGTTAATTCTAATATTTTCACAGATAAAAGATGTCATATTATTATTACTATTTGCGGGATATTCCATGTAGTGATAAAGCTAAATGGCGATGTTTCAGTACAATATAAAGTACCTTCCTCAGAATGTCCTCTTTCTCAAATCATAAGAATGCATGTGAGATTTAAAATCATGTTTATCGTTTTCTTTCTCCTCATATTTAAATTCTATTGGTTGAGAAGTTTTAAAATTTATATATATACTGTAACGGTATGCCCCCTCTCAACAAGATAAGTTAAGGAGTCGCATCTCACTATAGTCAGATTTAAGGTCTTCATATAGGATGCCACGAATGATGTGATTTAATTTTGATATAAAACTATATTTGTTCCCAATAACTAATTTATTATTTTAAAAAAATTATTATATCCAACCACATCAAATCAATTTTCACCTTAATTAACTTTACCGTTATGCTCAGATTTCGAACTCAGGGAAGTTTAACACTTTACTCTCTTCAGGGGTTCCTATCAATATTTTAAAGTAATATTAACAACGAATCTCACTAACTCTTTAATTCAAATAAAACAAAATTGAAGACTTCATTTAATATAAAAAACATAATTATTTATTTAACACTTAAATAATTTAAATTTTACAATATATATAAAAAAATATTTATATATCTACCTCCTTATATTAAAAATATAAACATTCTCTTTGCTTACGGTAGATATATTTCTAAACATATAACACTACGTGATTTTATAATGTATTTAAAATATAAGTATTCTAATATTTAGACATTTATATTAACGCTATTTTACAGTAATTGGGTTATACAAATAATAATCCCATCATTTGTATGTAATACCTTCATTCCGTTAAAATGGTTGTCTGTAATTTATATTTATTAATATAAAAATATATACTTTACAATAATGTTAATCATTTATCCATTTATCATGCATTACTGTTATTAATCTATTTAGGTTAGTATAAACAATGTAGTGTCATGTCATGGAAAATAATATGTGGATTTAAAAATAATTTAATATCTTACCTCTAAGTTCACATTATCCCGTTCCCAAAATTAACATTTATTAACCGATATTTAAATCTTTATTAATCATAAATAAAAACAAAAATATTCTAAATTATTAATTCTCTCTTATTATTCATTTTTATAATAAAATGAATACGATGATAAAGAAAATGAAATTAACTTTTCATAATTATAATTTTCAAAACCCCAAATGGCATTTATAAAAGTTAATGTTCCTCGCGAGAATGAAAATCCTTCGAAGACGCAGTTTTTTGATTCCTTTGTTGTTAAACATTAAAGAGAATAATATTAGGATATCCTAAGTTGACATTTAGTTTCCTCTTTATATTCATCTTCTTAATATAAAGTTCCTTCATTAATATTTATAATTCCATTTTGAAGATCTAATTTTTATAATTTTAAGGCATTCATAATTCCATTTTGAAGATCTAATTTCTTTATAATTCTAAAGCATTCGGCAACGATGTTATTCCCACATATATATGTTTGATTAGGCAAGTGCATTTTATCTATCCCATGATAAATATTTGTGTTCTAGCCACTCTGCATTTTCTTTATAATGAAAAGTACATAAAATTTGAATGAAGTTTTTATAAACATGTTCTTTTTTTTTTAAGACGCTGTTTAGATTTTAAAATGTAATTCAAACAATTTTTTCTATAAAACACGAAAATATATTTAGATTACTTTCATTGAACAAGTATAAGAAACTTCTTTTAATGAGTATTAAATTGTTTAAAATATAAACTTCAACTTACACTGTTATTTGTAATCAAACATAGTAAAAGTTTTTATGAAAATATAGCTGATAAAAATAGAATCCTTATTCTTCTAATAACAAGAATAGAAGAATTATTTCATGTCTCGCTCCATCAGCTCGCTGAAGCATACCCATTCTCATTGTTGCAATAACAATTAGATATTAAAACACTAAGTTAATTTCACTTCCTTTAATTCGATAAACTGTGAACCCAGAGGTCATTTATCACCTTGTCAACAGTCTTTTGTCAACAACGTCATTTTTCATTTTAAAGAATGAAAAATAGTAACTTTATATATTTATTTTCATAAGTATAATAATAATGTAAATATAATCTATACATATTGATTACATAAATGTATGAGTATGTATGAGTATATATATACTCCTACAATACCTTCTTACAAAAATAAGTGATAATATACACTACTCCAGGAATAGTTTTTCTATCAAAAGTTTCCTTTGTATTATTTAATAAATTATTCAAAGTAATATTTCTCTTTCTCAAATCATAAGAATGCATGTGAGATTTAAAATCGTTTTTATCGTTTTCTTTCTCCTCATATTTAAATTCTATTGGTTGAGAAGTTTAATTTACATATATATACCTTCTTACAAAAATAAGGGATAATATACACTATTCCAGAAATAATTTTTCTATCAAAAGTTTCCTTTGTATTATTTAATAAATTATTCAAAGTAATATTCCTTTTTCAAGCAATTTTCTTATTTCCAAATAAATTACTATTTTTACATACAATTTTATAAACAGACAATTTAAATGGCAAAGAAATAAAATCATATTTTCTTTATCCTTTATATCATTACAAATATTACTATTAAATGAAATACTTTTAACAAATTTATCAAAATAGCCTTCACTCAAAAAATCTTTATAAAATTTACCTTTTTGAAACAAAGCTACCCCACTAGAATTATTTAATCTCTTATTTCTATAACAATAATTTCTATATTAAAAAATAGTCCAATAGTTTTTAAAAACTAATAAAAAAAAAACAATGGAATAATTAATTTAAAATGATGACTAAGAAAAGATCTGGAATAACTCTCATTGAAGGGATTGGTCATAAGACTCACTACCTGCTTATACATACACAGTGTGACAGCATATGAATATCCACAAAGTGGTGAAGAGTAAAAGTTTAGCCATGTGCTCTATAGTGGCATGTTCGCCACACATGGTTTAAATAAGATTTTCCAGTAACAAAGTATGGGAATGAGACTTTTATAGAATTTAAATAATAAAAGAAATCTGCTCAACCATCTGTCATAAATAATGTTAATATTTATCATTACCTTCCTAAGTAATCAGTGAAAGTCATTAGAAAAGTACTAAATATCTCTACATCTGTTTCAAAATATCTCTGCATCTGTTTTAACTCAATCAGTCACTTTTGTAACTATTTATGGAAATTAGGATAGATGTTAAGATTGTTAATTTAAAGAAGATAATTGCTTATAGAGAGTATATGCGTAAAAAAAAAAAGTTTATACTCATATAATAGAATATCACAAAGTTTAATATTTCATATTTGAAGAAAAATTATTTGATGTTTGAGAATATTAAGGCAGTACAAATTCATTCACAGATCAGATATTGTTTTAAAACCATATATTAATTTAAAAAGTTCTAAGTTCATGTAAATCAATTGCAAGGCATTGTATAATTGCCAAACATAAATGAATATATTTTGTTTAAATTATTGTAATATATTGAAACTTGTGCCTTGTTTGTTTGTCTCTATTGTAGTGTTGTCTCATTTCAGTCAACCTTGTGGATTAATCCTTAACTGTTAATTGTTTAAAAACTGATTTAAAATAATCATATATATTCATTATTACAGTTAACTAATTGTAGTATTATATCCACTGTTTAATAAATTAAGATTAAGCATTATTTTGTAATTTTCTCATCTAATTAACACTGAAATTAACTATATCAATTTTATCTGCAACTATGAATACATGTACATATCATTTTGTAAAAAACATTAGACATTATTATCAAGCTTAAATGTAAAATGAAAACAGTGAAAAAACAAAATATATTGCCAAATGTTTCAGTCACATAATCAAAGACAGACAATATGCTAATAACTGATAAAATTATATGATGTGCTTAGCAGTTTTCTAATGTCTCCAGTCATTATTATACTAATGATATGCCCCTGACAACATACGCACATAAAAAAAAAACACAAAGTAAAATATAGCATGCTTCACAAAAATTAAAAAATAAATTAAAAATTGTTAATGTACATAGAGAAGTATACAAACTGATTTCTATCATATATACATATCAACTGTCATATACACGCATGTAGTATGTTAACATAGATTGTATAAGCCTATAAACATCACATGATCACCGTTTCTTATGCTTGCTCATAACTATTATTAAGCAAAACTCTTTATACATATTGCCAGTCAGTGCAAGCCAGAATAATCAATGGATGCCAGAAAAAGGCTTGTGCATAAGTCCCCATCTAGTGCCTAGTCATCCAATATCCCTAGACTAGTTTCTGACTTGTGGCCTCATCAGTGAGAAGCCTTGGATCTGAGAGCACTGCACCTAGGCCTTAGGATCTAATGCAATCCTCCAGGAGCCACCTTTTATCTCAACTACAAAACTATTGAGTCTTAATTTGAAAACACTATAATATTTTCAATCCAAGCTCAGTAGCTTATATAGTCATATAGGTCTGAACTCAGTTCAGTACCTATACATTTTCTGCATTTGGTTTTTTAATAACCATAGCCGCCATTATCCTATTAGGCAGGATTGGTTTTAAGCCAATAAACATTACATGATCACCATTTCTTATGCTTGCTCACAACATTTAAACAGGCAGAACTATATGTATTGCCACTCAGTGCAAGCCAGAGTAATCAATGGATGCCAGAAGGCTTGTGCATAAAATCCCCATCTAGTGTCTACTCATCCAATATCCCCAGACTAGTCTCTGGCCGTTTAATAACAGTTATGAGCAAGCATAAGAAATGATGATCATGTGATGTTTATTGGCTTAAAACCAATCCTTTTAATAGGATAGAGGTGTCTATGGTTATTAAAGAACCAAAGACAGCAAAATAGTACTGGACTGAGTTCAGACCAGTATAGAAATAAATAGAATAATATAAATAAAGATATTGACTTTTAGTGTGGAGATATTACCGTAAAATATCTTATCTTATTACCTATATGATTATATAAGCTACTGAGCTTGGATTATATTTTCAATTTAAGACTTATAGTTTTGTAGTTAAGTAGAGATAAAAGGTGGCTGCTGGAGTGTTGCATTAGATCCTAAGATCTAGGTGCAGTGTTCTCAGATCCAAGGCTTCTCACTGACAAAGGCCACAAGCCAGAAACTAGTCTGGGAATATTGGATGAAAAGGCACTAGATAGGCATTTTATGCACAAGCCTTCTGGCATCCATTGATTATTCTGGCTTGCACTGATTGGCAATACGTATAGCCTGTTTTAACATATATTGTATGTAAAAAAAATAATGTATACAGAAAATGAAAATTAATCTATCTGCATTGGGAAAGAATTAGTAATCAAAATTGTTTAATTAATACAGGAAATAGAGCGATTATAATAGCTTAATTAGGAAATTATCTGAACGTTTGTTTTGCACTTAACTCCATAACAGAGTTAAAATCAAAAAGATTACTAATCAAATTAATAATTGGAACAAAGGGACAACAGATTATACAAAGACTCAAACTATTTTGATTTTAGACTGTCACCACTGAAGATGTGAAATAGTTCAAAGAAGAATGTGATTTTCCCAGTAAACTTCACCACTGTAGAATTCCAAAGCAGATCTAGGGACAGTTAAGAGGCTGCACAGGTCTTTATTTTAAATAAGACTTAGGGCATGTGTGAGTAAAATAATATGTTTATTTATATAGTATTTAATAAATTGCATTATTCAAATTTATAAAATTTGATAAAATAAATTTGCTATTAATTAATACAAATATTCAGCACTTCTGTAAAGCCTTTAGTGAGCAGCATATAAAAAATGTTTTACTTTCAGGTACATGAGATATTCATAATAAAGTATTGTAATCATGCTGGAAACTGACTTTCTATTTTTAATGAATTTTTACACAAGAAAGCTTTTAAAATCTTGGGTATTTTTAGAATGAAGATCAATATCATATGTATATATGTTCACATGTGACCAAATTTGTTCGCACACTAACTTGAGAATGAAACCAAAATTTTGCAATGCAACTTTGGTACCACAATCTTTCTGGGCTTTCATGGGAACTTCCAGTATGACACAAATCAACTCCAGGTTTACCAATAATTCAAAAACTAAAGTGGCATGTGAAAAAAATTGTCAAAAAATGTTCAGATTCTTCAAAATTTAAGACATTTTGTCGGAAACAATTTTTCATAAAATCTATTATTTTCTAAATATATTGACTAATCAGAACTTAAACAATTTATGATAACTTGTTAAGATTACTGTCATATCTGACCCTGCCTTCAGAAGTGGACTATTCCAAATTCTTTACTTGATTGGCTAGCATCCAGTTGCTATCCAATGGGATTGAATACTTCACTGTGGTTCATACCCCAAATTTGCATGTTTCCCATAAAGTAGGGGATCTGCCATTAAATAGTCTTTTGGAGGCAAGGCAGAGAGTAATTACTTCTGTCAACCTGAATGACTGAATGTGCTCTCCAATAAACTCTCTGCCATCAGTTCTCTCTCTAGTCATTATTGCAATGTCCACACAGTGAGGCAAGTCCACACAGGATCAGAAACTGCTATGTCCGCAACCAACTCAAGGCAGGCTGTCCAATACAGTTGGAAGAGTCTTACCAGAGCTCACAAGGTAGACTACTTATTTAGCTGGAAGTGAATTCCATTACTCGGCATCACTATCTCAGCATTCAATTGTACAAACTATATTTATTCATTTGCTTAACTATCATGTGTATATTTTTTGTAACTAATAAATTTTTACATATTAATTGTTGAGTCGTTGTCATGATTTGTCTGTTGGTTTGGAACTAAACCTGTAAGTCTAACCAAACACAACAATTACATTTAATAAGTTCTAAGTATATTTTGACAGAATGCATTCTATTTTAGAGAAAGAATAATGATTATTATAATAAATAATTTTGTTAAAATAATTTTATAAAAAACTTTATTGAACAATATATGTTCGGAATGAAAAATTTTAAGTCTTTTTTATTTGACACTTTTTTCTACAGTAAATTTTTAAAAATATATATCACACTTGTGCACAGCTCATAATTTGCCCATTCTTGATATTATCATTTTCAATCATTATCCACGATTTATGAAAATCCAAGTTTAATCCAGTTTTTCTCATATCTAGACTCTTTCCTCCACATCATTCCAACATACTCTCTTATTTCATGCATTCATCTCAGGTGATCTCTTTCTAAACTTCTACAATATCTTGGAATCCAGTTTAAGATTTCAATTGTTTATCTAAGAATCATCTTCGAAATGATTTGCAGATTTTAATTTAAAATCATTGGAAAGTTTCTGATGGTTAGAAATATCAAATGTGAATACTATTTTTCTGAATTTTTAACTATCTAATTTTGTATTCACACTATTTTACATCTCACAAATTGATTATTACTTTGTGTGTTCAATTTGTTAAGAACATTCAAATCTTGAAATATTTATTTCTGTTAGTCAAAACATAAATCAATTCTGTTATAACTTCATTTGCATGATTCCAAGTCCATTTCCGTTTAGCATTTGTCTCAAGTAAAAAATTCATGATATAATTTTTCTTTTTCTGCAAACTCCACAAGTCAGTGATCGCTCTCATTTTTATCACCACAAACAAATTTACCTACTGCACTTTCATCATTTAATTATTTACCAGTTTCTATTTCATCTCATCACTTTCATCATTCAATTATTTACCAGTTTTTATTTCATCATGAGAACTTGTTGAGATATAAAGCTGAACTATCTGCATTTGATATCTTGTATTATATTGAATAACTATTCTTGCTCCTGTCTGATACATCATCAATCTCCACAAAGTTGTCTTCCATTTTTTATTTATAATGAATCCTACTCCACTTGTGCTTTCAATATTTGTTTCTTTATAGTATAGTACATGTCCACTTTTTAAATTAATTACCTCATCTTTCCTTCTAATTACACAAAGTTTAAAGAATTCTTCCAATTCATACACTCTTTCTTAATTTGAAAGTGATCTGCAGTTGCATATACCTGAACAGAAGATCAACAAATGGCATCACTATCAAGAGATTATTAGCATCCTCTGCCTTGCTTATCTATATTGCTTATAACACTTCTTTCATATACACTTCAATGCAAACAAATTTTCTTAAAAAGCTTATTTTCCTTACAATTTTGACTGTCCAGCAGTCTTCATCACAGTACCTCTGTGCTTCTTCTCTGCTTGATTATCTACTTTACAATCTCCTGGGAATAAGAACCATAATTTATTTTTGTCTATCATGATTGTAAACATCTATTTAAAAAAAAAATTCACACACACATTCATTTTGACTTAAAAAAAAACTCAACTGATATTTCAGTTAAGAGCTGTCAGGCAACTGAGAAAAAGGACAATGATATTTCTTGAACTTAAACTCATATGTAAAAAGGTAATAAACTCACCACCCAGACTGATGCATGTTGGTGAGCAGCCCAATCATGTTAGAATACCATATGAATAATCATAGTGATCACAGCTACAACAATAACAATGTATGAAATGAACATTAGGAATTTGCCCTGCTTGATTCCTTTAAGATCTGCTTTCAGATAATAGCAAACTCCTTTCTGCAGCCACTCTTTATATAGAGCAGTGTTCCCCAAAGTGGGCAGTATCACCCCCCAGTAGGTGGTGAAGACTTATAAGGGGTGATAGTGGGTTCAGAAGGATTTGGGGGGCATTCAGGCTGTCTAGCCTTTTTTCCAGATGCACCGATCGTTGCCTTTAACTCGCTCTCAAACTGCTAATTTTTGCGTTATTTTGCCGTTTTTATGGTTATTTTATAAATTGTTTATGTGCAAGAATTTATAAAAAAAAAAAAGGGGAATAGTCAGAGTAATTGTAAATGTTTTGCACATTTTTGATGTTTTTTTTCTCAATTAACAAGTTAAAAGGAATGCAGGTTATTATTGTACGGCTATTTTTAAATTTTACTAATAGATAGAAGTGGTCATCCTATGCATTATATTTTTTGTTAAAAAAAAAAAGTAATCTAAGGCCAATTGTTTTGAATCTTTTATAAAGATGGAAAAAGCTATTCCATTGTATTAAAATTAGAAACTATATGTAAAACAGAACTCCTTGAGGAATTAAAAGAATCTGAGAGGAAAATAAAAGAAGTGAAAGATAAAAAGATGTAAAAAGCTATATCAATTGTGTTACAGTCAATTATTCAAGAAATTGGAGATAATGGCTGTAATAGTGAAAGAGGAGTATTCAATTTGTATTGCTATAGGTGTGCTATAAAAGGTTTTCAGCAGGTGATGGTGGGTCTCTGCTCAGTTTGCTGTTTTCCTTGCTATGTTTTGTTTGCTGGGCGGTTAAGGATTTGCTGAACTAAGAGAAATATTCTAGTTGTAAAGCAGTAGAGAACTTTATGAAAGAAGACAGAGTTGAGCCTAGCTTCAAATTATAATCTGTCCAGAATTGCGTAATCAACTTTTGTTTTATTGCTGTCGTTATTATTAAGGTTTCTAGAGAAAGCTGAGAAATATAAAAATGCCTAAATTTTATCATTAAAATGCGAATGAACTAAACTCCCATGTTAGTGCACCAGCCAGACTCCCATGTTGCTGTCATGTATCCACAGATGCTAGCTGATGATGAACACCTAAATGCTTATGTTTTGCTGTGAAGAAGGGAAGCCCTCAGAACCTTGTTGTCATGATTTATAGCACACTTAAAAGATACTAAGTCCTGAGATGGTTAATGGAAAGAAACCAGAATGAAGCAATTTATTTTTATTTATTATTATTATGTCTTGTTGCTATACATTTTATTGTATTTTTTTTACTATTTGCATTTTTTTTTTTTTGCTTCTCTATAAATTATTATTTGATTTTCCTACTTTAAAACAATTCTACCAAATTAATTTCTGGAATGCTTTACATGAAATTATTATTTTTATAATCTCTGTATGTGATTATTGAAAATTTATTGACATACTGATTTGTTTTTTATTTTTTGTTTGTTGGCAGTGATATTTCCTTTTTGAAAGGGTTTTTTTTCTTCTCGAAAGTAGCACATAAAGGTGAGGTTTAAGTTCAGCCTTTCAAAGATATACCGCCTAAAACTTCGTGGTATTAGAGTTTTGGATAGGGAGAAATCAGGAAATATAATCGATTTTGGTTTGATTTCACTCGTTTAAACTTAATAATTAAAAATTTTTTTTCTTCTTGTTATTGATATTGAGTTTATGTTGATACCTTATTCCGAGGTGTGACATTGACATCTTGTGTGCGTAGTCTGAATTATGGGGTAGGCATCATCCGATACAGTATTAGTTACTATTTACGTCAAAAATATCAAACACATTGAACATGGAAAACTGTTATATTTAGGGGGGGGGGGGCGTTACAAAATTTATGTCTGAAAAAGTTTGGGAACCTACGATATAGAGTATGCTAAAAAGTACGAATTGTTTTATTTTTATTTATAATTCTATTCATTTGGGTACACTATTATTACATTTTTATTTTGCAAACATCGTTAGTAGTATTAAAGAATTCATCATTGGCATACAAAAAATATTCAAGTACAGTACTGTATTTATAAAAAGAGTAGAGTACTACGATACTATAAGATGAAAGAAATCCGTTTAACAATAATTGGGTAGAATTAATTGTGACATATGATTGCCTATAATTACAAAATTATTTCTATAAATTCAATTTAATTTTATTTTACTTATATTAAAAAATATATTAAATAAATTTTTCCAATTTAAAACTTGAAAAGAAGATTAAATTATTTATTTATTTATGTATTTTTTTTTTTTACACATTTACCAGTAGTACCGACAACCGACTGTTACTGTTATTATCTTTCGTTACATTCATGTTCATTGTGTTTTAATATTTATTAAATAAGGAAATTGTAAAATACAGTATTTAAAAGAAGATTGACTGATAATATAAATTATTTTGCCACGGTATAAATTAATGCGTAGATACTTTGATGTATGATTTTCAAAACGTACTTTTAACGTTTACATTGGTCTCCATCTTTAAACAGCATGGCTGATGCTGCGGCTCGTTCGCTTCAGTATGAATATAAAGCCGTAAGTAAATTTTAGATTTGAAAGTCACAATATTTTTATAATGTTTATCTTCATAGAAAATATTTTCATATGAAATTTGTATTGATAGCAATCAAAGTTTACTGATTTATAATGTTTAAAAATCGCTGTTCATAGTATTTCACTTGTATTAAGTCGCATAATTAATGTGTTAATTGTGATCTGCTAATTGCAATAATCATTAATTAAATTATTATACATTAGTAATATTTGAGTGTAAGTATAAATTTGTTCAAATTATAAGATTGCAAAATATTGTCAATGTAAATGAATACTAAAATTATTACGAGATCTTGTATGCTATAGGAACAAATTGCAAGTTTTTATTGAATTTCAGCTAATTAGATTATGAATTGGATTTCTTATAAACACTATAGTCTATTAATTTTTATACTTGTGGATATTATTTTAATGAAAAGTACCAGTAGGGACGTTTCAAATATCATTGATAATCGCGATTTGAAAATAGGATTATGAGAAAACTAGCCAATATTTGAATAATAGAAAAAGTTTCATTGATTTAGTCGTTTTAAAAATAAGTAATTGTATTGATTTAATATAGTGGATAATACCAGATTTGTATTTAGTATTAAAATAATTATATTGTTGAAGTGAGTTCGCATATGAATCTTTTGTTTTAGAATTCAAATCTTGTACTTCAAGCTGATCGCACTCTTATTGACCGTCGAGGTAGAGATGAAGCAACTGGAGAAGTTATGTCTTTGGTGGGGAAGCTGGAAGGTACAAGAATGGGTGATCGTTATCAAAGGACAAAACCTCAGAAATCTGAAGAAAGAAAAATAAAGTGAGAATGCTATTTGAATTTTTACAATTATTTTACCATAAATATATATTTAATTATTATTATTGTGTTGTTCAATCCAAACATATAATACGATCTAGAGTTACAGGCTAGACAAACATTTTTAATTGTTGTAGAGAATAAATGACATATATAAATTGATGTAAACAAAATATTTAATATGAATGAATTAATTTAATACAAAATAATATTCAATTGTAAATGTGTGTTCAATTATTTTAATTATTAAACATTACACATGGGTCTCGTTTTATGCGGATTATTTTAATGCGATTTTGAAGTTATGCAATTCATGTTTCTTCTTAATATCTTTCATATTTCACTATATTTATTAGATATCAAGAAATTTAAATTATTAATAACTTATTTTGACTTGAAATACTTTTTTTCTTTTCAAAAATATAACATTATATTAGCAGCTGACGTGATATGGCCTGAAGCTGTATTTAGAATTTTAGCCTCTCTGTAAATAACCTATATATACTAATGAGTAAATAATAATAATAATAGATTTATACTTACATATAAAAATATCGCAATAAATATTCAAAAAATTTAAACTTTTAAACCGTATTTTGTTATATATAACAAATAAATAATCTTTTAGATTTTTAAAATAAAAAACGAAGATTTTATAAACTGAAAATAATCTTTCTAATGATAATGTATAATCTTTTTGTTTTGATTGCGATGTCATTTTTTAAATATAGAAACAGAAAACCATTAACACAGCACAAGACTAAAACTGGTGCTAGTTGTACATCACATCACGAATAAAAATAAAGTGTCTAACAAATTTTTCTGGGCATAATTGCTGAGAGGTTTTTGACTTCGTTTAAGGAGAAGCCACAATACATCACATCACATTGAATCTGATTTCTTACCAGTTTACAAATGAACGCTAGCGGTAATGATTAAAATATGTATGAGAAATGTAAAATTAAATACTGTAGTTAATAAAAAAAGTTTGTCTTGTATTAATTTTTTTCAAATATTTGAAATTTTTTATTAGTCATACTTTATTTGCTTATTTTTTAATGTGGATTTTAAAGTAATTTTTTCTTGTTGCTTTGCTTTTATGTGAATTCTGAAAAATACAGACCCTATCCCCCATTTTTCAAGGTAAGTTAAGTCTATTTTTGTGCGATTTTTTTTAATGTAGGTTTTCTGTGGAACCTATCTACCGCATAAAACGAGACCTAGGTGTACTTATAAAATTCACCTGGAGGCTTATAAAAATAATTACCTGGAAGGTCTTTATAATTTCCTAGATTTACTTTTAAATTTTAGCTGGAGATCTGTAGTTCCTCTCCTTTCTGTCAATAATATAATTTCATAATTAACAAATACATATTTGAGAAGGTATGAGCAAAAGTAACAGAATTTCACTTGCACTCTATTTATTAATTCATTAGCCTATTGATCTGTACAATATTAATCCAGAAAATGCATGAATGAAGAATTATCTGCCAACAAGTTAATCTGTTGTTTTTCTGAAATTTAATCAGAATTTTTAATTACTATATATAATTAGTTAAATTCCACAGTTATTAAAATTAATTATATCAAATTATTTATTTATTCTAACTGTTACATATTTTTAAACTTACTACTGAATAAATATCACTTTTTCCACATTACTCTGGTCTGAGAATTATGATTTGCTTTAAACATAAATAATTCTTAAGGTATTTGGGCAGGTTTCTTTGTCTTTCTAGCCTTGGAGATTTTCTGCTTAGTTTTTCATATAGATTGACTTATAAAGAAGTTCTATCCACAATATCTACTGTTTTCATGTTATTGTCATCTGCTACATCAATATTGTTTTCAATTTTTGCTTCACTTTTTTTTAGTTTTCAATTTATTTTTAGCTGCTTTTGTTATAATTATCTGATTTTCAATGTTTTAATTCAATTACTATCTTCACAACTTTCAGAACTTCAGTAATGCAGATTGTTAATATGTCACTTGCATATTATTCTTTCTGACTTCATGATTACAATTTCTTTTGATTGTAATTTAAACTCTTAACCCACAATTTATATAAATTATCTCTTTAAGTCATATCTTATCTCTCATTTTAAACTTATAATAATTTAATGTTAAATTCATATGCATTTTATTTTGGAGTAAATTAATTTTGGTTTCAGTTTTCTGCCTAACAGTAATTTAGCTTAGTATTTTACCATTTGATACTGTGAGTATCGAATGTGATATAATTATTTATAACTACATTTTTTTTTTAACAGGAATCTCTTTTCTTAGAGCTTATTTTAGTTGATTGATGATGTGCACGTGCTTAAAATTCCAATCTTCCAGAAACTTCGAATTTTGTCCAAAAGATTTTTTTGCAATGATGATCATTAATTAATTATTCCTAAAAATCTTTGAAATTTTTTTATATTCCTTAGTCTAGGAAGCATCTTTAATTGATATTATTTTATCAGACGGAGTAGCCATTATTTTTTGTGGTATAATATGATCTAAAATTTAAATTTTTTTTTAGTTATATTTGTCTATAATGTTATGGCAAATCTCTCAAATTTCTTGCATACTCTAGTTATTCTCTGTCATAATATATTTTTTAACATTTTTGTTTTAGGATGCCATCAAAATAAAGGATTTCTCCTCTATTATATTAAGCAAAGTATTAGTTTTCATTTAGAAAATATATGGAGCAATGTTAATCCTCGTTGGAATTGTATTTAAACAATTTCATGTGAATTGTGATTATTAAAACCTGAGATTCTCAGGTATCTGGAGAAACACTGGCATGGAGATCAAACTTGGCAAAGTACAAATATCTCTGTTGCAGTATCAGAAACTCTTTGCTATTCAATATTGATTAAGTGCTATAACATAAATTTTTATTTATGTATATTTTGTAACCCTCACAAATAATTGAAATTCAATTTGATTTAATGACGATTATATTGGAGTGGTCTATTCTGAACTTTCAGTAAAGGTGGAATATATCCTTCCTTATTAATTTATTAAATGCTTTTGTATCTTAGATTTCTGGGCATATGACACTTCATGTGCTTTATATATAATTGGCTTAACATTTTCAACGCTGAAGTGATTATTTTGGATAAGGACTGGCAACATTAATTTTCATTAGCTGCATTCTAAATTTTTAAAAATCTTTTTTTTTTTTGCCATTCTTAGGTTCCAACATACTGTCCCTGCAATTCATACAATTTTTCTGATTTTGCTTACATTTGTGATGTATAACCCAGTTTTCCACAATAATAACACATGAATTTACTTTCCTATCCACCTCTTTACATGCCTATTTTATTAGTTTGCCCTCAAAATTTTTTGAATAGCTAGTGATCAACCTTTGATAGTGGTGAAGGCAACTTATTCTTTGGATTAGATAAACACCAATTTGTGTTCTATTCCTTTTTTAATAGCCTCATTAAATATTAGGTAAATTTGTGAGAAGCTGTTCTCTGAACTTCACATTCATCATTCGCGAAAGCAATTGTTCTAAGAGTATTTCTTCCAGAAATTGGCTGTAGGCACAATCATTTTCCATGTCTCTTTAAAAGTGATATCTTTCTAAACTATATTTTATCTGGCAGCAATTTCTAAAATGAATTTTAGTAATATATTTGAAGTGGTAATAGACAAAATTCAAGACTAATTTTTTTATTATTTTGTTTAAGGTTCATCTAGTTCATATAAATGGTTGCAATCTCAATAACTTTTTGACCATAAAGTATTGTCACTCTTAAGTAATCATCTTCAATTTTATTCATGAGGAATAATTTAGCTATATGCTTTACATGTAATACCCAATGAAGTTGGATTATCCTTATCAAATTCATTGATAGGTGTTTGCATTAATCTTCTTGTGGATTAAAATTTTGAATTTATTTTACAATTATTATTAAATTTAGACACTTGATAATATTTTCCTGCACTATTTGTTTATTTTGATTGTGCCAATAGGTATTGTTTTCATACACTGTTCATTTACTTGACTGTTTCAATTGGATATTTCGGCCTGGATATATATTGAAGCAATGGATCTGAAGTCCGATCCATGCTTCACATCTTCCTATAAACTTAATTAATATTGTAGACCTAAATTAAGTTTATAGTTCAATATCAGCAGGGTTTTGCATTAGAGTTAAAAATAATTATGCTTATTAAATGTGTATTACAGTTAAATATTTTATGTTAAATAAATTTCATTCTATTGATAAAAATTGCTTAACC